>CAJQUW010000591.1:0-122431 GCA_907163375.1 Prostheceraeus crozeri | reverse complement strand
GAGGCCTACAACTTAACATTCCCCGTTGATAAACGGTGACAATAGTCAACTTTTGCATCATACCAAATTTCGTCACGCTAAATTCAGGGTACCTTCTTATTCGTAAATTCTCTCCTCGTCTCTGATATGTTATGTTATCCACTTTCGAATTGAAATTGATGTGATCGAGTTACGATATGGTTACGATTTGTTTTCTTGTTTTCAACAATGTGAAAATATCATGATACAATTGCTCTTACTTCGCATCATGTACTGTTTTGTACTCATAGTTGTTAGGAGTGGTTTTACACAAGAATTCAGTTTAACAACTATTTGATTATTTAGGGAGAATGTAAGACAGGATCACACATTACATTAGCCATATTTTTCTTCTTTCTTACTACTTTTTCGAAAAAAATGTCCCTACTTTTTTTACCTACTTTTTCGAAAAATATCTCTACTTTTTTACCTACTTTTTAGGAAAATTATCCCTACTTGCATCCCTATTTTTTTGTTGAACAGTGCTGGGATGCCTGCCTTAGGAAAAAATCAGAGGAAGCAAAGGCAAATATTGCCGAGGGGAAACATCTGAAAAGAGAAGGCATGGAATTGTTGAAACAGGCAATGCAATCAAAAGACTTCAGCAAAGTCAGTGCTGCCAACGCTCTGCTGGAGCGTAACCATGAACTTGCACGAAAAGGAGAGAAAAGAAAGAAAGAAGTGGAGGAGGAATATCAAGCCAGGAAGAAAAAGAATCCTTAGTTTGCTCGTAATGATGACTGGTCTAGTGATAATGATATGGTGATAGTGATCATCATCGTACGGATGATAATGATGACCGTAACATTTTCTTCTTGTTTCTCCAATGTAATTGATTTTAAAATTTTGATAGTATTGAAATTTTATTGTTTGCTTGTTTTCCAAAGGTGAACACGTTTCTAGAACGCTTTAAGATACACATTCGCACACAATCAATCTGTTATGAATCTACACATATGTTTAGAAAGAGCTAGGAAGTACTGTTAACGATCTGTTGACTATTGAACCGAATCACTGTAATTGATTTCTGCCATTATCCTTGACACTTAATTCATCAAAGGAATCTTTCCTTGTACATAAATTAGTAGTTTCAGTCTTTCGGCATCTAAACATCGAAGTCGGTAGGTTGGGTTTCTGAGTGTTGAGGAATTTTAAGTTGGAGAATGTTTTTCTGATTCGCTAGAATTTAGGAGGATATGTACAGATTGTTTCATAAAAAATGGATCACCCTTAAACATCGCCTTAACTTCAACTTTGTCTAACTCCGCCAAACTTGAACGAATTTCTCTGAAATTTGGAAGATATGTCAGTTGTGCTTACTAATATCATTGTTGGAAATTTCAAGCATGAATATTGAGTTGTTTTCCTGTTATAGATAAAAAAGTAGTAGATAATTTGATCTTCATTTAGCAATGTTACACAAAATCATACCTCACTCTTATAAAATTCATTTGTTTCCTTTGTTATGTAATATGTTGTTCTACAAGCCAAAAGCTATCAAGCAAAACAAAAATAAAGAAAATCGGTCAATCAGAGCCAGTATAGCACCATCATTCATCAACAATAATGTAACTGCTACATGTGATTAACTGGACTTCATGTTCCATAGCTTCCTGACTTCGTTGCGGTGGTGTTGGCAGCACTCCTGATTGCTTTCAGCTAGAAATCTATCTCTTACCGGTTGAAAACAATACAAAGCACAAATGAACAATAACGAGATCGCATTCACAAAAGGCAAAGTGTCAGCCTTGCTAGAACTAGGGTTTTCTTTGCGAGCTACAAGCAAGCGACTAAATGTCCCTTACACAAATGTGCATCGATTGCATAATGATGATTTTCGACTCTGTCGTAAAGAGGGCTCTGGCCGTCCACGCAAAACATCCAAACGTAGAGACCGCCTAATTTTGAGATTTGTTAAAGTTGATCCAAGTCTCTCGTTAACTGAGATGGCTGCACTAGACTCGTCTATTTCTAAGTCCACTATTCGTAGAAGACTTATTGAGTCGAATTTCAAGAGCTGTAAGAGGCCCTCTCAGATCGAATTATCAGATCAGCATACAAAAAGACGTCTCAGATGGGCAATGAGTCATTGTCACTGGCGAAATCAATGGGATCGGGTTGTCTGGTCTGATGAGGCATCAGTCCGTCTGAAGGATAGTGATGGTCGATTGAGTGTATGTATGGAGTATTCTAAAACGTAACGTTCGTCGTTCACTGCTACCTACAGATGGCGTATTACAACTTAAGTCACTGTTAAAAAGAGAGTGGAGAAAGTTAGATCAGTCAAAAATCAACGATATCATCGAATCAATGCCTAGACGAATTGGTAATGTCATTGACAATAAGGGTAGGGCCACAAAATATTAACTTCTTAAGAACCGTTACTGTATCATAGCTTATCAGATTATATAAGGACATTTAAATATATTAGAGACATGAAATAACATGAAAAATGCTTTCTGTATCATACTTATGTTTTATTTAGTCAAATTTTAGGATGATCCACTTTTTATGAAACGGACTGTATTAAAACCCATACGAGTTACTATTATCCTCGCTCTTTCCAAATAATGCATGTATTTTGAGTAGCGGAGACATTTTCAAGATATGGATATGGCATTTTTTTCTATATGTAATACTGTCTTCTCTTTGCATATGTCAGTGATGCAATTTGTTTATAATGTTATTTTTTTGCTTTTACATTGTGGCCAAAGAAGTGCAATCAAATTAGAAAAGACGACATACGCTTGTAGATTCTCTCTTGGATTTTTTTGTTATTCCAATTTTTGTAAATATAGATACGTTGTGAATTACTCTACTGTTGATATCAGCCTTTTGATCATGTACACTAGTTGGGATGGGATTGTGTACTACCTTTGATGTACACAATGCGCAGGTACTAATCTTAATGATATGAAATTCAGTACAGAGGTTAAGTGAATAGAGCTTTTCCGTCGCTGTAGCATTTAGACTGTAGAATGAGTCGATCGATTTCTAAAATTTAATCTCCAGGTACCAAATACCAGAGATAAAGAAATAAAGGAATAGGCTTGCGCTGTGGAACTGCATTGCGGGCCTAGGATGTATTTTCACATGTCAAGTTTTGAATTTTGGTATGTAACAAAATGTGACAATTTGTCATTTCCGAAATGTGACAAAATGCGACACAAGCCCTGAAGTTGCGGACGATCCCTGCTGTTGGTTTATCTTTTTGTTGAGATGGTTGTTTCCAACCTTTAAAGGCTTTTGTTTGTTGTTTATAAAATGCAACCTTTATCTGTTCTTGTGTTTGTAAGAAACCTAACCAGTATAAGAAATGATAAATAAGATAAAGAATAATACACGTGATAATAATTTTTATACAATGAAATTTTAGAAACTCAAAGAAATGATCAAGATCTGAATTATTATTAGGTATCGTTGTCTACGAATTTTCCATAGAATTCATATAATCCATCATAGGTATATTTTCCATTTTTACTATTTTCATATAAAAAACTCTTCGGATTCCGTGCGTCCGGACTCGTGTTCATACACTCATTTGAGTGTGTTATGCCGCTATAACACCTCCGGACTATTACGGAATTTGTAGTCCGAGGCTTAAAATGAAGGCAAGACACTCAAGAGAGGTACCTCATCTTCTCTTCGGACTACTACGGACACATACACACAACAAATTGTTGCATGACGTGAGAAGTTTCTCTTCAATAAAACTTTGCTACAGTTATTACATCTCACTTGTGTTTTTAAACATTCTTTACATTGGTATTTACTTTCATGAAATTCTGTTTTGGGTTTAATAATTTGACAACTAGTACATTTTCGCGTGCTAATCATACATGAATTAGAATGATTAGTAAAACCCTGACTAGTAAAAAATTTATTACAATTCAAACATTGTTTATCTTTTATTTTTGCTTGTGGTGGTAATTGACATGTCTTTTGATGACGTGCAAAATTCTTAGATGTTATACTTTTTCCACAATCATTACATGTTTTTTTTACTTGTTGTTGTTGTTGTTGAACAGGTTTTGCTTGTACAATTTGTTGTTGAGCAGGTTGTGCTTGTACAATTTGTGGTACCATCTGTTCTGGCAGTTGTGTTGGATGTCATTTAATAATGCTCTATTACGAAAAGATGAATTACAGATTTCGCATAACATATTTTTAAACAGAAAAAATGATGTTAACAAATGTTGGAGGATGTGCTTACATTCTAAATAATCAAGAATCAGAAATAGAACTAGAAAACTATATCATGAAAATTGGAGACGCTTTAACAGGTCCGTTACATCTTTCTATTCTTCCACAACAAAATACTGAGTTAACAAATAAAGAATATGTTGATAGACAGTTCGATAGAATTGTGACAATGCTGGCTCCACTAATGAAAGAAACAAAGCTTCTAAAGCAGAATGATGAAAGACTGAAAGAAAAGCTAACAGACCTAAGGACAAAACAGGAGAAAAAATAAAGATATAGAAGCAGATATATCAAAACTTTATAAAAAAAAATAAATATTGTAATCCTATTGTCAATAAATTTAAAGTCTGCAGTTGTAAAGAATAAACATCAAAATAAACAACTGAAAGAAGAATTAGAAAAAATTTCAGAAAGGAATCAAAAATTATTACAACAGTTCAATCTACATTCCAAAAAAGATGAATTGATGAATTGATGTTGATGAATTATTACTAATTACCAGATTATTATATAATATATAATAATATATACAGCGTTGCTACTGCTGCGCGGATGAGGGGGTTGAGCTGCGCGTGCGCGGAGATCTTGTAAATTATCATGATTCTGCGCAGATGAGAGATCTGAGAAAAATTAACTTGGTTTTTGTAGTTGTAAACAGCTCGAAATCAGGTTTTCACTACAACTCGGTTCATTTTTTTCAAATTACAGACTTACAATGTGTGTAACCTAAATGCTCACATACATTTATTTTCAATAAAGGTGTAGTCTCAGTCTCACTGCATAAATCCAGGGCGTGCTGAACTACATAATCACTTTCATTTCTGGAGCGAAGCTATCCATTGCTTGTTGATAGCTGACGTCAAGAATATTCGTTAAGGAGTAGAGATACCCAGGCCAGCATAAACCTTTTGAAATCTGTACTGGAAGGGGATGGGGGATAACAGACATCCCACACGTGGATAGGTCGCTAGCCTATCAGTTTTTGTTGTTTCAAATTTTCTCTAATCATCCTACGGTGTGAGTTTATGTATCTTTTTTAAATTTAAAGAGTGTGCTTTAATATCAATGTGCTTGGCTGTCTTCACAGCACCTATTCCTGAATGTCTTTTCTTGTATTCCTAATGTATTTTCTTACGAATACGGGCCGGCATGTTGTCTTGTTTAATTGATGAGTAGAAATGCGAGATGTTGGGCTGTCATGTATAATGCCTTTAAACTACCTGTTCAAGATTTCAATATATTGATTTTTACAACAATTATTATTTTTTCATCCCTTCATGTAGCATGGCCAACATGCATTGATTATGTAGCTACGTTGTGTTTACTATGTCTTCTGAAAAAAGACTTATTCTGATAGAGGCCTAACTCTAACGATGGGCCTGTTTGTATATGAGACTCAAACGCAAATATGTAAATGACTGTGATTTAATGAAGGCATAGGCCCTATATCACAATTTTATTTTATTGATGCGATTCATTTCTAGCAGCTCATCAATGAGCGTTAATTACCAGATATTCATGCGCCTATTATGTACATGTTTCACAAAACTGATTTCATATTCTAATTGCATATGTTCTATTAAAATTAGCATGTTCCTATATACCGTATACTCAAACTATGTCCAACAGGTATGTATGGCTCCACCGAAAGTAAGTCGCTGCACAGTGTTTGTTGCCAATTGTCTATCAGAAAAGGATTACGCTGGAGAACTAATGAGTACATGGACAGAAAAATCTAAGACACGTGACGAAAAAGTGTTGCAAAATCTGTCGTGAAACAATAAATGTCAAAAGTGGAGGTGTTACAAGAATGAAAGAACATGGAAACACCGAAAAACATCAGCGAAATGGTGCAGACATCCGGCAATCCCGACCGCTGAAGGATTTCTTCGTTCAAAAAACTGCTGTTGATATATCGGATGACATTTGTGACAGTGAAATTCGTTGGTGTCTACTTACGGCCGAACATGACTTGTCATACCGATTCAGTGATTCTGCTTGTGACACTTCGAAAAAGATGTTTGCTGATAGCAAAATTGCCGAGAAAATGCAATGCAAAAGGATGAAGACCATGTACATGACTGCATTCGTCATTGGGGCATGGATCAAAGATGATGTAATAAGTCCTCGGTTGAGAAGTGCTCCTTTCTGCCTGATGATAGCTGAAGGATCTATCAGATATACAAGAAAATGGCTGGTCATTCTTGTAAGGTACATATCGGATGGGCAACCGCGCACTGATTTCCTGGGTATGGAAGAGTAGTCCACAGCAGCAGCGCAAGATCTCGCGAACGTAATAAAATCACAATTGAGGTCCAGGAATATCCCCTTGGAAAATTGTCTTGGTGTTATGTCGGACAGTGCAAATGTAATGCGTGGGGAGAAAGGCGGTTATTGCAAAGCTAAAGGGAGAGGTCCCTAACATTCTGGATATCGGAGGATGCTGTTTGCACCATGTGCACAATTCTGCGTGCAAGGCTGTGAAAAAACTTGATATATCCGACATAGAAGAATTCCTCGAAGATTTGTTCCTTTATTTGAGGAACTCGAAATCCGCGAAGGCTTTCGAAGAGTTCCAAGAGCTGCTGGATATGGAACCTCTGAAATTTTTGTTGCATATTTCATCCAGATGGCTACAGATCTATGATGTTGTTTCTCGACTCGTGCAATTGTGTGATGCTCTGAAATCATTCTTTGATCAATTGCCCGCAACCGAAAAGAGGAGAAAGAGAGTTCAGGACATCGTGATCACATTGAATTCCCATGATACAATCATTTATCTTCATTTCCTCCTGTTCGCATTCCAGCCGTTGAAGGAATTTGAAATTCTGTTCCAGAAATCGGACTCAGTCATCCATCTTCTGTATGGAAGGATCATTGATTTGATATCCCATGCTTTGTCATGCTTCGTAAAGCAACAACACGTCGATGATCTGAAAGATCTGAAACAGATCGATGATATTCCACGAAAGAAACAGCTGCCTGATCACGAGCTTTTGATTGGTCGAAACACAAGACAGAAATTGAGAAACGATCACTTGACAGCCACACAAGTTGCGTTGTTCTATGAATGTGTTCAAAGCTTTTTCGGTGAATCGGTTAAGGCATTCGTTCATTATCTGCCATTTACTCGACGCCTGATCCGAGCCGTTCAATTCATTGACCCTTCTAGAAAGAATGGCGTGATTGAGGAGGACATCGTATACGCAGCAAAGAAACTTGGCGTCTCCTGTGATTCTGACAGACTTCGGCTCGAATGGACGCTCTACTTGTCAGCAAACGAAGGAAGAAGTGAACATTCCGGAATTTTGGATCTCATCAAGCCACACAATATTCCGTGAAGTTGCACAGCGGGCTTTGATACTTACACATGGCAATGCCGATACAGAGAGACTCATGAGTCGGTTGAAGCGCATTGTGACAGAAGACAGGAATCGTCTTCAAGACGAACCGTTAAATGGACTGATATCAGTGAAGTCTTACTTGATTTCTCGTGGAATCACCAGTGACACTTTTGAGATCTGCCAAGATTTACGTGTGAAGTGCAGAAATGCGAAAGCGGCATATGAAGCCGATTTACGACAGCGGAAAGAAAATGAGAAGGCAAAGCAAGTGCAGAAAGAGCTGAAAATTTCGCAAGAGCAAGGAAGGAAGCCTTGAAACGAAAAGAAGAAGAACAGAAGGCAGCTGAAGAGTTAGCATCAACGAAAAGGAAACTAGCCGAGGACTACCTTGCAGAAGCTCAGAAGCTCATGGCTGAAGCATCAGCAATCTCCAAAAAGCCCAAATAGTTCCAGTGTAATGCTGTATCTGAGCAGGAAATATGAGTTGATTTTCGTGATATTATTGCTGTAGCCTACATGTATACGTGTAAGCTAATGTACACGTAAATAAGCTAATTTTCTTTTTTAAGTAATCCATCTAATGCAAGCTGAGCTTTATTCATCCAACATTTATCAATACCGACCAATTGTAACGAAAATCAGCTCGATATTTCCAGGTAGCCTTGTTTTTGTTGTTTTCACGTTCTGATGTCAAATTACGAGTATATATGGTAGCAAGACAGCAAGTAGGCTACATTTATATTGCATAAGTTTTTGTGTTGTTGTTTGTACCAACATGAGACTTCCAAAGTTAGCATATAGTTTGTTTTTTGCAATAAGTCTTTGTTTTTATTACAGTCAAATGTAACACATGTGTATAGTATGGGTGAGCGGACAAGGTCATTAATACATTGGTGGCCCATTAGTAACTGCAGTTATATAGGCCTATACCACATACTATTGGGAAGATAAGTTTGATTTTAAGATTCCTTGCCATCATTACACGTTGCCTAAGCTCGATCGGTGTTGATATCAGAGAGAAATTCTCTCAGAAAGAAAGTCACATTCAACCCCCAGGATCACAACCATATTCGTTTTTATCAAAAGTGCGTGTAGGGGATCCTTGTTAACGGTTAAGTGAGCCTGCGCGGATTGAGGCTCGAGGCTCAGTAGCAACGCTGATATAATATTATACTAATTACCAGAATTACACAAGTGAAGTTCATGAATAGAATGATAAATGAAGTGAAAGCATTTAATCAAAAGGTTAGCGAATTTAAGACCCTTAAAATGAATTTAGAAAATGAATTAAAGAAAAATTGTAAAGGAAATAAAAAACTGCTGAATGCTGTTAAGGAACAGTTGAATGCTGTTAAAGTTCAATTGAATGCTCTCTTAAAACGGATTTAAAGATGAATCAGTTGAAAATGCAAGTTAATAGAAAGGAAATTAAAATACATCACAAGCTGCTTAACGCAATAGATAAAGTGCAAAAGCAAATTAATAAAGTAATCACGGGGTTGTTGTCCATTCACAAACGTAAATCTTAATCACAAACTTAAATTTAAGCTTAAAAAATGCCTGTGATACACAAACATAATCTTAAACATTTTACTTCAAATCAAAAAATTGTAAGCGAACCACCTATGAAAATCTGTGTACCATTATGACAGTGCAGAAACAATTCAAAAAGAAGGAGATGGCATATTTTCTGGTATAAGAAGTATCGTTAACTTGATTAAAAATACTAAAAATTCGATTTCATCTGCTGCTAAAGGAGCAGCTGCTATAGGTAGTACAGCTAGTGCAATATCGACTGCTGTTAAGTCACAAGACGAATTAAAACAACTAGAAGCTATTCGTAAACTTAGGAATGATGCTAAAGAACTACAAAAAGATAAAAAGCTCTCAGAGGAAACGAAAAACAAAATTGCGAACCTAGCAGCTGAGAGTAAACAGGCGGAGCTCCAATCAATTGAAGAAATGAGAGGAAATGGGCTGCAGTTGGGAAATGGAATAGCAAAATTCTAGTACCAAACTGATTTTTTTTTCTAATAAAAAAATGTTATGTCGTCTCTGATCGAAAGTAAATTTAGATTAGACAATCCCTCGTTCGTCAGTTATAATAAAAAAAAGAATGACTATATAACATTTACTATGAATCCTGGATCTTCAGGTAGAGTGAATACTGGAGGTGATTTAATTTTTGAAGTCGGTTAAAACTTTACTGGCAAAGTTTTAGGACTTCGAGCACGCGAATTTGACCCATAAAGAAAAAGATCCTTTTCAGTGAAGATATTTTTATACTTGAAACTTTAATTTTCAGAGAAAGGACATTGACCAAGAGACAAAAACGGTTTCTACAAAAAAGGTACGATTTACACAATTATGTACAATTGACATCGCAAATATGCAATGACTTACCGATTAGTCGATAAACTAGCACCAACAAAACTTAAAGACTATACTTGATGCATGGACTGTACAAAGAAGATTTTAGCTTATCAGTTCAAAATTCAAAGATGGTCACAAGTGAGTTCGATATGATAGTCCTTGCCAGGAAGAATCATGCATAGATCTCACATAAGTTACATAACTGTCGCATCCATAGAAATACAAACAAACAAAGAAATGCGACACCAAAACTAATAAAGTGATCTCTACATCTTTCAACAAACATCATAGACTTCAAAACGACATACATTAAAGATCTCTTGACTTAGACATCGGACCAAAGACAAACATCAGGATAACAATGAAGCACAGAAAGAAAAAACCGCATAACAGCATTCGAACTCAACAAAGTCTATAATCAGCAAAGTTATTTATATTTACCCGATTCATTTTTACACTGTGAATATTCTCTATATTCTGATGATGATTTTAAAACACCATTACCTGCTACGGATAACATTTCATTAGAAAATGATTTCTTTCCAAGATTATTTACACAATTGCGTTTGGATGTTGCAACTCAAAATATAGAAACAATAAGTGATTCTCCAAGTATTATTGATTCGATTTGTTACAATTGGTGAAAATAATAAAATGCATGAAATGGAAGGATGGTTAAAATTTTTTAATTAAAAATGGCGCAAGCGAATAATAATAATAATAAAACGGTTGAATTAAAACTACTTAACATCATTGACAAAAATACTCCGAAATCTATTACGATTAACAAAAAGAAGTATTACATAAGTAAACCAATGATAGAGAATATTGAATTACAAGAAGAAAAGAATTGGGGTATTCTATCATTAATTCCACTAATAATAGGTGGCATAGCAGCTGCTGGGAGTGTTGGAGGTGGGACAGCTGGTATTGTCCAGGCAGTAAATAAAAACAAATCAGAGAAGGCAGCATTAGAAGAACAAAAACGACATTATAGAGAGTTGGAGGAGAAAGCAGCAAGGGGAAAAGAAGTAGTAGATAATTTTATTAATAAAATAAATTTAGTTGATTTAGTTGGTATCTAAGTCCTAGTCTGATTCGTTAAAAAAACTTACTTTTTTATTTTATTTAATCTTTAAAAATGAACGAAGTGAATTCCTTGAATTTGAATAACTTAAAAATTTCAAATCTAGATCTATTGGATTTTCTTTATGGTAGATATAAAGAAGGTGATCCAACTTTCGGTTGTCAGCGTTACGAAGGTGGGGACATTCAAAAAACATCATCAAATCTTCCGGGATTTATTTGGGCAAAATATAAAGGAGAAAACATCTTCCTGGTCATTCATATACCGGTCCAGGAACTCGATTAGACATAAGACTAGATGAGAATGATAATCCGAAGCCAGGTGAAGAACCTAAAAATAGAGTAGATGTAGCAGCTGATAGACATGATTTAGCATACAGAGAACATGATGATATAGCTTCTAGACATGTAGCTGATAATAAAATGATACAAGAATTAAATAATATTCAAAATCCAACCTTTAGAGAAAAAATTGAAAGAATGTTTGTTAAAAAAGCTTTGCAAGCAAAAATGTTGTTCGGTCAGGGTTTAGGTGAAACCCACGCTTCTGAAACTTATTCAAATGAAATGTCGAATGACCTAGGACGCTACGCGTCTGAAATTCATAAAGAATATAGAAAGCCTAAATATCTATTGAAAGTAAAAGTATTTAATAAAGATGATATTTGGAGTGCTGATCTTTTTCATATGCCGAACGAAGTATGCTTTAACAGTCATTGATTTATGCACTCGATACGCTTTGGTGAAGCCATCAAAAAATAAAAGTGGTTTATCAGTTAAATATGCGTTTGAAGAATTATTCAAAGAAATAGAAAGCCAAAGAAATTGTTTGTTGATAAAGGATCTGAATTTTATAATAGAAATGTCAAACCATGATTTGAGACACGAAAGTCATCGCCAAGGCTCAGTTTATTCCACTGAAAATGCTGGAAAAGCCGTAGTAATAGAAAGGTTTAATAGAACGTTAAAAAGTAAATTGTTTAGGAAATTTACAGACCAAGGTAATCAGAAATGGTTGAAGATATTACCAGGAATTGTTGAGGATTATAATAATAAGATCCATTCAGGTATTGAGGAAACTCCGAAGAATGCTTCCAACGATCCAGATTTAATAAGAAAGAAGATATTTGAAAATAATTATGAGAATGGAAGCTATAGGGTCATTCCACATCAAAACACCAAATTTAAAAAAATCGGTGTGGCTCACCTGCTTGAATCGCTAAATCGGTCCAAATCGTAATATTCTGATGCCTAGGATGTATCTACATGGAATCCAAGATATTTTTGGGAAATTCGAACTGCTTCATGTATTTCGAGGCATTTGAAATTTGAATAAATTGAAAAAAATCCGTCTTGCCCTAAAAATATGCCTATCTTTCAAGACATGTGATTTCGGTCTCGTTGCTATTATTGTCATAATTTTTGGTATTTAGAAAACCAATGTATCCAAGATTACATGCAAGTTTATGCGGAAGCTCAACTGCTTGCGAGAAAAAAATTTCAGAACTTCAAAAAATGCAAAAAAATAAATTCGAAAGTCAAAAAATCAACTTTTTCGACATTTTTCATATTTTTTAAACCACATATAGGGCTATTCTACTACTTCAGGTGGATTGAGATGTAATAGGACTATTTTTTCAAAAATAGTGAAAAAATCCCTCATATTTAGGAAATGGTATTTTTAACCCCATAAAAATTGACAAATTAAATTAATTGGCCATTTTCTCGCAATCATAAAGAACTAATGAATGCAACATTTCAAAAGTACTTGATGTTATTTGCTAGAATCTGTAAAAATATTTACAATACTAGAGCTGGAACTTGGTGTATTTTTAATTTAAAAATGGGTTATATAGACCATGTATATCGCTACTACTTATGAGAAAATAGAAGTAGTATCAACAATTGCATGATGTAATTACATGAGTCTTTCATGATAAACATGATGAAATTTATACAAATGATACAGTGACACAATAGATGTATGAGGAAGCATTCATACATACAAGTACATTACTACATATCAATTTCTAAGCAAGTTTGTATATTCCCCTTGAGTTTGAAAGCACGGGTTCATTTATCTTTGACACGATATCGGTGATAGGATAGTCATGAATGTCTGCGGTCTTTGGATATCTATAGTTGCTTGGTCCAGCCTCTTCAAGCGCTTCAATTTTGGCAATTGGTCCTTCAATTGATATTATTCGGCCTGGGTAGCGCTCCCCGTAGTAATCCACCAAGACCCAGTCGTTTGATTTGAAGTTCGCATGACTTAAGCTGACAGACCCCTATCTAATAAATATACTTGAAAATATCAATATTCTTTTGGAATATTCAGATGAAAGAGATGTACAAAGTTTTCGGCTAATTTAGCAGTTGGAAGCATGAGTTACAGAAATTTCCTTAAACACATTAGAAATTATTAAATTATTTTCATTCTGCTGAATCTTCCACCAGTATTTTTTTGATTTTTTCAACACTATGTTTCAACGATTCTATGAAACAATCTTGGAATCTATTATATTTGTCTAAAATTGAAGCAATCTAAATTGATTGCTGGTTATATGTTTGACCATTAATAGAATGCAAAAGCCAGTTTTATGTGTAAATATGGTTTGGTGCATTTGCGGATCGTTTAATAAGATGCAAGGAAAATACCTCCCAAGAGGTGCTCCGGCAAGTTATCATTTTTGTACCAGAAAGTAATATTCGCAATCTACACAGGTTCGCAGTATTCGTGGTAGTGTACGGCTTGATGGCATATCATGTCGTTAAAACGCCATTCTACATTGCTTGATTTAAAAATTATCGGTTCGCTTTTTTCGCTTTTCTAAGTTAAGTATTCGCTTTTTTTAAATTCGAATCGGCTGGGTGGTCTGTTACTGCAAAAAATCTCGATTGAAACCCACATTTTGGAAGAGGGTCGAAATTTAGCGGAAAAGTGCCAACTTTGGTTAAAGTCGCAAAGACAGTTTCTGTTCTCCCGCAAAGGAACGGAGAGATAGAAGTGTTTTTTTTTCAAACCTGTCCGACATATTTACTAAAAAAGGCGCTCGCTCATACCTGAAATCCCAAGAGCACTTGCGATTTGTAAATCCGAGTTGAGAAGTAAGAAAATTTATAGCTCAAGTATAAGAGTGGATAAAATACATGTACAATGCATGATGCTTTTTTCTAAACATGGCTGCAAAATCAAGAAAAGAAGGAAGAAAAAAGAAAACGTAGAGCTCTCCAAGAACAGCTCCGTATAGAATTAGATAAAGAAAAGCAGCGATGTGAAGAACTGAAGTTCGCCGAATTGAGGCTGGAAAACACCCAAGAAAACCTGGAAATGAAAGAAAAGGAACAGAAAATGCCTTGCAACAGGCCTCGCCACCTCAAAAGAACTCTAGAGCAGTATCAAATTTGCATTTGCCTTGTATCTCCCTTCAACAAATCATCGCGCAATTTATGACTTCCACATGACAACACTATACCTATGTATACATGTATGTACTTCGATATTCATGTAAATCGGACTTGCGAACATAAAATACATGTTGGAATTCTAGAATATTTGCTGCTTTTCTTCGATTTTCTCGATGTTTTATTTTCATAATAGATATGCGAGAGCAATTCTGCCGTGGCTTTTACAGTGAGTATCTCAAAAACTCAAATTATTTGCAGATTGCCTTAATTTGAAGCTGATGCAGTGTCAGTAATCCATCACATTATATCAGAGACGTTCTCGCTCGGATGCTCACAAGCACTTACTCCTCTACAGCGTCTGTTGAACGTCCTACTTTCCAGCAACTACATTATGGCCCCAAAATTCATATGCGTGCATTATAATAATTATTACTACATGTACTAACACGAACACGCGAAATTCATGGCCACACTCGAAATTCATGTAAATTCGTGCCACGACCACTGAACATGATATCAAACGATCAAGCTGATCTGAAATGGTTCCTATTATAGTAAGATTTTATGACCAACTTGAGTTTTGTTTTTATGTTCTTTCAAGTAGGACCCAATAGGTATAGAACTTGGTGGTTTGAGCTGTCTTGATAAATTTGCGATAGGCCTAATTTGATGCTTAAACAAATTCTGAGATAAAAAAATCATTGACAAAAAACTAATGATGATAATAATACTAGGCTAAATGGAAATCGGAATTCGTTGCTTGGCATAAATCAACTAAGATACAACAACGAGTAAATTGAAAAGTTGATCACGGAAAAGGATTAGAAAAGGTCGGAACATGCTCTAGACGAGTATGACAACGAAAAAGGTGTATTCTAAAATTTTTTTCGTCCCCATGTCTCGACTCGCGTAGAATGGCCCAAGTATTAGCTATTCCCAAATAGCATGAAGTAAAATTTTGAACGTCGAGTTTGTCCCTATCTCCCAAAGGAAATTCACTGAAGTTTGAGGTGGACCATTTTGGGTATTCAGCTTCAAACTTAGCTATCACATTATCTATCTGAAACTGTAATCAGAAGAAACTTCCGTAGGAGTGAATGTGTTGCATCTTGACCTCAAATATTTCATTTTATGACCATTCGATATATTCTCTTCAAGAATAATCTAATAGCTTGTGTTTGTACCTTTGGTCCATTTAGAGATTCACAGAGATTTGTCAGCTTGCATGTTACAGGTTCATCATACCAGCCAACCACAGCGAACCTCATGTCTCGTGAGCGCCGTTCTGTCTCTCAGATACACAGAAAGCGTGAATTGGCAGCTAAGTCGTCATCTTGCATCTTTGACATGAATTTACTGGAAAACTAACGAGTAGATAAGTGTCAGGAAATCATCGTAGTGATTGAACAGTTTAATTTCAGAAATTAAATTCGTTTCTGAAATTGACCTAACTGCACATTTGAAAGTTTGCTAAGCGGCATGTTAAAAGTCTTCGCTGCACCACACCTTCGCTAAAAGCAGATTTTGAACCTCCGCTTTGGAGCAAGGAGGCGAGATCATTCCTCGACCAAACATTTCCTCGTAGTTGGATAGGCAAGGGACCAATTTCCGTGAAGTGGCCATACAGAAGTCCAGACCTAAGTCAACGTGATTTTTTTAATTTGGGTAGCAATCAAAAGTAGGCCTTATCAAGCAATCAATGAATTGGAAAATGATGCCTTGCTACTTTTTGTAGAAAACTATGCGAAAAGACCCTGCAAGTAAGTGGAGTCCATGGAGACCGTGCTGAGCTTTGCATAGTGAAAAAATCATTGAGCTTACAGTACATCTTCAGGAAGAATTTTGCCCATGGATTTGAGGAAGCTTTGAATACAAAAAAGTAGGCCTAAAACTTCAGTCCAATTTGAGAACTTGTATCTCACGATTGAATGATGACATCGGACTGAAAATTGATTTGCATACTAACCTACACTAGTTTAATACACATATGAAACATTGCGACGATAGCTTGCATAGTGTTTGAGATACAGGTCTTCAAAAGTACGGAAATTTTGAAAAATTGAAGATAGAAGATTGTTTTTGTAGTCTTCTTCAGAAGGCTGTAGCTCGGAAAGTATGACGAGTTAGACGGAAATGTTTGATTTCTGTCGGCTTCCTACCAAGAACAATCAGCTGTTAAAGTTTGAAGAAAATCCGAGAACCATCGTCACACATTTTTCCCGAAATCTGTCGTTTTTTTGTCGAATGACCCACATGATCTTTCATAAATTCTCCAAAAAAATAAAAAATTCGAATAAATCAATGCCACTCAAGTGATCTTCCCGATAGAATTTTCCCGAAATATTTTGGATTTCATCTAGATAGACCCAAATGATGAAAATACGTGAATTTCAAGAAAATCTGAGAACCTTCGCCTCTCACTTTTTCCGAAATTTGACGTTTTGATGTGGAATGACCCTTCTAATGAGACCAAACCCTACCTTTACACCAAATATGAACAAAATCTGAGATGGTGGGTTAAACGGCCTTTGACTTCGTGTGGAATGACCCGCATGCGGTATGTATGGAATTGTTTAGCAATCAAATTCTCACGTCCCGCGTTTGACATTAAAAGAGGAGTGTTGAGATCGGTGGGAGGATTCGTTTTATAATCTTTTATTCTCGTCGCCTTATCTATGGATAGCCCAATGTGAATCGTATGATGCCATTCTAGCTTAATTTAGCAAATAACAATAGTGCATGTACGTTAAGTTATGCTTTTTTTTTAAGCCCAAACCTCGCTGATTTATTACTTCCGGAGAATTAGATGGTTTGTCTTTCTGTTTACCAGAAGTGCAGACATTCAAAACGATGGCACATGCTGAAACCTAGTAAGTGGGCAAGAAGGAATTCCAAATACCTTATATAGAGATACGGAAAAAGTCGTACGTCGCTTGTGGATTGCTGTAAATTCCTTCAGATTCGAAGAATTACATAATTGCGGGCGACTTCTCTCGTTGATGTTGGTCCGTCAGATTCTTAGTTTAGAATTTGACAGGCATATTGTGACAGGGATTTGTGATATTGTAGCACCAGTGGCGTCGCGTGCTCCCAGACCATAGGCATTCGCTCCAAAGTGGATTCCTGTATTTCTGCAGCAGACAGCATGAACTGCATAAAATAATCAATTTGACACAATCTTAATTTCAGTGAATTTTCAAACACTTGTACAAGTACATGAGCATTCAAATCATGCTGGCATCCATGACTATAGAATGAAATGATGTGAGAAATAGATACTGATATTTAGCCTCTTGTTCTGAGTGAACCTCTTTTTCTGAACAGGCTCATGAGCATACAATGCTAAGGTGACTGTTCGTCAACGCGACCCCAAGATTTTAAATGTCAAATGACAATGAAAATGTGATGTTGATTTCGTTAACAGTTTCCTTAAGTTGTAAACGTAAAGATGCTCTCGAAAACAAAAAATTAAAACTATTTGAGCCTTTGTTTTATGAACGTAAGTAATTATTTTTGGGTATGCGGCGGAGGCCCGCAGGCTGGACGCCACTGTATACCACCCACATCACTGGCTGATGTCCTACTATATTATCATGCGCTACTACGTTCACAGCGTCAATTCAAGTTTATGATACCGCTTGCTAAATAGCTTTATATCTTGTATCCGGTGATGGATAAGTCCTTGCATTGTAAGTTCATGATTCCACTTTATTGCACCCTTCATTTACTGAATACTTAAATTTTTATTTTCAGATTTTTCCCATTCGTGAATATTGGTCATCACTTGATATTCTTGTCGTGTACCGAGCAACCTCGTGTAATGAACGTTGGACGCTCGTCAAAGTCTTCGGATTCTGCTTGTAAGTCAAAATTTCATTAAGAATGATGTCTTTACCGAGTGATAATTCAAGATGCCAGTCGTTCTCGAGGATTACTCCACAAATTTTGGTGAGTACATGCCGCAACTCGTCTTTGGTTGAATGACGTTATGAAGTGTAAAACGAATCAGTCAGCTGAGATACTAATGCATAAAGACAATGTCAGAATCAAACACAGACATGCAGGGAGCAGGAAAGTATTGAAGAATTAAGAGAAAGCAGTTATGAGTAAATGTATTCATGACTATTGATTTACTCCCATGCAGCGTGGATTTGATCCTATTTTGATTGAATTTAATTAACAAAGAATTTGCTATTTCACGAAAATTATGTTGGGTCTTGCAGTGAGATTCCTCCGAAAAATTTCGTAATTTCTAAAATTTCACACAATTTTCGCTAAGTCACGAGATTAATTCGAATATTCAATAGAAATATGGGGGAGGGCGTGGTAGGGTACCATCATCAAATGTTTCCAAGAACTATGGATGATCGAAGCTTCATACCTGCATCGCATAATCTTGAGCAATAACTTACTATCCTTGTATACTTTCTATCCCTATATTCCTTTCAGATGCTCACATTTTCTGTGTTTCATTCATTAAGAAGGTCTGTGACATTGTTGCAATTCCATTTGGTGAAACATCTCAACCAGTGCCTCAATGTCTATTTTGTTGATGTCTTGACTGTTGCTGAATTGCGATAGTAAATCAGAAATTCTTCAGCCATGTTCTTTCAATCATGTACTAATTTTAGAAGTATCATGAGTTCTTTTCATAGTTGCTGGTTTATGCTCTCAATTTTATGCGTCCCCGATATTAAAATGCCATTTTGGTGACAGTTTAATGCTCTATTCACAAGTTGGATGGATTTGGTCGTAGCCCTTATTTACCCGGACTGCTTTGAGATCCAAAAGTCCAGCGGGGTGGCTCCTGGAGACCCCAGTCTGATTTTGATGTCCATATCGTTCATTTGTTCCCATAATTACCGAACAACATAATTGGCGTATGCTCGTTCCAATGTTGGTATCAGTTTCTATCAACTGTCTTCTTCATATCGGATCAGAAGGCAGTGATTGTACTCTCCTTTTTATTTTATGCCAAAATAAGAAAACAGGCCCGACCGAAGAACTATTTACAGGCCCGACCGGTTTCGAGCATTCGCTCTTCGTCAGGGGTTTGAGTATGTAAAATCAGCTGTACATTGACACTAACTAGTGCACTTATATAGGGGCCTACATGTAGGCCTACAATTGCGTCGTTACTAGAGTGATAATCAGAATACCGTCAGCTCTGTTTTCCTATTGATTAATGGCTTCAATTGTTTAATGTAACGCGACTCTGTCAATCTGGTATCCAGGGGGTCTTTGCATTTGTTAAGAAAATCGAGGCAGAAATCATTTAATTGATTTGATTGACACTTCATGCAATGTTCGGCTATAGCACTCGATTTATTCTGTTTATCACCGCACGTCTATGTTCGTCAAAACGATATTTAAAAGGTCGTGAAGTCTGACCGATGTAGAAATCTCTACAATAATTGCAAGTGAATCTATACACCACATAGCGATCCATGCATTTGTATTTGTCGGGCAGCATTTTACAAACCGCACAATTCTCGTGATTCTTCGTTTTAGTTCTAGTTTTTAATGAATTGTACAAGTTATTATTTGGGGAACTAATCAAGCTAACAGGCAAATTATACTTATTTATCAGTTTGCGGATAACACGATCAGTCCTATCATTAATAAACTTCAATTTAAGATTAGTATGGTTAGTCGGCCTTCGCCTATTTCTGTTACTCTTCTTTTTCCTATTATGAATACTCGAAAAGCCATTATTTATTAATTTCCTATCAAGTTTTTCAAGTGCTTTATTGCACTCAGTTTCACTACTGCATCGCTTTTTTACGAACCTAATACTATTCTCAACATAATTACTTTTTACATGGTTCGGAACGAAACTATCCCTGCGAAGTGAAATACCAGAGTATCTCCTTTTCGTACCACGTATATTTTAATACATTTTCCGTTAGTGAAATACTAATATCTAAAAAATTCAGGGTTTGATTTTTTGGTATTTCTATGGTAAATTCTATGTTATTATTTACATTATTGAACGCTGTCAAAATCGCTTCGAAATTAGTTGAAAGATCAAAGGGTCCCATAATAGCATCATCGATGTATCTAGCATACAAGTTAGGAATGATGTTGTGATCATCTTTAAGCTTCTTTAGAGCCAGCGTTTCTATCCTATTCATGAAGAGCACCGCAAAGGGTGGACTGTAATGAGCTCCCATAGGGCAGCCCTTAATTTGCAAATAATGTTTTTCGATGTATTTAATTTCGTAATTACAGCTGACAAACTTCAGCATATTTTCCACAGCATCTATATCAATACCGTAATTGTTTATTAGGTGCCAGTTATCTTGTAGAATCCATTATCGGATACTCGGACACCTCATCAACACGGTCTTCAACTTTTGATCAATTTCGCAATTCATACATGCAGTACCATGTTTAATTCACATGCCCTGTGATTCGTGGATGTAGGCAAGGTCCATATCTCGCAATTTCGTTTATGTTCCTCGAAATAATGTCTATTATGCTTAACACTCAATGCCTAATGCTGATTTTTATTTGTAGCAAAATACACTGGGCAATAGAAGTTCTAATATAGGGGAGCGGCGGGTCCATTTGGCACCCGGTGTTGGGAACATTGCATGCCACCATTTATAGGCCTAGATATACCACGTGATCTAAAACGTTTCCGAAACTCTGACATGGTTCATGTACATGGTTCATAAGTAGGCATATAACATTTTCCAATGATTTACATGTAGACCTTACGATATTTATCTTGAAAATTGCCTTAATTTCGTGCTCAAGTAACCCCTAATTACAAAACAATTTTCTCCATAACACATTATAGCCTTTTTATTGTCTCACATCGTCTAAAAATTTCACGAAAGAAAATACTCCGTTATTGTCATTTGAGTCAGGCACGGCAGCACGAAGCGAAACAGCTGTTGCTTTGACCTCGACCATGACTTCGTATGTAGCTATAGCGGCTTTCAGTTGAGCTTCTAGAACCTCAAGTTGCTTCATAGTCACTTGATGACTTAATGACCTCTTGGTTTGGGATTCCGGAGTCGTTCGAATAGTTTGGAATTTTGGATCAGCTTGAATTGAGATTTGAGAAGAATCCATTTCGGACGATTCCTCCCCGGCATCGTCTTGGTTTTCCTTGTTAACGGTGACATCTTGACTGATATCTGAAATATTTAAAATACAGTGTATATCGATGATTGTTAGGCTCAGAATAGGGCAAAAGTTGACTTACCTTTGAATGCTTCTCTTGGTCCTATTGATGATTCTCTGGCGTCAAGAATTCCCTTGAATGTTGGGCTATCTCCAAACAAGTCGGCTATCTTCTGCTCTGTGGCCGTCAGCGTAATCGTTGACGCTGATCCACCACCAGTCCCTGACGCGTGCCTACGCATTTTGGATAGCTTTGATTTCGCACGATTATACATGTTTTTGTATCTGGCCTTGATTTGTTCCACGCTTCTGCTTCCTTTGCCGTCCAGCGCATTGACAGCGGTAGTTATTTCTTGCCATGCTTCTCTTTTCCTCCTATTGATGTCTGCACTTTTTTCTTTATTCTTCAATATCCCAACTTTTTCTTCATATTTTTCAATTAAGAGACGATCGAGCTCTGAACTTTCAGTCATACCAGCCATCCTGTCGAATGAACTCGATCGATGTTAATGCTGTCAACTGCGATGGCAAGCGTTCATCACATTGATCGATAAAGGAAAAATCGTGTGTTTGGTTCGCGCGCGTGCTCTGTAGCTGCAGCTATTCAAACCCGAGTTACAGCTTCATTCATGAATACCGATTTGTGGTTTAAGTTCGATGAGCTGCAGCTAACCTCTTAACATCAACTACAGTTACATAGCTAAAGCTACATAACCTGAACTTGTTTCGTGAATACGGCCTAAGGGCTTGTCTCGTCTCTGCACCTGTTCAAAACAAACAATAGTATTTCCTTCACGCCGTAGGAATGCTGACGCTTGCGCTGCGTGCGTCCGATAAATGAAGCAGCTCATCAATGATGAAAAAGAAAATGGGCCAACAAGATATTGATATCTGAAATAGCATCGTGAAAGTAACAAAGCAGACAATCACTAATTACTTCATTTAATTAGGCAAATCACACCACTATGTTTCCTGAACCAAGTTTCTCAGCTGACCAAGTAAATGAGTTTATTGATCTACTGTCAGCATGCGATTAAATTTGATGAGAATACAGTGTCTCGGAACTATGTAGGCAGTTTAAAATATCTATGCAGGTTGCTTAAAAACCATCAATGACTGCAAAGTACGGTGTCATTGTTTGATTTCTATGTATAGTATTTCATGTCAAACATTATTGCCGATTTTCTCATACTTGAAAACTGTTTGAATTTGAATTTTATGAACATTCGTTGTCGTCTGAATCCTTCATATGCCGATAAACATTAGTCATGTAAAGTGAATATCGCGTTCGACATACATTTGAAGAAAGGAAACAAGTTTTAAAGTGGTTTTTTAAATACGAGAATATCTGTCAAGTCCAGAGACAATGGAAAGCCATTTATAACTCGGAACTTCCACGTCCAGACACAATCTCCCGAATAAGTGACAAGTTTGAGAACGCAAGAACAATTGGAAGCATCCAAAAGTTCACTGGTCGTCCAAGAACTGCTCGGTCAAATGACAATGTCAATTTAGTTGTCTCTGCATTCGGTGATGACCCAAAAAATCAATCAAACAAGCTGCTTTACACGTGAATCTTTCAAGAGCGATTCAGAAATTCAGAAGAACAATTCAGCGAATCCTTCATGAAAGTAACATTAGACCTTACCGCCCAACACTAATTAAATGAAGATGATTTCGATAGACGGGTCGAGTTTTGTGAGTGGTTTTTACATGAAACAGAAGCCGATCCAGACCTTCAAAACATGATCTTATGGTCTGATGAGGCCGCGTTTAAATTGCATGTTCGACTCAATCGCCAAAAACAATATCTACTGGGCTGAAGAGAATCCTCATCAAATTTTACAGCAGGATGTTAATCTCCCTAGTGTTACCGCATGGGCAGGTCTTTCTTCTCGCGGCTTGATAGGCCCATTCTTGTTCAACGGGACGGTGGATGGTGAGAAGTATCTGGAGCTTCTACGTACCCATGTAATATCGGAATTCAGGAGATTGTATCCGAATGACGAGGAGCTGCCATACTTTCAACAGGATAGAGCTCTAGCTCATTATGCCTCCATTGTACGAAGCTATCTCAATTCCAGAGTTGGCAGTGACATCACTTCATGGATTGGACGTCATGGTGACTTTGGTAAGTATCCCCCGAGAAGCTCTGACCTAACTCCATAGACTTCTTTTTCTAGGGTTATTTAAAAAAAGTCTAAAAAATTCCACGTTCCCTCAACGTGCAAGAAATGAGAGATAAAATCACATAAAGTGCAAGAAGCATTCCGATGGTTCTCATCTCAAAAGCCTGTCACTCTGTGACCTCTCGCTGTCGATGGACAACACTTTGAACATTTGCGTTGAGAAACATGTGCAAAATTTTCCGTACTGTTAGTTTGAAACAAATATCTGTATTATTTGACTCTAAAGTTAATAGTTTTAACTGCCTACATAGTCTGAGACACCCGATATACGCAAGATCAGAATTGTTCGTGCTGTGCAACGATTTAGGAAATGGAATGTATATGATGCAGTTCATTATCAATCTGAGTAGCTGTCAAGATGCCATTTGTCATTTTTTCAGCAATGTAAATATGCAGAAACACATCTCAATTGGATTTCAATTTCATAAATCATGTCATGATCATCAAATACCTTTGATATCGAGTAGAGTATGCCTATTGGATAACGATCATCAAGGTGACTTATGGCGGTTTTTTATAGGGGTGAAATTTCAAAAAGGTCTTTCGATTTTGTAATTTTGAACTGCTATATATAATGCAAAATGCAATAGAGCAGGGCTATTGGATAACGATCATCAAGGTGACTCATGGCGGTTTTTTATAGAGGTGAAATTTCAAAAAGGTTTTTCGATTTTTTTAAATTTGAACTGCTATTTATAATGCAAAATGAGCGAGTTGGATTAAATGGACCCTTTGGAGAGCTCACACACTAAAAATGTTGCACTGTGAATTTCAATACTTAGGGATTAAAAGAGGGGACGAACCCAACGCCCGGAATTGCGATGCGCTTCACAGCCCTGTATAGGTTGTATGGATGGGGTTAACAGACGTTAGTCGGTGCTGGTCACAACAGTCAAATAGGGCCTATCGAATTACAATGTCAGCGTTAACATTATGCTTGTTAATTAACATTGAAGCCAGGTCGTATTTTTGTACAAAAATATGTCATCTTGTGACCTCTTCAAGAGATTTATTCAGCTCATTAGACTTCATGCTATTGCGTCGATTGATCATCCAAAATAATCACAAAGACAACTATGAAGAACTCAACAAGAAAAAAATCCTCAGCTGGTTTGAGCAAGCCTTCGCATTTTTTGATAAGATGCATTCCACGATGGTTGCGGACCTGACATTGCAGACCTGACTTCATTCCTTGATGTCTTAGTTGAGCCGATTCAATTCACATAACTTCAAGATTGTAATGTGCCCACAATCTCCTGGAGGAGTTTCACGATTATCCCAAAGTTTGTTGCTAAGTGTCTAGTGACGACAGAATTAGCATGTTTGAACTTTTTCAGGCATATTGATTGACCAGTTGCATTTTATGTGGTTTAGTTATTTCGGATATAATCCATGTTGGATATCCATGAGATCATTCCGATCGGTTTATTAAGTTTAAGATGCCGACAGCTACTTCTGAAAATGAGACGAGACTAACACATTTTCCCTATATAATTGATCAAATTTTTCAGGAGGTTCAAATCCATTGATTTTCCCTGTGGAATATTAAAGGAAATTATTTGAAAATATTTGAAGTATGTTAATGGATTTTAATAAGTGAAGTAAAAGTAATGAGTGCATAGTTTGAATTATAGAGCGTCAAATTGGGATCGGAGTATGAGAGTTGTAGATAAAGCGATTCTAATGGGTGTTCAGACAAAGAAGACTGCATTCATTCCTTGTCATTTTACCTAGCAGAATTTGTAAACAGTGGCACTTGTACTAGGTACGGTTCGTGTTGGGATAAATTAATGCCATTTGTTCACTCAGAGGTAGAAGGCATCAGCTGGTGAAGAACATGATCAAGTGAGTAGAGATGTTGTTCTAATAGATTAAAAGTCTGAATTTCGACAATGCTGAAGGCCTGCGCACTGTTTAGGGCGTTCGATGCACTTTTTATGGACGTGAAATATTTAGCAACAATTAAGTCTCTGAACGTACACGTATTGCTTCGAGTGGTTGCCGCACCTCTTGTCAGGATTTACTGTGAACAAGGCACCGGCCCTGTGAATCGATGCATGTTTCTCCTGGCCGAATGTGCAAATCAAATTTGAAGTTCCGATGATAGAGATCCGTCTCCAAATATATTTCGGTCAATTGAGATCTTCCTCACTGAGTAAGAGAAGCCTCGGGTACTATTTGAAGCTGTGAATCTGTGCAACTACATGCTGTCGTTCACATCCGTGTAGCGTGCCTCCTTGTGCATAGAGCCTACCTACAGTGTAGATTAAAAAGTGCAATACGTGTATGTGCCCTTAGATATTGCAAATTAAGTGATAATCACATGGATACCAACTTGTGGGACACTCATAATTAATTATCAATTCAAATGGATAACAAATTGTATTATGAATATCTTTCAGAAATTTTTTCAATTAGCTACTACCAAGACCTGTTTCGTACACACCGCTTTTATATAATGCGATTCCATGATTTAGTATAGATTTTCCACTTTGCTATGTTACGTTAATAAGTTTGCAATAATGTTGTGTCGTGAACATCCATATCGAAAATACCGCATTCACTATCATAAAAATTTGGAGAACGGTTGGCACTTTTACAATCATTCTACAGGGTGCCCAGTAGAAAACCAAAAGATTCAAAAAATTGCATATGATTTAAATAAAACTACAGTGTATTTAATTAAAGACATGAGAAAGGTAAGCTAAACATACTTACATAAACAAGCTCAGTGTTCAGTAGTGTTCAAAATGTCCTCCGTCATTGTTGCAACACTTTCGAAGACGTGGAATCCAGGAAGCTGTGGCCTTCTGAATTACTTCCATGTCGATGTTCTCCTATGCGAGTAGTAAAGCATGTTTTAGTTGATCAACCGTGGTAGTATCGCTGCGTACTGCTTGCAAGTGTTGATGAAGAATTCCTCAGATGCTATAGTCCATAACATTCAGGTCGGGACTTTTCGCTGGCCATTGTGATGGCCTGATGAACTGAGGTGTATTCTCCTCTAACCAGATAACTGTAGCCGTAGCCGTGTGAGGCTTTGCTCCGTCTTGTTGCCAAATCCACTCTTCAGTGCCCATTACATCGCGGATATCCCTAAACATAAAGGGACACATCTCCTCCCGATACCTCCGGATCTCCTCTAGATGATCTCTACAAAAGCATTCCATTAAACTTGCTATAAGTTTTCGGGAAGACAGAATCACATGTGGCTTCTGGATTTTATGACAAAATTTCATTCCATTTTTACGACAAGCCGAAGGTTACTGAAATGAAATATATGTATATCAACACTGACATGATCAATCACCCAATAATTATGAAGCAGAATAAGCTTAATAATCTTTTGAAGAGTAAATGATAACCTTCTCACAAAGATTTTGATCAATCCACATAGTGCATTATTACGGTTCAATTTGACCTTGAGTAACTATGAATGATTCAGAAAAATACAATTCAGTAAAATATCACAACTGCTGTGTCTTATTCCTTATCCAGGTTTAGTGTAAACTCTCACAAGACAAAATTAACAGAAAAAGCTGTCTAAATAGGGACCTGTGAATCGGACTCGAATCAGACATTGATTCGTGAATCGAATCGAAGCTTCGGAAACATTGGTAGGTCTTCAGTAGCTCATCTTTATTTTGATATCTGCTTAACCAAAAGTTGGCTGACCGTTGTGCCCGGACAGTTAATGCGCTGATAGTCGACGGTGCTAAATACTTGTGTATACTAAATTAGCATTACTAATATACTAGAGTGGCTAGTGCTATATGCTAGTATTATTTAGATTGACTAACTAAGTTAAGTTACCCTTAGTGGCCTCAACTCAGAAATACGGACTAGAAGTCGGGTAGAGGCGCTCGTGCATTGATCTGCACTGTATATGGGACTCATCAGTAAACTTTGCATCGTGTAAACGGATGTAGCGGTAATTGTTTTTCTGGAACTTTCTTTTCTTGATTATCCAGAATGTATTGTGCTGGGGTAGACGCATACATGCAATGCCTAAAATGCATCATATAAGACTTCTGTATCTGTTTTAAGGGCATTTCATAATGGAAACTTTTTCTGGCGGAGGTATTTTTCCATTTTCGAGAGTGGTGTAACTGCTACAAAGGAAAATAGTAAAGTCGACAGCTGCGGATTCATCGGTCTGATAGATTGGGCAGCCTAGTGATGGTAAATGATTTATGTAAGGTAATGGTTTATGAAGTTTGCTAATCTCAGTAGCTACAATTATATTTTAAACACGAAAACATTATCGTGGTGGTATTTACTAATAAGTCCAGAATTGTATTGCGGCTAACAATGTTGGTATATTTTTCCAAGAGATAAAAAAGTGGATGGATGTCTCGTCCCTGAGGGTGCTCAATGATATTTAGAAAATGTTCACTCCTGGAGGTTTGGATTGTTGCGGAACTTGTGCTTTGTGTCGTGCGCAAGACACTTGGCAGTAGTTCTTCGCCTTTGTAGAGCAGTGGCAGATCATGTTTTCCACAGGGCTATTCTTTCAGGCCTTAACTCAGATGGACGACCTTATCCAATGGACCGTCCATGATAAACTGACATTCATTTTCAAGGACGAACAGTTTCCTTTATTGAGACATGCTCATGATATTCAGATATTTATTGTATTATTTAAGATGTATTTCACCATGTGTATCAGGGGTGGGCCGATGTGACAAAGCGTGACATTATGTGACCATTTTTCATCAAAATAAATAGAATAGAATAGAATTAGTTTATTGAAGAAGATAAACGTCTACAAATGGCAACACTGGTTGATGAACAACACTTATGTGAAGCCAGGAGAAAAACATGTACAATTATCCAAAAACTTTACAATAATGTGATAGGTTGAGCTGTCGTAGTCTGAATTTGAAACAAGATAATGTGGGACTGGAAATTACATCAACAGGCAAAGAATTCCAAATTTGAACAACACGATTACTAAAGAAGTATTTACGACAATCCGAATTTACACGACCAAGAGACCTTAATTTATAACAACGACCACGTGTACAGATGGTAGCTGTGTTATGAAAACTAAAAAATTTTTCAAAAGGTAAGTCAACAAGTTCATGAACAATTTTGTAAGTCAATGTCAAATCAAGTAGAATTCTACGGTATTCTAAGGACTGTATTTTTAGTTTTATCAAACGGTCATTATAACAATCAAATTCAATTGACGTTCGCAGACAAACCTGCTTAGTGAAATATTTTTGTACTCTTTCAACAATCCTTATATCTCCAATCAAATGAGGACTCCATACTTGGGAGCAGTACTCCAATATTGGGCGAACAAAGCAACAAAAAGCGCGAACAAGCAATTTGGGGTTGTCTGTAGTAAAACTTTTTAACACGAGGAATGCTCGACTGTAAGCTGTAGATGACACTTTGGCACAATGGTCAGAAAACTTCAAGTTCGATGTAAAAGTTACTCCTAAATCACAAACAATAGAATCACTCGGTAAAGCGTAATCTTCGATTGAATAAGATAAATCGGATCTACGAGAGTTTAAAGGAATATATTTACATTTTTCACAGGAAACAGGCAATTGCCAAATTTTTGACCATAGACAAATATCATTTAGCGAATGTTCAAGAGAAGTATCATTTGGCGCTCTGACAGAAAAGATTTTAATGTCGTCAGCAAACAAACGAATCTGAGCTGGGGAATGCATGCATTGTACAATGTCATTCATAAAAATTTTGAATAACCAGGGTCCTAAAACTGAACCTTGAGGTACACCGCTAATCATTGTCACTTCCTCAGATTTACTCCTGCCAACCATAACTTGTTGAGTGCGATTTATGATGTATGACTTAATCCAATTGAACATTTCATAATTTATTCCAATTGCTCTTAATTTCAAAAGTAGTTTGGGATGACATATGGAGTCAAACGCTCGCATAAAGTCGATGTGAATAACGTCCACTGGGTAACCATTGTTTACAGCTGCCGAATAAAGATCGAGAGAATCAAGAAGTTGAGTGCATGTAGAGCGACCTCTTGCAAAACCATGTTGAGACAAGCTCAGGATGTTCGTCTTCTCACAATGTGTTGATATAGCTTCTACTATAAACGCTTCCATTACTTTGCATATTACAGACGTAAGTGCTATCGGACGATAGTTGCGGACCTATGTTGGCGAACCCTTTTTGAAGGATGGCACAATTATTGATTGTTTCCAATTAGATGGCAATATTCCGGAGGACAGCGACCATTCAAAAAGAATTTGTAGCGGAGCAGATATTACATCAGCAATACAATGTAAAAATACAGGAGGAAAGCCATCTGGTGAATGCACATACTTCAACGGAAGTTTCTTCAATTTAGAAATTATAGTATCCGAAGGAAATGTAACATAGCTCAATTCTTCAAGAGTTGAGATAGGAAGATTTACACGAGGTAGTGAACCATTGTCAATAACGCATACAGATGCAAAGTAACTATTGAAGATGTTGGCTTCTTCTATATTTGAACAGATAACCTCTCCATTACAATCGACCAAAGGAAGAGATCTGTAACCTTGTTTAAGTTTCTTTCTCACAAATGCATAAAACTTCTTTGTATTTCCACTGTCTATCAAGTCATTTTCTAATGTCTCGTTGAACTCTTTTACTTTAGCTTTGTAATTTTCACATGCCTCTTGATATTTTCGTCTTGATGATTCGTCATTAGCACGCTTTTTGTAGAGTCTTTGCTTTTTCAAACGGAGTTTATGTATATGTTTAGGATATCGAAAAACAGACATTTTCCTCTTTTTGGGTACAAGATTCGTATCAGAAATGACATTGTTAAGAACATCACAAAACACATCCCAAAAGGATTGAACATCTGATGATCGTAGATATAAATCAGTCCAATCAACACCGCTTAGTAGATATCGTATCGAATTATAATCAGCTTTGTAAAAATTCGGATATAATTCTGAATCATCAGCACCATCAAAAGGAACATCAATGCAAAACGAAACACAATTATGATCGCATGACATGGAAAATGGGGGATCTACAACCACTCTGAAAATGTTATTAGGATGAGAGCACAATAATAGATCCAAAATGTGGTGGGATCTAGTTGGTATATTAACAAGTTGAGAGAGATTAAGTCGAGTACATTGACAAAGAAAACGTTGTTGAATTGTATTCACACTTTTTGGAATATCCCAGTCGATCAATGGAAAATTAAAGTCTCCAAGAAAGATTACAGGAAAACTAGTAGTACAACCATATTCAAGGAGAGAACAGAGATTTCTCACTACATTTTCTTGGATAGCAGAATCAGGAGGAAAGTAAATACAGAATATTCGATACACATAACTTTTTGACCATTTGACATCGATAGCTATACATTCAAGATTAGAAAACTGATTTGGCATGACAATACGATTAACAAGTAGCGAGTTCCTATAAAATATCGCGCAACCACCACCTCTGTGGGACAACCGATCTTTTCGAAGCACATCATAATCAGAGTCATGAATCAAAAGTGAATCTGGTATTTTTTCGTCCAGCCAAGTTTCTGTAACAAATATCAAATCGAACTTACGAGAGTCCAGTAAGACATCCAAGTCATTCAATTTGTTACATAAAGAACGCGCATTAAATGAAATACATTTGATAGATTTTTGAATAGCTGAGTCATTGAATATCTGAGATTTGTGTGATACAGACCCATGATTTTCAGGCATTTCATACGACGTATGAAGGGATAACAGGAAAGGAGAGAGTAGTTGTTTACAATCGTAATGTAAATTCAAAAAACGGATATACGAATTCAATACATCATGAGACGATAGTTCGTCGATTCGTAAAAGTCAAAAGAGCTGGTTAGCAAAATGAATTTGATCTATTACACAATTGTTGCGCATTAGTTTACCGGACTTTGTATAAATCTTATCATTAGAGGGATTCATCGATTTCGCCTCTTTCATGTGGTCTCTCAAACGCTTTTCTTCCTTTCTCATACAGGTATGAGAATCTTCCGGGTTTTCCGGGTTTTTGGTGCTGAAAAGACCATTCTCGTAATTCACCTAAATATGCAATAACAAAGTATACCCCCTCCGAAAGTTAGATTATTTAAAAAACGTCCATTTTTTCGCCCTAGCCAACTATTTTTCTTACATTAGTTATGCCAAATATCAATAAAAAGGTCACAAAAATTTCAAGACCAGACCCCCTTCGCAAACTTGCTCGCTCGTTCCGGGTTTTTTATTTGCCCTCAATCTCATGCCTGCTCATAATGAATGAGCTGTCCTTGTTGATGTAAATGTATTTCAATCGATCAACACTGGAATTACGAATAATTTTTTGATTCCTGAGAATCTCGTTGCGATGCTTTTGGTTGGTAAATGTGGCCTCGATTATGCGAGGTTTGCCATACGTTTTTGAACCAAGTCTTTCTACAGTGATATCACTTTCATCAATATCAGTATCCACCAATTGACAGATATGAGCTATCTTCTCCCGATCATCATCCAAAACCTCATCCTGATCAACTATCAAAGGACTTTCAGGCACTCCACCAAATATCAAATTATTCTTTCGTCTGGATTGTTCAAGCCGTTCAATGAACATTTGCTGTACTCCTATTACATCTTTTATAGATTTAATGTCTAGATCCACTTGGATCTGATGCGCTTGAACCTGTTCTAGTTTGGTCTCTATTGCAGAAACTCTGGCAATAACCTGATCAATCTTGTTACAAATGTTTGTTTCCATTTGTCTCATGAGATCACGGATTTCATTCATCGTATTATTATTGATAGAGTTGGCACGTGTTGTTCTGCTTGCTGGTGATGACCTGTTCATCATGTGATGGTGTTGTCGTAGAAGTCACGTGAAAAAAATCAATAATTTGATGAATTTTTGACAAGGGTTGGTAAAGAGCGCCAACAGATAACAGCTGATTAATTGTTAAGACTGACAGTACCAGCCCTACAGCATTCACAACAACAGCAAGAAATGGAAGAACAACTTGATGACGTGATATTTCCGACTATGACGATTCCAACTTGCCAAAGAAAGGACAATAATCACACAGCGATAAGCAGAATTCAGATCCACGATTTGCCAAATACACGATGAGGAATTCAACGCAAAGGAAGAAATTTCCACTAAAACCGATAAGATGAAGCGATTTATTAGATCCAGGGGATTCGAATCATCCAAAACTCAGAAAAATCGGACTGAAAATAACCACCACAGAGACAATAACACGATTGAATCAAACAACAGAGCGCGCGACGACCAACCTACACCGTGAACCGTCAGGACACACGGTGACAAATTGTGACAAGATTAGTGTTTTTTGTTGTTGGTGTGACAAAATGTGACAAGTTCGCGAAATATATTCTGACAAATTATGAACATCACAGAGGAGCATTGACTTCGTTTGAATGAAATAGCGAAGACATGTTTTCTAGGGAGGTCATTATTCTAGGGTTTATTTATTCTTTGATGATAATTTGTATTCTCCGACTTTTCCGACTTTTCTTTGTTGACTTCGACGTGTCATGTGATGATTCAATTGTAGCATTCATTGTATGTGGCCAGATGTTTCTTAATTGTCATGTCCAGATCGCAGGCGTCCCTGCGAAAGTATACTTCCTATAATGCACGCGCATGTATTCATACTTGCCACTGATCTGAATACGAAACAAAAGTAATAGTAGTCGCTATAAAACTGAGTGGCATTTTTCACTGAAAACAAAGTTTCCTATTTTCTGTGAAATAATATGGTCTGTGAATTCACATTGTGAAACATATTGCGAGTACGTGTTTATTATGCATATTTGTACATATATGTACATATTTGCCATAAGTAATGAATTATGAATGAATTCGATACTATAAAAAGAATTAATTGTGATAAGACTCATGGCTGTGTAAGACTACAAAGTTTGAGTGCAATTTTTTCACTAGGCAAAGTTAAATGTGTCCCGGTCTGTTTCGTTGTTACCCCAAATCTCGGGGTAAATGGTGTACGTCTTCAATGGCAATTGATGGTTAAACGTGGAAATGAAATGATGGTTTAGTGTCACTAATCCCGCGGATGGTGTTTATAAGTCAGACTTTAACCTGTAGACTTGTGAACTTTTAGTCCGGATGCCCTTCCTCACTACTTCCAATGACACTTTCGGGGGCTGACACCTCTGGACCGAAAGATCGCTAGGCCAAGTACCTAGCCACTGTGCCACGGAGACCACCCATGTGGAACTATATAAATAAGAATAATAATTAATAAATCAACGATTTTTCTCGATTTTGTCCCGTTAAAACCTCGTTTGATATATATATCATGAATGTTAGTCAAATGCCATCGTCGTGTAGGCTCCATTGATGGCCTCTCTGGCCCGGTGTATAAGGATGATGACTTTCTCCTGTGCGTCCCTCTTGGCTCGAAAGTCCGACTGTTCAACAGAGAGGAGAGATTTCCTATCACACCAGTGCATTAACCTTCCAGCAAAGATCCTTACGCGGAGATTGCTCAGGACTGAGGTGAGGGAGATGGGACGATAGTTCTTTACGAGACTGATATCCTTGTTGGCTTTAGGTATCAATTTTACATAGGTTTGGTTCCAGCAAGAGGGGAATAGCTGTAGTTGAGGGAGGCAGAGGAAAGCTTGGCTAGAATTACTGAAAGGGAGGGGCGTTCCTGTGGAGGTCGGAGGAGACACCATCCGGACCTGGAGCTCAGCCTGGGCAAAGCCGCTTGATGGCCCTGCTGACTGATGAGCTGGTGACGGTCGAAATGATGGTAGAGGGTATTCTCCTTCACGTTAGCATCAAACAAGCCTCCTGAAATTGCTGTCAAAGTCCTCATTGCTGTCACGGTTGTGTCAGGCCCCCGGCTAATCGGCAGGTTTGCCGTGTGGATTGATATTTGAATCCCCACCCCACCCCATTCCCACAGAAAGACCTGTGGGTATCCGCACACCCCAACAGGATAGGCTCTTGATGAATATGTTGCTCCTGTTCGTATAGAATGATTGATGTCCAATATCTCCATCTCAGTGGAACTTCTGCACACCATTCAACGATCCGAAGGCCGTATTTGACTCCAGAGATGTGGAATAGGAGTCCTGGAAGAAAGTCACCGACTGCGTGTTGTAACTTTTATGACTTTTCTCTTCTATCTTCGGTATAGGCCTATTGCTCTTTAAAATTGTGGTAGGCCATTTTCTATCATTATTGAGTCATGATTCTGACTTGCCACCTAGAAATTATTGTACCGAAAATTCAACTAGATGCTCGTTCAATGCACACGTATTTGACTCACAAATTTACATTTGCCTAATCATTTGGTTGGTAGATAGGTGTTCTTTATCTATCTCTACTGATTTGTAAGTTTTTGTCGTCTGCTGCCAGTTTACACGTACAGTTTACATAGGTTCCTCTCATTCCGCTCTGAATTGTTTAATGATTCATGAGACATGACCTTCATTTTCCATTAAACTACCATAACGTAGTTTTCCGCAAACGTAATTCAATCTTGAAATGTTTCTTTTTAATAGTATGACGACATTGTCTTTACTTCTTTCAGCGGTTTCCTTCAATAAATTTTTGCTTCTATGATTTTATTACACCCTCGAGGCTAACCGCCCCGAGGGTCTTCCCTTTGGGGTACTTGTGCATTGGTTTGTGATGTATGGGTGTGGTGTATTCACGTGGGTGCGGGATTTTAACATAGGGGTAAACAGGTTAAAAAAGTTCATTTGTTGCGGTGAGTCTCCGGGGGATTTAGGGATGGGTAAACAAAGGATCAGAAGAATCAGCATCAAAAGAGGAGTGGCAGACTGCAGCATTGAGCGGCAGGTGAGAGAGTTATAGCAGCAGGAGGTAGGGTTGAAGTAGTTGGCAATGGCGACAGGCGGTAGCATTGAGGCAGTAGGATGCGGGGTTTGTGCGGCAGGCGATGGCCTTGGAGCAGCGAATGTTAGCAGATGAGCGGCGGTGTTTTGGTGAGAAGAGAGCCGACGTAACGTGGTATTTGTTTATTGTTTTGCATAAGGTAACGAAGTGATTGTGTATTTTATTGTTCAATTTGTTAGCTATGTTTTTGATGTGTTGCGTGAAACGTAGTCTTCTGTCAAAAGTTATGCCGAGCGTAGTGATGTGTGGTGCATGTTGGATGCGGGTATTTTATACATACATGGGGGGGGGGAATTTGTCGAATGAATTTGTCGTTAGGACAGTAAGTAGTTCGGAAAGGGAAAGAGAAGTTTTACCGAGAGTTTTAAGACAGCAACGCTTGATCGTGCCTATCATTCTCTCCCAAAAATCGCTCCACCAGGGAGCAGCAGGAGGAATGAGACTCCACTTAACATCAGACATCAGAAGCTTAGACAAAGTTACAAAGGATTTGCCGTCATCACTTAAAAAGAAAGAAGCCTTTTACTACCTCGTCTAGAGAAAAAACGTTTGATCGCAAGACTAGTTTCTTTAACATCTAGTGCTAAAACTGCTTCTAAGTGAACACATCGCGTAACGGCGCATGTAAAGAGGAGAACCCACATCTTTTGACCGTCGCGGAGAAACAAAGGACCAAAATGGTCAAGACCGACATCAACCCGGGCCGGGTTAGTACGAAAGTCAGGCAATGAGCCTTCAGGGGACTTTAAGGAGCGGGATTGAATCCTGCGACAGCAAACGCAGTTGTAAATAGTTTTCTTTACAAACTGCTTGCATTTTCGAGTCCAATAGCTTCTGTTAATTTCTATAACGGTAGAAGCAACGCCCAGGTGATACAAACGATGATGCGTTTGGAGAACGATGAGGTGAGCAAGTGGTGAAGGTATTGGCAGCCATGGTAGTGAAGGCTCCCCATTGCGAGGTTGACAGATAATTAATTTCCTATCTGGATCAAACACAGGATGGCCGTCAAAAATTTACCGTCAAACCGCATTATAAAAGAAATTCAATTAAAGATCGCTAGACTACGGCCGTCGCTTCGTGCCACAGAAATTTCAAGGACCAATTCAGAAGTAGCAGTATGATGCAGTGCATCAAATGTATAGCCATAAAGCGTAGTTATTGCTTACAGCTCGCTATTGCTCGAAGAAAGTCGGAATAATAGAAAATTCAAAGAAGTAGGATATACTCGTATATTAACAGAATTCACGAAGACAGCCACTGTATAGTTCTACTTTATTGCCTTTCTCCGAATTGAGTTTCTCTGATTTTTGATCCTGATAAGCAATTCGAGGGAATGATACGAACACGCATTTCTGAGATAGATGACTAAATCATTCTGTGTAGCCTACTCTTGACTTCTGCAAGTGCTATAGCGCATTGACCGGCGCTGTGGCCTAGTAGTAGTGTTCGCCCTGCGTCCGGTAGACCTTGGTTCAAATCTTGGTCGGGTCAAACCTAAAAGTTTTAAAATAGGTACATGTACACTCTGCATTCTTGCTAAACACCCAGCACAAAAAGAATGCGAGTGGGATAAATATACGAGATGCGAGATAATATATATATATATATATATATATATATATATATATATATATATATATATATATATATATTATATATATATATATCCGAGTTATATATATATATATATATATATATATATATATGAGATGAGAGATAATATATATGCGAGTGGGATTTTGTGATACTCTGCATGCTTTTTCTTTTCAAAATCATTAATTTACTTGTTTCTTCTATCTTCAGATAGCTATGCGATATATTCACGATTAAAACTCCAGCTGATAATTTCAAGTAATGCCATTCTTCATTTAAAAAGTGTTCCGCGATTTTTTGAAATTATTTTACCTCTCATTTCGATCCTTTGTTTTGTGATGTTCTCGTTAAGAATCCTTTCATAGTAGTACATTTTTCATGTATTTGATTGATAAGAAGTTAGATTTTGTATCTTTGAATCTCGAGGTGTGGTACAAAAATCGATGCCATAATAGAATTCTTCGGGTTGAATTACTATACCAAAACTTGAAGCATTTAATTGATGTATACCGAAAGTTGCCGGAGTTAACACTATTTAATTCTTTACTCTACGGCTGAAATGACATCATAGAGCATCCTCTTGCATTCAACCGACTGGGCATCCAGGACACGAGTCTCATATACGCAAGGTAACTACAGTAATTACAAACTAATTATTGAATGGTTCCCTTAGTCAATCATTGATCGGTATTGATGTTTGTGACGGACTTTCTGTTATGCTGCGGTTGCAATGCTACAAAGGTTATTTCATTTGGAAAGAGGAGGATAGCTATAATTATCAAACTTCATGGATCTCAGGATTGACCCAATTTATCTTTGGATTTACGGAAGCGTAGGCACCATGTATACAGGTAGGTACATTCCGAATATCATACCGATAATTTCTCAGAAAGTATGTATACTTAACTATGAGATTTTCCTGTAATTTACATGCGAGTATTTTGCTGTGAAAATTGTTTTTGATCTATGTATCAAAAATATTAAATTGGGTTGTGAGGTGTTGTATGACAGAGCACTTAAAATTTTCTCTTCAAGCATTTTATTTTGTTTAAGTGCAGTGTTCTTCGAATGATTATATTACCGTTCCCGATCAAAGCGAAGAGGAAGAATTCATTGACACATTGTCAAAACGCATTGTTGACACAATTGTAAATGACTGAATTTCTTAAGGATTCAAACACGTGTATTCCTAACGCGAAATTTCTGATACCTCATACGATAAACACGCTTTCAATCTAATTTGTCTCTCGCTCTGTACACTTGTACGCTCTGTAACAATTGTACACTGTGTGCACAACATACACATTTTTTCTGAAGTGTTGGTTAATAGGGTTGGATTAACTTGAAGAAAATATTCAATTGGGAAAATATGTATTAGGCTACTGTCATATTCCAGCAAATAAAATCAGGATACGTACAGTATTCCAATACCAGACGCATGTTGATTGAAGTTCAATGTTTTCTCATTTATGTTTTTGGGACATCAGTATGCAGTACCAAACTTTTTTACGAAATATATTTCAAATCACCAAAACTAAGTGAAGTTTACTTTCCTGGAAAAAATCAATAACACTTGAGACATAAGCCGAAAAGTAAAATATCCATGGCGAACAACCACTGGTGTTACGATTTAAAATGAAAAGCTTATTAGGCCCTACATGATTTGGCCGAAGCGCTCCATGTGTTAAAAAAACGAAGCGCTCCGTTGAAAAATCTACTATACAGAATTTGACATGAATCACATAATCTGCAGACGCCTTTTTTCTTTCCTTCAACCGATTGAATTTCTTCCAATTATCACCTGCATATGTTCCCTCGGAAGAATAGAGGTTGCTAAGTTTTATGCAATTAATTGCGCTAAAACTGCATTCTACTAAATAGTAGGCCGAGAAGAAGGAGAAAACAGCTTCGCTTTTGTATAGTTAGGCTTGTATATTGATCCACCGTTTGTTAGTAAAATCATATCAGTTGTCCTCTTATTCTTTAAAACACTACTGACTGTCGGAGAGGGCCACAGTTGCTAGCCAATGTCTATCAGTCGCGAGATAACAAAACTGTATGAGATTCCTTATCTCAGGGTCTCTAAGATCTCTTCATCCTAGAGATAAAAACAGAAATGCTTTCTCTCACCCATGAGGCACATTCGGTCATTTCCAATAATTGCTTTTTTTAAAAAAATTGGGTGACGTGCCCCACTCCCCCTGCATATAAATCATAATCATCATCTTCTAACCCTTGATTGTGCTCGTTTCTTATCTCTGGACTATCGCCGCAAAAGTATTAGTTGCAAACTTTTCCTACGAATAGTATCAGACTCAACGCATCCTCTTCACCATCTCTTACTGCCGATCATGAATCATTCTAGGCAATTTCGTCTTCCAGTGATCACTACATACAAGTCTACGTGGAAGCAGCTTTATCACATGTAGCCTCCTACTAAGTTGTACAATCATGAATTTTGTGTATAGCCCAATAACTTTGTAATGACTTTCTCATTCCATGAACTTTTGCTAATGTATTTATTATGACTCACGATTCTCAATACTGAGACATCGATTGATGAAATACACCTTTTCCAATTCATGTATAAGAATACGACATTCAATCATTAATTATCTCAAATCAAAGATAAAAAGGTGGTTTGTTTTGAGATTATTAATTGATGAACTGAGATGTAAGATTACTTTGAATATCTACCTCAATTCAATCGTAAAATTATCAAAACGATAATGAATAGACTAAAATCAAATGTGAATGCGTGATGTTCTTGAAAGAAAGCTTACTGTATCCCAGTTGCTTCACTGTAGGCCCTACTATTTGTGAACATATATATGCTAATGACTTTTGAACCCTGTTTGCCTCAGGCATTTTCTTGTCGGTGAAGTATTAGGGGGGGATAAGCTCTCCCCCTAAGAATTTCTAAACCATTGACTTAGGTATACCTGATTATCTTATGCCATATAGCCTAAGTACTGATGCATATAGTTATGATATAAATCTTGCTTATATGATTTCATGAAATTCTGCGGACTAAGTTAGATGCAATCACGATATTTTAATGATTGTTTGAATTTTAAAATGCCAATCTATAGCATGGACAGCTATCTATAGTAACAAGATCAACTTAGAATGAAAACTGATACTACCATCGGATAGAGCATGCTCAAAATAGGCTATATGGCATAACATAATCAGGCATACCTATTTTGAGCATGCTCTATCCGATGGTGGTATCAGTTTTCATTCTAAGTTGATCTTGTTACTATAGATAGCTGTCCATGCTATAGATTGGCATTTTAAAATTCAAACAATCATTAAAATATCGTGATTGCATCTAACTTAGTCCGCAGAATTTCATGAAATCATATAAGCAAGATTTATATCATAACTATATGCATCAGTAATCATTTCACTTAATCTTTCAGAATAACATCGGTGAAAATAGAACAATTAAATGTTTAGTGAGTTGAGAAGTCTCGAGAAGTGTGTGTAATTAACTCAGTTTCAATGGATACATAATAATTCCAGTTGGGGTAGCAGTATAATATTGTCAATTGCTTCCGGAAAACTCTCCAACTGTTTCAGACGATGTTATTAATTGGCAAACGTTTCAGTGGCTCACAGCTCACCTTGGTCACTGCCACACCAGATAATACTCTCAGTTATTGAATAATGAACGTGTATTTATAAGTAATATGTATAGAACATGCGCAATGTTAGTCATTATATTAAAAAAAGTGAAAACGTATCTGACTATTAATTGCATAATTACTCGACCAAGGTTATAGAGGTGAAAATCCAAAATGTCGAAAAATGTGGTCGTAAATCTGGCTCCTGTGGCTAAAATATTGGGCCTACCAAATAGGAGCTACTACCCAGAGAAAGCCAACACAAAGTTCAGAAAAGTCACATAAGCAGACCTTTAAACGATTATTCGTTCCGGCGTGAGATAATAAAACTGAGTTAGCCATAATCCTTCGTGAGGCAAATAGGTTTAAGCAAGCCTATCAGCTGTCATAATCGTCTTCTTAGTATAAGTGAAATTGATAAGATTAAATAAAAACAGCAAGGCTTGTTTCTAAAAAAATTGGCTTATTTCAATATTCAAATATGCTGCTTAGATTCAACGAACACCTGGAGCAATTGTATTGATTTTCTTGGCTTTCGCCTGGACCGAGAGCTTCATCTGCGCCAGCATGTCTGGAAATGCTCTAGGACGCTAGGTCCACACATAATGGAATTACGGGCCCTCTGCAAATAATCGCCCAAAATTCCTACTTGAATTGGGGTTTTCCTATGTGAAGCCCTAATCCGTAGCTACATCTTGCATAGTGCCCCGGTAATGCTCCTAGCATACGAGGATGCTTGGCACAAAATAGAACGTTCGCTCTGATTGGAGAGACTTGCCAATAGCATCAATCTATCGAAGATGCTATACTATGCAAAAGTGAATATAAAATGTGAAATGTGTCCTTCTCACATTGTAATCGAGTGTAGATCTTTACTAAGAATCATAAGTGATGCATCCAAAAGTCGATCTTAGCACTCTGTACAAGTTGCAATAATATATCCACTGATTCTTCCACAACATGCACAAAAGTTGTGTATATGCACCGTGTGTCTGGAAAAATTTAATATTCAAATATTTTCAAAAGTGGAGCAGAACATTTACTCATCCGAAGTGAAGTCATTAAGACAATATTATGAAAATATCATTAGTTAATGTCTATCTTGCTTCATAAATTATAGAGATCATTTTAAAAAAACAAACTATATAATCCAATTTTAAAGACTTTATTCAAATTTACCGCCACTAACATCCCTCAAATATTCAATCAAGTCTAATTCGGATATTGGACACTCCAGCTGACAATTCTCGCGGCGTAGCACCTTCACACAATTCTATAATTATCTTCTTCAAATCATTCTTCGATTAAACAGGTAAGTGAAACGTGAGAACTTTACTCTTAAGCCAACCCAAAACCAGTAATCAAGAGGACTGAGGTCTGGACTGCTTTCGGGCCACGGTGCATCACAGCCTCGGCTCATAAGTCGATGTCCACATTGTTGCATCAAAAATTGTCGAACTTTCGTAGCGAAATGTGGAAGAGTTCCATCTTGCATGAAAATTGTTCGACTAAATGCACGTCCATTCCATTAAAAAGAGTACGGTGCCAGTTATGTCTATGGATGGTTCCATTGACAGAAAAGTTAGATTCATCGCTCCACAGGATGTTCGGAAGTTGATCCTCTTTTTTCTTCCAACCAACTCAAGTTGTGCTGATTTATCAGATTCCAGCAGATTTTATCAGTCTCCATTGACACACGACGAATGGAAGTTTGACCCTCTGCAGAAGCGATGGCCTCTCGCACAGAGGCCACATTCTCTTCACTTAGTCTAGGACGACCGGAACGTGGCTTATCATGCAGACTGCCCGTTTCATAAAATTTAGTCATTAATTTGAGCACAGTCGCAGCAGAAAATGGCTTCGGATCATATTGTGCCTGTGTTTGAATTCGCGAAGAGCAGCTGTAGGACTCTTGTCACACAAAATGTAACATTCTAGCAACTGAAATCTCGTGCTGAGTTCCATAAGCTAATACCCTAGTCTGTCGAATGCTTCAAAAGCAAAAAGAAAACACCATGACTGATATCCGCTAACAGCTAGCTAGATAAATAGGGAAGTTTGGCAGTATCGCATAACGTCACATGACGCTGCAATCAAACAATAAAGTTTTTGAAAGACCAAAATCATTGGCTGAGACATTTTTGGCTTGGCTCAAGAATGCGCAATGCGACTAAGGACGCTCTCTGATTGGTAGATGGCGTCACTAATGGCGATCGAGTAAACAAGCGATGCTAATCGCACACTTTCTCACAGGCGTGCATCAAACTAAGCTAAGGTCAATTACTATTGCTGTGTCTGACTGAAGTTGTCTCTCGCTCAGTTGAATCAATTGCTTGATTAGTGATAATGCTGGTGATAACTATGACTGATATTTTTCAATTAACTCTCATTTAACATCGCACAAAGAACAATCTGTAGTCATGTTCGTGCCATCATGAAAAACCGGTCATACAAAGTCATTATCGAATTACATGAAGATGGCGGGATAAAGGACTGTAGCTGTGAATGTCCAAGAGGGCAATGGATTTGCTCACATATGGCTGCGGCGCTTATCTACGGCGAAAAGTCCGGTATATCTAAGACTGATATTCCAGCATCTTGGATTTCCCATCCGAAGCGATAGAAGCAGAATAACTGCTATAGTGAAATTTTCCCTGACGATCGCTCTTCTTATCGCGCGACTACTTCTCCAGCAAATCCTGTACAACTTGCGCATTTTGCAAATTCATTGAACTCTATAAATCATCGCTGTGGAACTTCGTGGATATTAAGTAATGACATAGATGAGACGGAAAAACTTAAAGAATCAAACTTGCCTACTGTTGCTATACAAGTAATTGACAGAAGTAGTAAGCAAAACTCAACCACTGGACCGCGCAAGATGGCCGCCGTCGAAAAAAGCCGCTGACGTCCCCCCCTCCTGTCCGTCGAGTCGGTCGTGGTGTGCCGCCGTGTTGCTTCGAGTCTGACGTCCCCCCCCTCTGGCCGGCCGTCGTAGCGCGCGGTGATGTGCTGTCCAGGTTGGCGTGGTGTGCCGGCCAGGTTGGGAGGGTGGACTGTCGTAGCTCACCTGAAAAAATCCTAAGTGTCAGAGTGACTTTGTATGGAAAAAATTTTGAAAATTTTCCAAAGTGTGTCATTTCGACCTGGGACCCTCACCAAAACATTTTTCATCAAATTTCACTGATCCCCCCCCCCGACAGCAATCTTCTAACTTTGGTTCTAGTGGACCGATTTTGTCTTACAGCTACTCGTTTGAAAGAGGAGAAAAAACTGCTCGACGACATTTTTTGTTGCGAGTCAATCGGACCAGCCGTTCAAAAGTTAGAGCTGTTACAAGATTTTAGGTTGGAGCTCACCTGAAAAAATCCTAAGTGTCAGAGTGACTTTGTATGGAAAAAATTTTGAAAATTTTCCAAAGTGTGTCATTTCGACCTGGGACCCTCACCAAAACATTTTTAATCAAATTTCACTGACCCCCCCTCGGGAGAGCTAGCTTCGATCTTGGCTTCCAGTGGACGGATTTTGTCGTGCAATAGCTCGTTTGAAAGCTAAGAGTGAGACAAATTCACTGAAAGAATCGGCTTGTTCATATCTGTCTTCGTTTAGATGTGAGACACCATTTAAGATTTGGGAGATTGGCGAAACGAACCATCGGATGGGAAAACGGACGCCAGATTCGGATTCAGCGTGAAATTCTGCTTCGGTATGGTGAGTTTCAAGTCAATCGGAGAGAAAAAGTTTCGCTGACGTCCCCCCCCCCGGCACCGATCTTCCAACTTTGGTTCTAGATATCGTAGAAAGTCGTGCAATAGCTCGTTTGAAAGCTAAGAGTGAGACAAATTCAGTGAAAGAAACGGCTTGTTCATATCTGTCTTTGTTTAGATGTGAGACGCCATTTAAGATTTTGGGAGATTGACGAAAAACGAGCTAGAATTCCCCAAGAAACAGCTCCAGCGGGCGAATGAAGGCTCGGATTGGTAAACGGAGGCCAGATTTGGATTTCTCTTATTGACTTTAAACGATGGTTAGCTGCTTTCAATGTTATACGCATCTTTTGTAATAATTCTGGTAAGGAGAGGAAAGTATTTCCCAATCTAATCATTGATGACATTTTGCTCCCGCCTTGGGATAGTAGAGTGAATCAACACTACCATGAAGTCACGAAACGTTTTAAGGATTTGTCTGTTCCTATTTTGTCTGTTCGTTGTAGTAGCTACGTTCATAACCAATGCTTCTTTCCTCCTTACCTCAACACTGCCAAAGTCCTGTATGGTCATCATTGCTCGCTGTATGATAGTTACCAGCTGTATCTATTTTATCTGTTTCAAACCATTGATTTATAATGCATGCTTGTTACCGTTATTCAATAAATGTTACTATGAGAAGAGTTGTTTTCATGCAATGGATGGGTTAGATAAAGGGCGATCATGTCTTTCTCAAACGACTGCGGAACATTACATTTTCATAGGCAAAGTTTAAAAGGAGCTGTTCAAGATTATGTGATAAATTTTCATAAAGATGAGACCGACATCGAAGCAGTGGTCGATGATGCTAGCACTCTATTTCTAACTTTTCTAAAGCATTTCATTTCTCCAACAGAAATGATCGGATCAGACAAGCCTTTCTGTAATGCATAACGCCAACTTTCTGTAACAAATAATTCAAACATTACTGTGTCGAAAAATAATTCGAATAATTGAACTGGCGAAAAATCTTGATAAGCACTGTAGTTTGCTTCAGGAAACAGATAGCTTTTATTTTCGAACTCTTTGTTTTTCACCCATTTTGGTTTTGTCTGGAAAGTTGAAGGTATTGGATTCGTCCCAGAATGTTGAGGTCCGCAAAAGCCATCTGAAATAATGAATATGAACGTGTTTATATGCTATTTACATCACTTGTGATCTACAATACGAGCTTGCATTCTTGAATGTCTGCCTATGCCTGGTATAAGCGTGCTATGCATCCCTCACTCCTGACCTGACTGCAGCAACTGAATGAGACAAGTTGACTAACAAAGTGACGCGTGCCTCAGTAGCTCAGTGGCTAAAGTGCCCGATGCGTAAGCTGAGATCGGTGGTACCAGCCCCGGGGCAAACATAACTTTTCACTGTTTTGTAGTTGAAATTTTTATTATTGTTTAGAAATTTGTTTTTTATTTGAATTTAGTTCGAATATAAAGCTAGCTGATTTCTAGAATGTATCACTAGTGATTAGATATTGATTACCAGTAAATATTGATTATCTAACAATGTAATAATGCAAATGTGTTTGGTTTTAGGCTACTCACCAGCGTCCAGTGAGTCACCACTAGATAGCCGAATTTCTGCGTTACTTGATAACTGTTTCGAGCTCAGATTATCCAATGTTCCTCCACTATCTTCATCTGTTAAGTCCACTTCAGATACATCTCCGTCTGGTGGACTGATGTAGATACAATCTATGTCATCTTGTAGTTCTTCAATCTTGGCTGCAGCCTCTTCAACAGAATAATTTCTAAAATGAAAGAAAATGTACCTGTCATTATCTTAGCGTTGCGTATATGTAACGGATAACTTAATTGTAAAATAAAATGTATACTTAAACTTTATATCATTCAATTTCCTGACATTTGTTATCGCTATACTCTTATAAAGATAATTGATGATAGTATTTGGTATGAATGCATGAACATTTGCTGATATAAACAAAATAGAAAACTTACTTTTTTGGATCACCCATATTTGTGAAATGAAAAGTGTATCTCGCTTGGGGATGATTTGAAACGCAAGTTGCATCCCAACTATTTAAACAAAAAATATATATTTCACACATATGGATCATTTAGTTAGTATTTCATATGCAAATTATAGCGATAAGGCATTCATTGCTCACGAAACTGGACCTTTATCGAAAAGTTAATTGCGTTACATATATGTAACGCTAGGATAATATGGGTTAATGACTTGAAACGGGTCAGTAAATGTTTTGCACCACTTCTTTCACTTTTGAAAATATTTGAATTATAAATTTCTCGAGACTTTACGGACACACGAAATATATATTTGTAAATTTTTGTATATATTCTTTTTACTCGTATAAATGACATTTTAGGTGATCTGCTGCTGCTCCTTCGTCGGTCAGTGGCTTCCAGCACTCGACAATGCTTCGTAATCAATATGCAAAATACATAGAAATTTTATAAAATTGCATATACTTGCAGGCCTGTATATGGTCACTTATATGCATGCACTTTGTAATTTGATAAAGGCGTACGGGTCATCAATATAAACATTTCACGTTGAAAGCACCTGTTCCCGTCCGATCACAGAAGTTAAGCAACGTCGGGCCACGTTAGTACTTGGATGGGTGACCGCCTGGGAATACCTGTTGTTGCTAACATTTTTGTCTTTTCAGACCAAACTATCCTTCAGGATTTCAGTAGTACACCTGCCGTACACCTGGGTGGGGCGACGTGGCAACCAGCCAGCCACGAACACACAAAGCTGCTGCTGCTGTTGCACGAGTAGGAAAACGGCATCGATACACGTGTAGCGTAGCTTCCATTTCCCTTCCTCCTTCTTTTCTTTATTTTAGAATTGGCCTTGCGGCCTGTCAAAGACTTGATGATCACAAGGATCATTTGATGCTTATAATGCAATTATTGCCATAAACACCAAATTTTTGAGTCTTCCATTACGGCGAAGAAGTATTAGCCGACCTCTGCTATCTATTCGATTTTCGTCAACTTCTTCAAATTAGCGAATTAGCTTTTAAACAGAGTTAAAGAATGCGAAAGAGAAAACGACGACTGCTTTGAAAACATTTTATTGCGACATATGAAAATGATGAACTTCGAATTTTTTCGTCATATTGATACCTTCATTTCGCTTCAGTCTCCAGATTATATGCTCAAGGTCAGTATTCACCTCTCACTACTAACAACGGTAGTAGCAAGAATAAATCTATTAATTCAACCAGGAGCTGAAAATTAATGTCACACATCAACACCATGAATATGGATGTCTGTCGTTAGCAGAGTTGGAAAAGTCGAAATTGGAATTAATTCCGATCCGGAATGAATTCCATTTTTCGTCGGAATTGGAATTGACGATATTCAAATCTACTGGAATTGGAATTGGAATTGACCCTGATAAACCTCAATTCCACTTTTTCGATGGACCTGTGATAAATCTACTTGTACAAAAATTGAAATCGCAACGTCCAATCACAACATTTTACAATATTAATTTTTAAGACTATAGTTATATAGATGCGATACGCAACGATAGAAGAAAAACTTTAAACTTACAGTTCACTTCTTAATGTTGACTTCACTTCAATTCGATCGGACTCATCATTTTTTCACGCACTCGATCATTTTTGTCTTTTCAGACCAAACTATCCTTCAGGATTTCAGTAGTATTTCCGAGAAGTAGTCCAACTTGTATATTTGGGTCAATTGCAAAACCTCATCGACCATCATTTACTTTCGTATAAGTTAAAACATTGACAGACATTTGGAATCTCCGACTTAAATATGGTCCTTGAAAAATCATCGGAATCACTTACATCGGGACATTATTATAATGTTGCACCTTCATTTAAATGACAGACCAATACAAAACACACTATCCACAGCGAATACAGCCAGCACCAACCTTAGCACGTTATCGCTTCTCGGCTCTTCGAGCTAAGATCAAGTATCAGTTTAATCTCTAGAGCGCCGTCCATTCATGGACTGCATGACGATTATCCCGATTGCAGTACCGCGAGGAACAGCCCATTATTCAAATAAAAATAAAGTCTCCTTTCCAGCATCAATCAAAGACTGTCTTTTTCAATTATTGCCATGTGAAAGACGTTTCCGATAACGAGTCAACTAGCTATGACGTAGCATAGACATGTCACGGCGGACAATGATATGCGACTGAAACTTGTCAACTTCATTCCAGCATCAATCAAAACAAATCCGTTGTCAATTATCGATCAGTGGTCGGAGGATGACGAGTCAGCATTCTATGACGCAACATAGATATCCCACACACTCATGACAAGCCATGATATGCGACAGGACGCATCCGTCTATTGTGCATTATCACGTGTTTTCATTCCACACCACCGGGCAGTACTGCTGGCACCGAAATATGACTATCTTGTAGAGACACAACGGCCGTACACCTGGGTGGGGCGACGTGGCAACCAGCCAGCCACGAACACACAAAGCTGCTGCTGCTGTTGCACGAGTAGGAAAACGGCATCGATACACGTGTAACGTAGCTTCCATTTCCCTTCCTCCTTCTTTTCCTTATTTTAGAATTGGCCTTGCGGCCTGTCAAAGACTTGATGATCACAAGGATCATTTGATGCTTATAATGCAATTATTGCCATAAACACCAAATTTTTGAGTCTTCCATTACGGCGAAGAAGTATTAGCCGACCTCTGCTATCTATTCGATTTTCGTCAACTTCTTCAAATTAGCGAATTAGCTTTTAAACAGAGTTAAAGAATGCGAAAGAGAAAACGACGACTGCTTTGAAAACATTTTATTGCGACATATGAAAATGATGAACTTCGAATTTTTTCGTCATATTGATACCTTCATTTCGCTTCAGTCTCCAGATTATATGCTCAAGGTCAGTATTCACCTCTCACTACTAACAACGGTAGTAGCAAGAATAAATCTATTAATTCAACCAGGAGCTGAAAATTAATGTCACACATCAACACCATGAATATGGATGTCTGTCGTTAGCAGAGTTGGAAAAGTCGAAATTGGAATTAATTCCGATCCGGAATGAATTCCATTTTTCGTCGGAATTGGAATTGACGATATTCAAATCTACTGGAATTGGAATTGGAATTGACCCTGATAAACCTCAATTCCACTTTTTCGATGGACCTGTGATAAATCTACTTGTACAAAAATTGAAATCGCAACGTCCAATCACAACATTTTACAATATTAATTTTTAAGACTATAGTTATATAGATGCGATACGCAACGATAGAGGAAAAACTTTAAACTTACAGTTCACTTCTTAATGTTGACTTCACTTCAATTCGATCGGACTCATTTATACCAAAATAATATCATAAATATCAGTGTCACTTATACCGTCAATCTTCTATTGCGCTCGCTGATGTGTTGCTGTATACCAGGGATGCGCAACCTGCAGCCGTAGCAGAGGCAAAGTGCGTCCGTGACAATGAGAAGCAAATGAAAATTGTGCATGTATATTGCAAATATTTCTGGAGTTCAAGGCGATCGAAAAACAATCGTCATAGCATACTAGTCATCTTCTAACTGTTCCTTCACCTGAAGACGTTCCTTTCTGTCACATTGCTACAGTCTTTGATGCGCTCAACCACGAATTTAGTGCGCGGTTCAACGACTTTAACGCACTTGCTCCTAAAATAAAGTTCGCTGCCTCGCCGCACCTGATCCAGATAGAAGAGGTTCCATTCGAACTTTAAATGGAAGTGGTCGAGTTGAAGGCGAATGATTGTCTTGTGAAGCAGTTCAAAAGTGATGGTATTTTACATGAAATATGGAAATCAGCTGTGGAATATCCATGATTGCGAGAGTTGTCCTAAAACTTTTTAGTTCTATTTGGAAGCACATACGCCTGCGAGGCAGCGTTCTATAAATTAAATTTCATAAAGAACAAGTACCGGACGCACTTGACAAAAAAAAAAATCTCGAGAATAGTTTACGTTTGATGACATCCTCTCAAGTGCCTGATTTTCGAAGCTGGGTCAACGACGGACAACAGCAAGTTAGTCACTGAGTCTTACACTGATATAGTAGATTTTTCACGAGATATTGTATTTCTACCTATTTAGATACAAATTTCAGCTGTGTTTTATTTCGCATTTATCATTAAATTTAAGGCTTACGTTTTGGGTTGCGAAAGAACTGTATGATTAGCAATAATAAGATACTTTATAACTTCAATAATAACGCCAGGTAGGCAGGCTTATATGCGGGGTTCTAGAAATGCGTAGGCCTATATATATATATATATATATATATATATATATATATATATATATATATATAGTATAGTATGATGTTCAAAAGACTATTTCATAACTAACAGTACTATTGGTTTCACGAATCAACGATCATCAGATGTACAAATTGTGATTTCACATTCTACAAAAAAGGCACTTTAAAATTCAAAGTTAGATGCATAGGGCTATAAAGACAAGAAATTTAGGTTAGAAAATATCATAGGATCATAGATTGATCTAAGTCGAGTGGGCATAGTTATTTCAGGTGGGCAATTATAAACTTTCTACGGTGCCGACATGTGGATATAATCTCAGATTTCTTATTCAGCAAATGAATGTCTTTGGAGGTCAGAATGTGGAACTTTTCAGCGAGACACAAGGCACATTTTCGAGTTCCGCACTTGTATGGTCTTGATTGCTCGAGCACTTCCCATTGTATGTTGTATTCTTCATTTTTGTCATTCAAGTTCCAAATGTATTTTGATAATGTTGTTTCGTTCCGGTATTGAAAGTTGGTGAATGATTTTTTGTGGTTTCTGTATCTAGTCTTAAAATCATTTTCTGTTTGTCCAATGTATGTTTTCTTTTCGTTTGTTGTAGATACAGTTGCTTTGTAGACAACAGAACTTTTCAAACATTCTCCATTTAAAGGACAGGAATCTTTTCTTTTACAGTTACATTGTTTTTCTTCCGCTTTCACATTGGCCACATTCTGAATTGCTTTGTAGTTGTGCTTTTTGATCATGTTTTTAACGTTTGATGTACAACTGTAGCTAACTTTGACACTATTTCTGTTAAATAGAGACCTGTATTTGTGGTGTTGAGGAAAATGAATATCCAACAGAGTGAGAAAACGTCTACCAATATTTGTCTTCACGCTTAGGTTGAACGGAGGGTTGAACCAGAGTATGTTTCGCCGTCTTCTGTTTTTCTTGACATCACTTGGCTGGTACTGCAAATGTTTATTGAAACCACTTTTTTTAAGTGCTCTTTCATAATGTCCTTTCACTTTCTCAAACTCGTTTCTGTCACAAGATAAATTCGATATGCGTCTTTCTATCATTGATGGAATTTGTTTGATAATTGATGGTGGATGATTTGATTCTTTGTTTATATACATGGTTGTATTATTTGGTTTGATGAAAGGTCTGTACTTGCCAGATGGTAGGTCGAAGTATACATCGAGAAAATCCGTCGCTTGAATATTACACTCTGCTGTTATTTTGAGATTATGTTCTTGGAATATTCTGATGATAGATTTCCGTGTTCTATCTGCTTCAGGTCCAGTTTGACCAGGGAACACTGCCAGACCATCGTCTCTGAACAGTCCCACTTGCTCTCTTCCAAATCTGTTGCATAAGATGTCAAGGAGGAATAATCCCACCAATTCGCATACTTCTGCGCCATCAAACGACCCCATAGTGACGTCAAATGGGTCTCCTTTCTTTATCCACGTGTTTTGACCATCGAATAAGAATGATTTCCTAGCATGCATTATTGTTTCTTTCTCTCGTTGTGATATAGTGGTGTGTTGTTCCGCAAATTGAAGACTTTCCAGTAATAGTGACTCACTTATAGAAGGATAAAAGTCAATAATGTCAAACTTCAAGAATTTGCAGTTGTTCTTACTTGGAATATTTTTAAACCATTGAATCACGGATGCAGTTTCTCGCCATTGTAATAACTTTGTTTTTGTTCTGATCATTTCATTATGCTTTTCCAATATTCTTTTGCTGATGATACCAATTTCACTCTTGGCCGGATTTATTAATCTACATTTCAGTGGATTGGGAAAATTTTCCTTGTGGTCCTTGAATGTGATGAAGGCGTTATTTTTTGCATAACATTCAACTCGATTTGCGACATTGAAGCTCTTTGCAATCACTTTCGCTTCTAGATCAACTTTTCTTATTACAGCATTATCAGTCTTTTTATATGCCGTTGTTATGTTGTCATTCAGAATTTTTTGATATCTGCTGGCTGGGACTTCATAAATGTTATTAGTCTTGTCGGCAAACACGAATACATTTTTTGATTGTTTCATTTCGCTGTTGTTTTTCTTTAGTTCTTTCATGAAGCTGTTGTTGATGTGATCCTTGAATTCAATTTCTTGTATTAGTTGGTACAAGGCCTGTTCAAAAGAAGTCAAATGTTCGTCAATAGGCGGGCATCTAATTGATGGAAATCCAAAGTTTTCTTCAATCTCATTTCATTCTTGTTGTTATTGTTAAAAAAATAAGCTTTCCACCTCATTCGTCGAATAAAGCTTTCGACTTTTTCAATAAAACAATTCATGTACGTTCTCTTTGTTGGAATAGGAATATTTTTCATTGAATAATCATAAAAATTTGGTTTGAAATCCATTTTGAACAATTGACTAAGTAGATAAGAGTGCTCAACAATAATGTAATAATGGAGCTTTTCAGAGAAGATCAATGAAAGTATCGCTTTAGCCAATAGAGTGCTCAATATACTTGCATATAGAGCTAATATATAGTATAGTATGATGTTCAAAAGACTATTTCATAACTAACAGTACTATTGGTTTCACGAATCAACGATCATCAGATGTACAAATTGTGATTTCACATTCTACAAAAAAGGCACTTTAAAATTCAAAGTTAGATGCATAGGGCTATAAAGACAAGAAATTTAGGTTAGAAAATATCATAGGATCATAGATTGATCTAAGTCGAGTGGGCATAGTTATTTCAGGTGGGCAATTATAAACTTTCTACGGTGCCGACATGTGGATATAATCTCAGATTTCTTATTCAGCAAATGAATGTCTTTGGAGGTCAGAATGTGGAACTTTTCAGCGAGACACAAGGCACATTTTCGAGTTCCGCACTTGTATGGTCTTGATTGCTCGAGCACTTCCCATTGTATGTTGTATTCTTCATTTTTGTCATTCAAGTTCCAAATGTATTTTGATAATGTTGTTTCGTTCCGGTATTGAAAGTTGGTGAATGATTTTTTGTGGTTTCTGTATCTAGTCTTAAAATCATTTTCTGTTTGTCCAATGTATGTTTTCTTTTCGTTTGTTGTAGATACAGTTGCTTTGTAGACAACAGAACTTTTCAAACATTCTCCATTTAAAGGACAGGAATCTTTTCTTTTACAGTTACATTGTTTTTCTTCCGCTTTCACATTGGCCACATTCTGAATTGCTTTGTAGTTGTGCTTTTTGATCATGTTTTTAACGTTTGATGTACAACTGTAGCTAACTTTGACACTATTTCTGTTAAATAGAGACCTGATATATATAAATATATATATATATATATATATATATATATATATATAAATATATATATATGAATGCCTAGAATAGACCTGCTCGTGATTCCTTTATGAATTATTACAGTAGCTTATTAAAATGTTTTCTCCTTCGGTTGCCCCTACAAAAACATGCTTTCAACTTTTGAAGTGATAACACCTCAAGCTTAAAATCATTTCGGGTCAAAGATGACCGTCGGTCGTACATCGGTTAACTTGCCTTTATAAGTATAAGTAGGCCTTTATGCGATTTTCACTGCGTCATTCATCATGGAAAGCTAATTTGAGTGGTGCAATATAAAAAGGATTGGCTATTGACCTAGTTGTCTGCACACATATTAAGTGCGACCGTGATTCTTTCGGCCTTCGAAATGACGCCGAAAACTGTAGAAGGTTGCGCACCCGTGCTGTATACGCTGCTGTGTTGTTGTTCGCTGGCGGGCAATTGTTGTTATTTCTGTAGTTAAGTTGCACCGCGAGAGCCCGGAGTTCTTCTAACAGCTGCTGAAGATGTCGTATGTGTTGTTTTGGTAGTTGTGATTGTGTCAATTTCTCATCGTTTCTAATTCATACCAATTTTTGAGACTTGACGATAAATCCACTTTCTTTTAAAAATTCTGTCATCAACAATCACGTTATTCGCACATTGAATTTCTTTCTTCTGTCAGTTTATTAATCGATTTATTCGCATCTCATCTCTCTCTCTCAGCGTTTGATTCTTTGCTGACCGTTAATTTTCTCTTCTTTCTTTTTTCACGAAATATTGAATATCTCGTTTACTAAGCGAAAATGGCGTAGACTGACCGGTTACACATATACATGTACACAAGAAATATGAACTATGAACATGAAAACGCACATATGAACGACGCAGAGAACGGCACGTAGGAACAACGAGGATAGGATAAGGGCACATGGGCTAGATTGAAACGAACAAATGTTAGATACATTAGCATAATACACTATACGCGACATGAAATTATCGGAATTGAATTTTATTATGGAATTGGAATTGAATTGAACTGTTTCGACTGGAATTGGAATTGAAATTTCGGCTCTGGAATTGGAATTAAAAAATTTCAGTGGAATTTTTCCAGCTCTGGTCGTTAGCGACCATACCACGTTGAAAGCTATTGCCGTGCGGTCGTATTTCTTCGTTGCTCCCGTCAGTGATTATTTTAATAATTAGTCTGCGTATTTAGGTGTTTCTTATTCCGTTGTGTTGGTCGTCGTTTCTAATTATCATTTGTAAGTGATAATTGGGATTTTGCGGTTCTAGGCATCTAGTTTTCTTAGGTGTGCGCTGATTTGGCCCTATTTTAGTGTTTTGGGCACGTTTTGGATTAGGTCTTTGCTGTCTTTCGTAGGATTTTTATCGCGTTTTTTTCTAATTGATTGGTCGTCGTTTACCGTTAGGGTCATTAGCGTTGGGTTAGGAACTGCTGATCTACTTAATTTTATCCCATTGTTTAGAGGGTAAACAAAAAAGGGTTTGAGATTTGCAAATTTAGGCGTCTATTTTAGCTGAATTTGTAGATCTCTTTGCTTGTTTAGTCACTTTCCCAGTCTAGTGTTTAACCCTAGACTTCCAACGTGCCAGTTTAGGTCTTCCTAGTTTTCTTTCCATAGTTTGCCCATTTAGCTAATTAACTTCGTTCAGTGATATTTTATAAGTTAATAATTTTGCAGTTCATAGTTTTAGCAAAGAAATCTTGTCAGCCAAAAAGAGTTCATTTAATTATTCATCTGTGTATAGTCTGGCATTGTCGATATAGGAGAGTTGTGTAAGTTTCATAGTTTTCTTTCCTTCATTGGAGAGTTGTCTTGTTTCATAGCTTTTCCTATTTCTCAGTTATCTTTGGTTGAAGTCTAGCTTGGCTTTAGCATTTTTCTAGATATCTGGTTTTTATCTCTCTCTCCCTCTCTCCTATATCATTCAGCCTGCAGTTTCCTTTCTGTTTAAGCTTGCTATAGTTATTGGCATATTTCTTGTTGCATTAAGAGGCTTGATTCTTTGATCTTATCCATATAGTCGTCTTAACGGCTATATGGATAGGTCTTTTATTAACAATCTTTGTCCACCTGCTGCCAGCCTAACCATGGAGGTTAGTAATTGTGTTAAGAACAAGAGAGGCAGACCATCTAGCCCATCCTCCGTTTCTCCACCAAGAAAGAAGGTGGCTGAAATTAGTGAAGCTGCAATTAGAGAGATGCTGATGGAGGAGAGTTTGGATGAGATTTCTCATCCAAACTCAAATCCAGCTTCTTTAGATAAAGATGAAGCTCCATCCTTTGTTTCTGCTTCTTCCAAAGTTGTGACATCTGTACCAGACAAGAAGTTTCTTTTTCTGGCTGATCCCGAAGGTCTGTGGCTCGGAAAGCTCCCGGGGCTGTTGAAGGTTTTTAAGGAGCACCTTTCAGGTTTTCCGTTGCAGGTGCTCCGACGACCCCAGTGGTGATTAAGGTGCTCAGTCTGGGACAACCCGCACAGTCCAACCCATCGAAGACCCCGGGGCCGATGATGCTTGTATGATGAGCGACATCTCTTTGTGCGGTAATGCCACGGATCCACCTAGTTAACCGCCCTCCACCACAAGTGACCACATCAATAACTGGCTCCAGGCGAACAAAGCATCCGCTGACAGCAACCGCTTCTTCCTCCGTGACAAGGACAACCGATGGCCGTACCCCTGCCTCCTCCTGGGTGGGTGGGGCGACGCACCAGCCAGCCAGCCAGCCAGGAACACACAAAACTGCTGCTGCTGTTGGAAGAAAAGGAAAACGGCATCGATACGTGTAACGTAGCTTCCATTTCCCTTCCTCCTTTTCTTTATTTCAGAATAGGCCTTGCGGCTTGTCAAAGACTCGACGATCGCTTGGATCATTTGATGCTTACCATGCAATTATTGCAATAAACACCAAATTTTTGAGGAAAATAGGTTTATTTGGCCTCCTAACCGGGTGGTGCCACACAGCCACAGGGTCCCATGGGTCCCTGGGCTCAAAAACATTGATGATACTTTTATTACAAAATTTAAAATAGCAAAACAGAAACGAAAAATTACAAAATGCATGCGTACGATGTATAAAATTTGAACAATGAATGGTTTTGAAAATCGGATGGGGCTAAGCAGGAAAGCCCCATCCATGCAGGAAGCATTCTTCATTTTTTTAATCTATTTTTTCAAATTTTTGGTTAATAGGTTTATTTGCACCCAAAGCCGAGGCTCCAGGCGTCTTCGCGTAGGCGGTACTTTTGTGGTGTTTCGTGTGTATGGCGTGTTAAAAGATGATGATTTTTATAATGAATATGTACAAATATTGCTATTTACAATGAGAATAAGGATATGCAAAGGTAGGTAAAAGTCACTTTAAAGTCACAAAAATAAACACTGAAGTTAAGGTGGCCGGAGGTCGAGAAGCAGGAGAGTTTCGTGGAGGCCAAGAGATCGCAAATGCCGCGGTGGCGATGATTTCGCGGAGCGGACATGGGGAGACAGCATTGCAGAACATGAGTGGCGGTTTCGCACTCGTACCCACAACGCCTGCATCTCTTGTCATCACCGCCACCGCGGGTGCCATTGAGAGGCAGGAGGTCGAGGCGGGCCCTGTGAATGAACCGCCAGTCCGAGACAGGTTGTGCGATTAAGGATTGCTGTAGTGGACGCTGTGTGGGCGGAGACACAGTCTACGATGCGACCTTGAACGCGGAGTCCTCTCCACTGAATGAAATGATGTTCTTTTACCGCCAAACGCAGGGCTCTCACCAGGATGTCCGAGTTATTTCCTGTAATAGTGGCACGGGAGACCGACATTGGGCTGACGTAAGAGATCGCGAAGGTGTTCCCACGATTCTCAAATCTGAAGTTGATCTTGTTCTTCAGACTGTGGATTGCCCATCGCACTGAGGCCCACCAAGCATTTGCCCCAGGGACACCTGCTACTTCGGAATTGAGATAAGCAGCAAGTTGGTCCATTGTAGAGGCGGCCGCCGTAGACCGTGGGCGGTAGGCATGTCTGAGGCCATGTAGGGCGACACATACGGTACCTTGAGCAGAGAGAGCAGTGAAAGCTCCGGCGATTCACAAAATTGCAGTCTTCCGACGCCAAGGTTAGACCAATCCCACCCCTAGGTGTTGCAGCATACAAATATGAGACAGACGATGTCTTTGGAAGATTGAGAATTTTCCGGAATATGTCTCGAAGGTGCTCATCAAGACCGACTCCAGATCCACCATCACATTGTCTACCGTGTGGAGACGTAAGAAGTTGTACATGTAGATGGTGGTGTTTAAGGGCAAACTGAAGGCGGGGATATACAAATTGACGCCAAGCATGCAGTTTCTGCACAGGCAAAAGGTCGCTCTCCGCTATCTTCTCGAAATCCGACTTCACTTGATTCAGAAGCTCTGTCGGCGATTGTCTGCCAACCAGACCCTTCGGCACTCCCAGATATCTGTAGGTATCAGTCGCTTCGAGAACCCGAAGAGGAACGTCGTCCAGTAGGATGTTAAAGTTCTGGGCATCTCGTCTCTCCAACACCAACGATGCGCACTTGTGTGGGGAGAATGTCAGGTAGCACCATCAAGCAGTCAAGTTGACACGGTTAATGATGTCTTGAGCCACAGGTCATGAGCTCGCTGTGATGACGAGATCATCAGCGTAAGCTAGAACATGTGTGTGGGCCTAGCACCAGGGAAGAAGGAGACACCTGTGTTCTCAGTACATGCGGAACGAACCAAAACTTCTATGGCTTCTATTTATGAATGCGGGCTTCATCGATAATTGATCTAAGAGCGAAATTATGCTCGAAGCAGCCATCCACATTTGTGAAGCCTTTCTGTTCTACACTTAAAACATTTTGAGAAATCGCCCAAGGCCGAAGGCGTTTTCCCACCTTGTAGGCAAATACCTTGTGGAAGCAACTGACAAGAGAGATGGGACGCCATGGGAGATGGTTTAGGCTATCCTTCGTTTTCGGGATCAGGCATATAGTTGCAGCTCTCCATGATGACGGCGTTAGGCCAGAGCGACGTATCAGGTTGAAAAATCTGAGAACTAGAGTTGCATTGATGGCGCGAATATTGGAGTATTTCACCTTATCGTTACCTCATTATCGTCGAGCAGAGTCTCGACGACTAGTTGCTCGGAGAAATTCTCCGATTCAAAAATCGTTGTCCAGGGGATCTGTCTCCAACATTCCTTATGTGAACAGGCAACACTTCCCAATCCAGGGGTGGAGGGGCTTGATATCGTTCTCCGAAGGCTTGTTCTACCACATCACAGGGAATAGCGCACTTATCATTAGGGGCATCCAAGATGTCATTGATGGCCCTTCTAGGATTGGCCCTGAAGTCTCTTTGAAGCTGGAGACGAGTCACATTCTCCACGCTCCTAGGACGAGGTCGAGCGGAACGAAGTTGTCCATGTTCTGAAGGAATGCTTTGAGATCGAGAGATGGCTAATGAAGCGAGCTGCTCCTGAGCTCAATGCTGGACAGAAAGGCAACCAATTCTCTGGGATTCTCACCCTGATGGACATGGGCCGCAGGGGACCTAGTAGCAGGGCCCGGCTGCGGCACACCGCCACCGGCCTGGGATGGAAACCGGGGTGTTCCACTCCCGCTCCTGCGTGACGGTGCCGCTGAATGACAAAATGTTACTCGCTGAGAAGGAGGAGACACAGATGACTCAAATGAACTCGAAGCTGGCAAGGAGTTGGTCGCAATCGCAGTGGGAACACAGCCACGGACATGAGAATTTGCTGATCGGAGTGAATTGCTTGAAAAATCATTGCAAATTGTACACAAGAAAAGCTCACTTATAATCGGCTTGTGTATCCTGCTAAAATGAATTTTGAGTTTCTGTCTATTGCTCCATTTCATAGAGAGGTTCCTTGTAGAACGAAGATCACATGAGATAATGCCATTTTGATCAATTGGAAGACGATGCCTAACGGCGAACCCCTCTTCATTTTCATGAAAATCATACCTAGACAAGTTGTCATTGTGTTACGAACAACCAACCTACACCGGAGTCAAAGAAGAACCAAAACAAATAACATGGACCACGGAGCAGGTAGAAGTTCACGATCAACCATAACACCATGCAACACAAATTTTGTTCCCCGAAAAAAATGTTTTATCCTTACTCCATGGGTCACACAAACCACGAAAACAACAATCCTCCGTTTTTAAAAATGCTTTTGTGGTCAGTATATTGATTTTTGTGATTTTTCTTGATAAAATAATACAATTTTGACTTTTTGAGAAAATACCGGTTTTTACGAAGATTTGGTTTCCTATAGTTTCGTAAGTCTTAAAACAACGATGTAAATTTCATTTATCCTTATGTTGAAAGGATCCTTATGTTAATATTTCTGATATTTGTAGGCCTATGATTGCAGACTATAGCCTAGAACCATAAGTGTAGGCCGTAGTAGGCCTATATATTTTCTTATTTAGAAAAAACGAGAATGCTGCAAGAATGAGTTGTAATGCAAATTAAAAATGTAGGCTAAATATATTGGAATAGAAGAACAGGGTACCACTCCGAAAGGATCAAACAGAAATAGGCCTGTCATCAAAAACGCAAGCTCTTTCGAGTCTTACGACTGTTTTCTTCGTCAGAATCACGGATCAAGTTCCATACATAGTCTCCCATCATATTCTCATTGTACTGACCTTGATAGCGGTGCTCAAAGTTCTTGACATATTGATGGAATCTTTCTCCTTGTTCTTCCGAATGAGCTCCCAAATTTGATTTGAATTTGTTCAAATGGGATGCCAGCATGTGTAACTTGAGGGACATTTTACAACCCATGGCAGCATAATTGGCGATTAGCTCTTCAATGAGCTCGACATAGTCATCCGATTTGTTGTTGCCGAGGAAGTTGTTAACTACAGATTTGAAGCTATCCCAGGCAGCTTTTTCAACTGAAGTCAGTAGATTAGCGAATTCCTGTGAAGCCATAAGTTTTTTTGTTTGAGGGCCAACAAAAATTCCTGCTTTGATTTTGGCAGAAGACAGCTCAGGAAAGAAACCTTCCAGAAACTGGTAAGCTTGCGACTGAACATCAATGGCTTTTACAAACTGCTTGATCAAACCAAGTTTGATGTGGAGTGGGGGCATGAGAACTTTATCTGGATCAACCAGTGGCTCATGAAGGACGTTGTTCCTACCGACAAGATATTCCTCTCTCTGTGGCCATTGGAATTGCTGGTAGTGAACACGTGACGCTCGGCTATCCCACAAACACAAGTAACACGGGTACTTCGTCCAGCCACCCTGAAGTCCCATAAAAAAGCCACCATCTTAAAGTCGCCAATGACTTCCCATTTGTAGTCCTTGTATTTGATAAGATCAAGGATTTTCTTCACGTTTTCGTATCGTTCTTTCAATATGACTGAGTGTACGATCGGAATGGACGGATGGACGTTTCCATTATGCAATAGAACAACTTTAAGACTCCTCTGAGAGCTATCTATGAACAAGCGCCAATCTGCAATGGTACATGGAATGCCGATAGCTTCAAATAAAGCGGGAATGTCGTGACAATAACAAACACCATCCCTCAATGTAAAATACACTGAAAACGACAGCTGTCGCTTTCGCTGCAGGGTTACTTTCACCTCTCTTGAAAGCAAATTCCACTGTTTTAGACGAGATGTCAGAATCTCACCATTTTCCTTTGTTAAACTGAGATCTCGAATAAGGTCATTGATATCGTTTTGATTTGGGAAATAGGGCTTGTTTTCATTTTCATCGCAATAGTCATCATCTGCTGACGGATCTTCGATCAGTTGTTCATCCTGGGAGTCAGATTCATCAAAGAGAGGAGGCGGTGGTGGAATAGGAAGTTCGTCATTGTGTGGTACAGGGGCTATTGAAGACGGAATGTCAGGGTATATAAGCGATTGTGCACTCTTTTTGCCTCGTTTTCGTCCCGAAGCATCCACTATACAGAAGTAACAGTCGTTGAGGTGATCAGTGGGCTCCCTCCAAATTCGAGGAACGGCAAAACGCATTTTCTTCTGTTTTCCCCTTAGCCATCTTTCCAAAGATTTAGTGCAAAGTTCACAGGAGAAATGGGGAGCCCAATTCTTGTCTTGATCGCCAACAGGCATTCCAAAATATAGGAAATAAGCCTTTGCCATCTTCTTGGATGATGCTACAGCATATTTCTTGGCTCTAACCTTGATGAAATCTCCACAAATGTAACAGAAGGCATCTGCCGAATAGCGACATCCTCTTGAAGCCATGAGTTAATACCAGAATCCTGAAAAAAGAATAAAAGTGTGTTAAAACTATACAAACAGGATTATGGTAAACTATGTATAGACCATGTACTCGTAAATGGGCCTTAGCACACCTGGTTTTAAAAATATTTGAAATTTATTCCCCATCAAAGTCAAGATAAGAAATCATGTTACTTACATCATATTAATTAGTACAACAGACAACGATAAATCTCTTTAACTACAAAGGGGACTCGGATAAGTGATATCAGTTCAGTAGCTCAGTGGATAGCGAGCGTGAACAGTGATCGATGGGTGCACAGTGGACCGGTGTTCGAATCACCCCTGACGCACAATTTTTGCAGTAACTTTGCTAGAGTTATCCTAAGAACAAACTTATAGAGCAGCATTCTTTGTCCTACTAGAGAACCCTTTTTGCTATTTGGTCCATTTTTATGACAATACATTTACCATGAGCTGTTAACTGCGAGTATGGTGACAGTTTCACAAAATATCGGTACCAAACACCATTTCAGGAATCATTTTTAACGTTCAAATTAGCCTTTAAAATATGTTAGTAGCCTATATTGTAGTCGCCTACGATTTTCATCTAATTCAGGTTAGACGTATGAATGTATTAAACTTAATGATGAATGAACACTTACCTCAACAATGTTAATAAATCTTGCATTGATATTGAAATTGAAACAACGTGCGAACATCATTGAAAAATATAATTAAAATTATTTAGCACGTTTAAACAAAATACAAATCCGTCCATGGAGTACAATCAGAATTCAGATTTGATATATTATATTCATTTCTAATAAAAACATGGAAAATGCAAATTTCAATTGCATTTGTTCAAAAGCGTTTTGATATGGAAATTACACTTAATTTCCCATTTGTCAGAAGCCATATAACAAGAAAATGACTTAAATTTCAGGAACAGAGGAAAAATTTTTTTTGTTGCATGGTGTAATTAATAAAAATAGATTGCATCCAAAATGTTCACCTAGGGGCTCGAACACACGCCGCTGGACTTGCCAAGCACGCCGTTGATTCACCGTGCCACCACAACTTGACTATGATTGCTGTCAGCCATTACAGATGAGACGAGAAAGTCACCGATTGCGCGCGCACGCGCCGATAATGAATCATTGATCGACGACTGCAGACAGCAAAGTATCTCGCTCTCAACTGCAATCCGTAGCACATACGATGAAAAGAGCTGGCAATGTCGGCGAAATATGAGAGTCAAGTAGACTAAGACAACCAAATACGGCGAATGTCGACTTCGAGATAGACCAAAGGGTCAAGTGCCTTGATGCTTTATGACGTTGAAAGGTCTATACGATGCACCAGAGCCACCGCTTTACACAACCGCGCACTTCCACGTCGGCTACACTTTTGATCTTAGCTCGAAGAGCCGAGAAGCGATAACGTGCTAAGGTTGGTGCTGGCTGTATTCGCTGTGGATAGTGTGTTTTGCATTGGTCTGTCATTTAAATGAAGGTGCAACATTATAATAATGTCCCGATGCAAGTGATTCCGATGATTTTTCAAGAACCATATTTAAGTCGGAGATTCCAAATGTCTGTCAATGTTTTAACTTATACGGAAGTAAATGATGGTCGATGAGGTTTTGCAATTGACCCAAATATACAAGTTGGACTACTTCTCGGAAATACTACTGAAATCCTGAAGGATAGTTTGGTCTGAAAAGACAAAAATGTTAGCAACACCAGGTATTCCCAGGCGGTCACCCATCCAAGTACTAACCTGGCCCGACGTTGCTTAACTTCTGTGATCGGACGGGAACATGTGCTTTCAACGTGTAACGTTTATTATCTTTGAAGACCCGAGGGCCAGATCAAATTACAGCATGCACCATTTGGTAGATGACGTGTGACACAAAGTAATAATTGTCGCAGCCCTTTTCTTTATATCAGGGAGCGGTACAAAGTTAGAAAACAGAGGATGGTCATGATTAAGTAACAGGTCAATATTTCGAAGCAAGCACCGGGTGTCACGAGAAAGACGGTGATTTATACACTTTTTGGAAGCACAAAGTTTCACAGAAGGGGCAGAGTGTGTTAAGAAACATTTTTAGAAACATCACGAGCAAGGCACTGGTTTTTTGGATTTCCTGCGAAGAAGGCAAAGTCGCCAGTCTGCGTCCGTTTTTCCGTTCGTCCACTCGTTTTGGCACTGGGTAGGATTCCGGTATCGATTGTTCCGTGAAATGAAGCACAGGATATTTCAGAAGGGCATAGTTTTTAAAGAAGTACAGAATCATCACGAGCGGGACACTTGATTCACGGGGCTTCTGCGGGGAAGGCTGGGGGTCCATTCTGCGTCCGTCCATCCATTCGTCCACTTGCTTGGGCATCGGGTAGGATTCCTGCGTCTTGGAGAATTTGTCGAATCATCGTCTTTATAACCGAGGGGAGGGCAGCGAACATCTTCATCATGGGCCCGGGTTTGAAGATAAGACGTGGATTGGGGGGCGTCTCTGCGTTGAAACTGGAGAGAGTCGCCAATTCAGGGTGCTGGTGTGTCGGAAAAGAAAATCTCCGGCAGTTCTCTTGGCGTGGACTATCAGGTTTTTCACCCTTGTTCGTCTGCAGATCGAGGAGATTGGAAGCCCTTTCCATTCCGTTTTGAGTGCCGCTCGAAGGGCCATTCGCTCGATCCGGTCGAGCCTGCACCACACATCCTCAGAGGCAATAAGGATGGCCGGGATGGAGTAGGCCAAGGCGCTGCGTATGAGTGTTTTGTACAGAAACGTTCCCACCCAATAAGGGATACGTGGGGACGATCGGCATTCGTTAATCCGAGGCGCGAGGGTCTGTGAACAGAGCTGGGCATGGTGGCGGAAAGTAAGTTCGCGGTCTATTCTGAGACCTAGAAAATCAATATAGGGCAGCCAGTGTAGCAATTTGTCCTGTACTGTGGCTGAACAGCCACATCGTCAGCAAACAGGGAGGCTCCAAACTGAGCCCCTCGAGGGATGGGGAGGGTGCTGGTGTAAAGACAGTATAGTGAAGGGGAAAGTGGAGAGCCCTGTGGGACACCTGTTCTTATGCTTTGGACACTTGAGAGGCGGTCATCCTCCAGGATGGAAAAGGATCGGTCCGTTAGGAAGCTTTGGATCCATTTGGCGGCAGGTTGCGGGAGGAAGAGGTAGGCGCTGTGTATAAGGCCCGCGTGCCAGACTGAGTCAAACGCTTTTTCTATGTCGAAGGACAACATGTCTGTCGTGAGGCCGGCGTTGGAGTTCTGGCAGATTTGTTGAGTCGCCAGGACGAACTGCTCCTGGGCATCTCTCCCTTTTTGAAAGCCTGATTGCTCGGTGGGGAGGGGTTTTTTCCTTCGTCACCAAGAGGCCAGACGGTAGGCAAATATCCTTCCTAGTATTTTTCCAAGGGTAGGAGTGAGGGAGATTGGTCTGTAATTTTTTGGGATTTTTTGTTTGCTTTCTTCCATTTGAGGGGGAAGTCCGATTTTTAAGGAAGCTGTAAAAATTTTGGCAAGGATTCTGTTCAAATTGTCTGGTGCATTTTTTTATTATGTCAGATGATAAACCATCGTTTCCGGGGGCCTTTCTTGGGCGAAGGCGGCCAACAGTGGCGGCTACGAGGCTGCTGTCAACAGGGGGCCGTAAGTCCGGTACGGCCGCGCTCATTTAGGTCCCAGAAGGCGCCGGCTCTGACATCCGATTCAACCTCATTGCGAAAATCAGCGTTGAAGTCAGGGTCATCTCTTTCTGAAAAAGTTTTCTTCATATGTGCGGCGAAGATGTGAGCACGCTGTTGTGAGCTACTGCAGGGCATATTTTATGGATTTCGGGCTACGGGCCACCGGCGAAAAAGGGCACTTTATGCCTCTAATAATGTACGTTTCGTTTAAAAAAGGGCACTTCCCAGAAATTTTAGTGATACCCATACATGCATGTAAATAAAAATGAAATGAAGTCGCGTTGTCCTGAAACGTTTATTTCTTAGAAAACTTCGAAACAAAAGGTTGTTTCTGGCAGCTTATTTCTGCGCTCTTTCGCCTTCAGAAATTTCGCTACGGCACAGACTGTTGCACAGAGATGAGCTCTTGTGCAGAGGACGAATACAACCTAGGTCTACAAGCGGCCTTGTAGATACTGTCAGCAGAATCAGCTTGCAACAAGTCGCGTACTTCGTGCTCTAACTTTGTGCTCTCTAGACGATCTTCAAGACAATTTATGGAGGCCTCCAGGATTTCTGAGCGCACCGCGAGTAAACTTCGGTTGAACGAAACATACTTATTTGGGATCCTCCTTCGGCCTTCATCTACCTCTAACCATGGAGCATTCTGCATAGTGCAGCCTTTCCCATCTAAAAAATCAGCTTCTTTTTCCACCTAGCAGTGTGGAGGACTTTAACTTGGAAAGTTTCAATGAAGCAGCTTCCCGAGCTTCCCCAACCTGGGTCAACACTAAATCGTCACTCTGAAACTTTTTCTGAAGTTCCGAAAAAAAATGCTAACTACGTCACGAACAAAGCATGTTAGATGAACTTGTGTATCATCGTTCCACAGGGTCAGAAACTCCTGTGCTTCGGCCTTGGAAGGCCTTCCACCAGCACTGGAAGTAGCAGCACTGGCAATGAAGTTTTCAAAATACTTCACTATGGCAGGCAAATTATGAAGCACAGCGGTGAGTAGCTGCAGATAATGTTGAGCAAATCGAACATCAAACTGAGCAGGAAATTGATAAAATTTTTTGTCCAAATCAGCTGCTACGTTACGAAGGGCCTGAGTTCTTTTTCCTGATCTGCGGAAATGCCCAGATATTCCTGATAAATCTTGTCGTAACCGTCGAAACTCGGGAACAATTTTTTCCATGTCTTGCATAGCCAGATCACTTCGATGGCCGGAACACCAGTAGCTAATTAAACTCTTTCCTATATCCTCTTGCAGGACTTTCCAGAGACCTTCGTGACGACCGGTATTCTCTGAAGCACCATCTGTTGTGATGGAAAAGAGTTTGTGACTCGCATCATCTAAACTCCAACCGATCGCACTAAAGCCTGTCTTTATTGCCTCTAACAATCCTTGAGCACCATCCTCTTCAGGTTCTACAACACCTAGGAAATGGCTCTTGATGTTAGCATCTGAAACGCTTCTTAACGTAATGAATTTGTGCACATTTTGCCACTTATCGTCGGATCCGTCAATTTGGATAGACAGTACAGTGGACTTCTGCAAGTCCGACAATAACTTTTCTTTTTCTAGAGAAGCGACTACTTCGAGCATTTCGCGATACACCACTGGATTCAGATACTGGACAGAAGATGCTGAAGGTTGAAATGGAGAAAAGACAGGATTATCTGAATTCACAGATTGAGCGTGCAGAAACGCAAGGGTTCTTGCTGGAAGCGAATTGGCACTAAGAGTAGCTAACATGGAATCATTGTACGTACCTACTGCCAAATTAGTTAAGTTTTTGAGTGTTTCAGTGTTGTATTGTTTCCAGAGTCTAGAATAAGGATCCAAACCTTGTTTCACTTCAGATTTTCTTTTTTGTGCAAGACATGCTGCGCTGTGGCTCGCACTTACTGCATGAGCCTTAACCCTCTCTAGCTGATATTTCACACCTGGAGAAGCTGACATAGGAACCCTATTATTCTTGGAAGCCCTTGAGAAGCCTCCTGATTCTCACTACATATCTGGCAGAAACAAAATGATCTATTATTGGAAGTTGTAAACTTTAACCATGGATACTGACTTTGTACTTCACTCTTATTGACAACAACTACTGACGAAGTAGATACAGGGGCAACTTCCTCACACGCTGAGGGCACAAGGACAGCAGCTCTAGATTCCCCAGTCACCTTAGATGCAGAGTCAGTGTCCACGGATACAGGGGCAACTTCCTCACACGCTGAGGGCACAAGAACAGCAGCTCTACAGTCGTCACCAAAAGTCTGAGACCACCTTGTCTCAAATCTAGATACTCAACTTTATTATAAAACTTTACCCTTATTTAAGATTCCATGAATTATAGTTTATGTTAGAAAACCAGTGCACACATAGAATGCAACACAATGACCTATATTTAAAATACATTCACCTGAAAACACAGAAAGATCAGTATTTTGTAGAATGTCCATTGTTTGTTAACACCTGCTGAATTCGTCGAGGCATTGAATCGATTGAGATTTGCAATATTCTGACGAAATTTCTTGTGTCGTGGTGGTCAAAATATTCTGCTTCAGAGCCTCCAAGGAATTGGAGTACTTGAAATGCACTTTCTTCTTGAGAATGCTCCAGCAATTCTCAATAGGGTTCAAGTCTGGGCTGGACCCCGGCCATGGCTCCAAGACTTGAAACGTTTGACGTCCAAGCCAGCTTCGTACCAACTTTGCCGTATGACATGGCGCTCCATCATGTTGGAAATACTTGCAGGAGTGAACAGCCATGTGACTTGGAAGCTTTTCTTTTAGAATTGATAGGTACCTCTGCGAGTTCATGGTGGTTCCGGGAGGAAGGAACGTGATGGCTGCGCGTCCTTTAGCGGAGATGGCTCCCCAAACCATAAGCTGAGAGCAGTTTCTGACGGATCGGCGGACGTATTTCAAGCAATAGCGTTTACCAACTGGACGTCGAACACGTAAAGGGACTCGGCTGAATTGTCTTATGATTGTTTCGTCTGAAAACATCACTTCGGCCCACATTTCTGGAGTCCAAGATCTCAATCGTCTGCAAAACGTTCTTCGGTCTCGTATGTATTTCTTTGACAACAAAGGCTTCACGGCTGGAATTCTTGATTTGAGGTTGAATTTCACTCTCAAACGCCGCCTGATGGTGTTTTCACTTGGTAATGGCTGCATGAAGCGCAATTCGTTACGAATCTGAGAAGCTGTCCATTCAGGATGGTTAACCGCTAATCGTCGTATTGCATGATCAGTTCTGGTTGTGGTGCATCTTGGACGGCCACTGCGTTTCAATGACTGAAATTCATCAGTATTTTCAAACCGGGATATTGTCTTCTGCACTCCCGTCTTTGAGATGTTGAATTTCGCAGCAATTCGCCTTTGAGACCAGTTTTCTGAATGAAGTACAATTATTTGAGCGCGGAGTTCTGTCGAAAATTCAGCCATTGCGATTGGCAGTTGAAAGAATGGCAACGTTGAGGCAAGCATGTTCAAATTCCAATTCATATTCAGTCATGAAAATTCAAATTTCAAATTCAACTATCCACCAGAGCAATTTGTTGAAAACATAACATAGATATCTTAAATCAGAACACAGATATCTGTCGATAAAGTGGCGATATCATACACAGGAGCTGGTGGTGTCAGACTATTGGTGACGACTGTAGATTCCCCAGTCACCTTAGATGCAGAGTCAGTGTCCACGGATGCAGGGACAGCTTCACCAACGGTTACTGGAGGAGGTGCCGCCTCGGATGATGCTGGGGCAGGGTCAGGTATTGAAGGCTCTCCACTGGTACCAGAAGAAGAAAGTGAAAACCTAAGATACAAAAAGGTAAAAATCACTCATTAGGTAATAAATACGAGTATATAAATGACACGTTGACCTACCAGCATTGGTGAAGTGGTTTCATTTTTTTTGGCTTCTTTTTCCAGTTGCTTTTCCTTGCGCTTCCTATTTCTTTCTTCAGTTGGCATGATTCTAGTGGAAAACAAACAAAGTTAGATCATGTATCCATATTTCTAAATTGATCTAATGAAATTGATAAGAAATTGATACTAAAAGAAATAAGAATTTCCTGACGCGGGACAACCTTTCGTTAACGTGAAAGCGTAACTGAGAAAGATCATTAAGTTAAAAAAATTGAAGTATTCGCGGATTTTCAAAAATTCGAAGTAGGGAAGAGCGACGTATTTTCGCCGGTCAGGCCGACCCCACTTAACGATTTTTTATGCACGTTATAACAACGACTTTTGAGAGGATTTGTAAGCACTGAGTGCAAGAACGACATCACACATACCGATAATTAACATTTTGAGAACTGGGTGGGATTTTGCTGTATGTCTCATACTAACTACTTTGGACCCATTAGGATATAACCACGTCAATTTCTAGCTAATATTATTGAATTTTGCATTTCAGAATGGTCATCAATTTTTTAAACGTCGTTTTTGACTGTCAACTGTATTTTAAAAGGGAAGTACCTCATAGCTTTACCACTCGCTAGCTACAATATCTACCTAGTTGTTGCCGTACGTGCTTTGTATGGCAAGGTCTGATTTTATTAGCTTTGAGGCTAAAACAGCATAAGTCCAGGACTTCAACGTAGTTCACACATTTTCCAGACCGGTAGTCAAGCATTTTTTACCCTTGCTACGGGCCACTCGAAGGGGACTACGGGCCATTTGGCCCGTAGTATATATGTTGAAATATGCCCTGGGCTACTGTGGTGTTGGTTGGTTTCGGGGTCGGTGAGAGGGGGTTAATCACTCCTCGATTTCTGAACCAACGCCTAACTTCGGGCCAGAAGTCCGGGTTTCGAGGACCAGAACGGATTTTTCCGGCTCGTCTTTTCATGTGGGTGTCCTCCAGTTCGTCCAATGCACGCTTTATATTTCTGCGTAGGCTGTTTAGGTATTTACGTAGGTCTGAGGAGGGATGGGTTTGAAGTTGTGTCCGGACTCGCCGACGTTCTCTGATGAGGGATCTCACCCACCATGGTACCTACCTCCTCCAGTCGGTCTACCCAATCATCGACGTTTAATGGAGTTACCGGGTTGGTCAAGCTGTTCTCCAGCTTCTTTCTTGAATTTGGACCAGTCTTGAGCATGGCTCGTCCTCCAAGTGCGGTGAGTTGAGTGGCGTTGGTTATTGGGAGTTGGGAGACCTTGTCTATCAAATATCATTGGAAAGATTCACTTTACTACACTAGTGCAAGCAAGACAATATTGCTCATTGATATAGCGGGCAATCTATCAATTTCTCCTCTGAATAATATCAAAAGCTCATTATTCGCCCGGAAATTTACATGCATTTTAATACAAAACCAGAGACTCATTATTCGCCCGCAATTGCGGGCACATTAGATTTGTCACTTGCAAATTGATTTATCTATGTCAAAAAATGTCTTTCGCAATATTTCTATTCCCCTTTATATCAATGAACAATATAGTTATCTATCACATTTTGCGGGCGAATAATCAAAATCCTCGGGCAGCGTTCGGGCGGATAACGCCGCCCTCTGATTATGGATTATTCGCCCTTAAAATGTGATAGATAATTATTAATTCATGCTTACCACTGATATCTCAATGATACTGCAAAGATTCTCAGTCACGAATTTCATTTGAAAACACGGCATTTCCAATGACATCTACTGATTGCCCTAGGGAGATTAGTAGACTCCAGGGAAATTAGTAGAAGCATAAATTAAGTCTGCTATTTCATGGCCTTGTGAAGGTTCGTCAATAGAAATCCCTCCAACTGTACCATAGGCTAAAGCCTCGAAAAGCTGTCGGGATTATTTATCACGAACCTTCAAAAAGCCGTGAAATAGCATTAACTGTAATATCTTGGACGCTATCTTAGTTTCAAAACTCCGTGTAATAATTTTTCATGATTGTTCAACGGAAATTACTTATCTATGACAACATCTACAACATGCCTACTTCCAAGATATTACAATGACAATATTGTTTGATTTCCGTGCAAATATCTCCGTGCACGGAAATATTTGCACGGAAATCAAACATAATATTGTTATATTATCGAACTGTTTGGAAATAGTAAAATTGCAAACATTCTGTGATATCGTTCATGATTATGAAATTTGAAAATTTACTGAAATCCTGAAGGGTAGTTTGGTCTGAAAAGACAAAAATGTTAGCAACACCAGGTATTCCCAGGAGGTCACCCATCCAAGTACTAACCTGGCCCGACGTTGCTTAACTTCTGTGATCGGACGGGAACAGGTGCTTTCAACGTATAATATTTTTATTGTTGAGCCCGTAGGCCGAAGCAAATACAAAACATATATGTTGCTCACATACAACGCATGATGTTCATTAATGGAACTGATGTCGAAAGGGATCAGTAACTTTCACATAAGGAATGGCCATCTATCTGGCCATCTACTCTCATCTTCTTTCGAAGAAGATTTTTGACACGATTTCTTGCGGTCTTATTGAAAATGCCGCTGGCTTTGGTCACTCGGAGGCGGTCTAGCTGGTCTTCAACAGAAGCTTTCCGATTCTTGGCTTCTCTAAGATTTTCCGCAATTTCTCGAGAAAGCGAGCTCCTGTCAGAAAATCTTGGAGAGGCATCGGAAGAAGTTGTGGCATTTCTGGCGCTGGTCAATGCATCAATACAGCCGGAATCTGACTTATTGAGTACAGAAGAGATATTCGACAGCTTAGGAGGAACAGCCCAGACAGATTTCTTCGATTCAATTATCGTTGGAGGCGGCTCATCAAGGTCACAACTGGTCATACTAACTAGAAAGTCTTGAGTTGGAGAAGACGACTGAGTAGGTTCAGCATGATTTCGACTGTTCCTCTTGGAAGACCAAAAAACAATCAATAAACCCAAATTGGTGTTTGGCAATAAACACCAAATTTTTGATCAATAAGATTTTATTCTAGCCGCTTACGCAGCTCTTCAAAAAGTGAACATTTGAAATACATTTGTACTAGTAGGCTGTTGTGACAATTTAAAAGAATCCTATACCAAATACTACGAATCTAGAACGGCTATGTACATAAAAAGAAACGAATGTTGAAAAAGTAGAAAACAAAAGAGTTGAAAAAAGAAAAAAAGTTATCTCCTCTGTAAAGGGAGTACTGCACGCAAGTTCGCGTTCAAGTCAGCTGAGAGTCTTTTCAGCACATTCTCCACCACGGCTGGACTGAAATGTTTGATTTTCTCGCTGTATACGTTTTGACATCCTTTCGGGAAGTCGTTCGAGTACAGGAAGATGGCTAGTGTCTTCTCACTGAAGTACTCGGTAACAGCAGCAGGTGGGTTGGCGGAAATGGCAGCATTGGACAAGTTGGACTGGGTCTGGGTGGCAGTGGTTGAGGTGTTGGCAGGAGGCTGTGGAGCTGGACAGGCGGTCTTGGAGAGGGCGGTGCGGCAGCGGCCGGAGGGTGTGGAGGCGAGGAGTCTGGAGAGGAGCAGGAGCAGCTGGAGTTGGCTGGGCGGCTTGGAGAGGATCCGTGAGACAGTGGTTGGCTGGAGCGGGCTGGACGGGGGCCCTGTCTGCAACTGTAGCCCACCGCAGGTGCTTGGGAAAGGCGGGGCACCCACGGTAGGTTGGCAGATGGTCGCCCTGACAGTTGCATCAGGACTTGCGCTTGGAGCAGGAGTCTTGGGTGTGGTTGGGCTCGCCACAGGACTTGCATCGGGGCTGGTTGGTACAGGAGGCAGTGGTGGTCGATGGCGCCGGACTGGTCATAGAGATGGAGACGGGTCACGGACTGGATGGGGACTTGGTACCGTTGGGTCAGGTCTTGGGTGTCGATGGACTGGTGGACGTCATAGAGGAGGATGCTGGAACTGGCTGGAGGGCGGCTGGAGGATCGTGGAAGACGGACAGTGGCATTGGTCAGGGCCTTGGGCAGCGGACGTGGAGCGGCAGAGGACGGAGTAGCCGGAACGACATCCCGGTCTTGTCCGTACTCAGAAAGGGCGGCGGAAAATACGGACTTGGGCGTGGCCGGGATGTCGGTGAAGATCACGGCTTGGCGGGAGCTGCTGGGTAGGACTGCTGGCTTGGTCTTGGACTTCGGAGAGACAGGAAAGGCTGGAACAGGTGCAGGAGCAGGAGCATTGCTGGACTGGAGGTAAGTAGGAGCCGGAATGCTGGAGCAGGTAGGGCAGCAGGCTTGTGTAGAGATGGACCAGTCGGGTGCTGCGGCAGCCTCAGCGTACGAGCCGTACGCCCGAGGTGCATAAGCACGCACAGAAGACCACCGCTGACCACTAGGCATTGCACTGTCCATCAGGCCCCTAGGAAGGCCGTTTCCGCGCCGACCACCTCGATGGCCTCTGTCGTCAAACGAGAAGCCACCGCCGGAGCAACGCCAACCTCCAGCAGCTGAGCCAGTCGGCATGTGTGGCCGTGAGGCCCCGGTCGGTGCAGAAGGACCAAGAGGCGCAGGTACAGCTCGTCTCAAAAAGTCAGCCATTACGACGTGCAAATTTTTGACCGGTAAGATTATATTTGACCCCCAAAGGGAGCCCTTCGCTATCCGCGGTACTTGTGGAAATGTATGCGTGTGTGGTTGCTGGTGGGTTTGTGCGAGTACAAAAACCTCAAACCTACCCGTGTAATCGACGGTGTTCAGTGGCGTGTGCGTGTGAAGACTGTGTGTACACAGTGTTTGCCGACGAGTACAAATCCTGCAAAAAAGAAAACAAAACGGTGAAAACAGGTCGGAAGACAAGAAGTTGAAACCACTAAAGCTGGAGCCGCGAGCCGGCCACGCAACACTCCCACGTGGGAGGTGACGTGAGCTTTGCCCAATGCTCTGTCCGGCAAGAGGAGTGTGCTCTCCCCAGTCGTGGTGTGCACAAAGTAAAGTGTTATTACAGACCTAAAAACTATCCTATACATGTATTAACAGTACCAGAATAGTCAGTCGTCTGAAAAGGAAAACATGCACCAAAGAGAGGTCATGATGCACTTAAGTGCACACAGCCTAAAACTAAAAAGTAACTAAAAATGGCCTAAATGCCGGCATGCACGACCGAGAGAGAAAAAACGGTGAAAAAAGTGAAGTCAAATGGAGCGGTAGAACAAAATAGGCAGTCTACCGAGTAAAAAGGCTAGACAGGTACATTAGACTCCTATAAACATTCTAAACAGAAATTACACTAAACGTACCTAAAAAACGCTATACAAGCGGAAAAAGGAAAACACAGTCCAATACAGGCACTGGTACAGAAAAAAGGGGAGGAGTGTGTCCTGTTACTGTGTCCGTGTATTTCACATACGGTGTTCAATGAGTTGAATGTATTAGTTGGGTATGTGAAAAATAAAAAAATCACAAATAGAGAAAAAGGAGTGTATCCCGTGGGGATCCGTGTAATTCACAAACGGTGTTCAGTGTTTTTGCTTGTAGAATTATTTAGTTTAGGGATTTATTTAGGGTAATGACAATTAATAAGTCGCATGTGTCCGTGTTTTTCTCCAACGGTGTTCAGTGTTTTTGCTTGTAAGTGCACCCGTGTTTTTAGCCAACGGTGTTCAGTGTTTTTGCATGTAGTGTCCCGTGTAGTTCTCCAACGGTGTTCAGTGATTTGTATGTATCGACTTCTTTATTTAGCCTTAATTTTTAATAAGGGAAGCTAATCTAATGTTTTTGTATGTGGTCGAAACCCGTGTTATTCTCTTACGGTGTCCGCTGTTTTTGCGTGTCCATGTAACCCGTGTAGTTCACAAACGGTGTTCTGTGTTTTGATTGTAACCCGTGTAAATTGCTTAACGGTGTTCGATGTTTTTGAATGTAGTCCGTATAACCGACGGTGTTTAGTGTTTTCGATAAGTACTGTGCCAGCGTAATTCTCCTGCGGTGTTCGTTGCTTTTGCTTGTATATGAAATCTGTATATTTCAATCACGGTGTTCATTGGTTTGAAGGTGGAGGTGTGAGATGGAGGGCCATCATGACACTATTTATTAATGTTTGGTCTGTGGGCGTGAGTTTGTCATATGTTGCTCTCAGAGGTGTAGGTCTATAGGCCAGGCGCCTATTTGTTTCATAGGGTTGAAGATATTTAAGCATGTCCTTGTTTTGTTGTCTAGCATATCTAAGGAGAGTTGATAAGTATGGGTGTAGCATATGTGAAAACTGGTCTGATGAGCATGTTACTAAGTAACACCCCGACGTACTTAGGAATGTTACGATTGTGCTGCATGAGTTGTCGGAGTGTTTGAATGTTCCTATCAACTTTAGATCTGTTTAGCGTGTGTAGTGTTCTATCGAGAGTCACTCCAAGTGTCCTTATTGTGGCGGTGTGAAAGATTCGTTTATTTTCAATGTATGTGTCTGGGTAAATTTGTTTGTTGTTATTTCGTGAAAGGTAAACTAGCTGTGTCTTTTCTGGTTGTATCTGAAGTTTATTTTGGGCGAGGAATCTGGTGAGTAATTGGATGTGGGTACCTATGCTTTGCCAAGCGGCCGAAGGGTTGGGTGTGGTGCTTGTTAATGTGATGTCATCCGCGTAAATATATTGACGGGTGCTAGCTAAGTAGGGTTCTGGAGCTTGTGACATATACAAGTTAAATGAAGTTGGAGAGAGTGGGGAACCTTGCGGGATGCCTCTAGTTGGGATGAAATAATCGCTAGTATAATAAGAAATTTATTTTTTTTGCGTAAAGTATTACAACAGTTTCAAAAATCTCAGATCACTATAAAATAGAATAAAATACAAATCGAATATTGTCAATCACTGTTCATCAAGCCGTCCAGCTAGTCGAATAGCGATAGCGTTGCCGCGGACGATAGCAAGAGATAGCCGCTGAAAGAGCCACTCTCTCTCTCTCTGCTATCATTGCGTTGCAACGCAATACGTCGTCCAATTTCTTTGAGGAATGGTAGTGTTAGTTTCCCGATGACACCAGACGTTTCGACGGCTACGGGTTGGACGACAAAGCGATCGGCTAAGGCGGCGTACTTGGAAAGCTTTGCCTTCTCCGCTTTGGTGGCAGCGGAACCAGCCTCCACTGCTGAGCCGTACACGTTAGTAGACGAGAAAGAGTCGACGCAAGTTGCGTCCCAGACTAGCGACTTTCCTTGAGAAGGCCCCGCTTGTCGACTGTGCCACCGCAACAGCATGGGTGGGGCTCACATACACTCAAACCGAGACGCTGTGCCACCGCCAGGCGTGTTGTCTCATCGTCGAGAAGGGTACCGGTCGACGTCGAAGGCACTGCCTGAAGCCAAGCACCACTGTACGGCTGAGAAGCAGCAGCTAGGCATGCAAGTCGATGTTGGTCGAGTTCGTGACGGAGGTGGTCCCTGTTTAACATCGCTAGCTGCTTGTCCCATTCACTTTGAATATCGCGCTTATCTGGAACACTCAGACGGGAGGAGGACCACACCTCAAGAGCTGAATTATGGCTACTCAATTTGTCTTTTGACTTGAGGATGTCGAAGATCAGAGCTGCACTCGAAAATGAAGATGACAGGAAGGCGGGAAGAGCGATGTCTGACGCGGATCGGAGACCAAGTCCGCCATACTTCTGCGGCAAAGTAGCCTGCCTCCAACCTGTGTCGTCAAAGTCAACGTTGCAGACGGAGGAAACCGCCGATCTCAAGACCTCATCGAAGTGTGACAGGCCGCTTTCCTCCACAAAGCAAGGCGAGCTACGCAGAGTGTACAGAAGCTTCGGCATGGAGAGGCAGTTTTTCAAGAGGAAGAGAGCGGTATGACGATCTACAGATAGTAGTCGTAGCGCCATTCTGGACAGGGTGTCGCTCTTCTGTCGAATCACAGATGTTATTCCCTGCCGATGCAAAGGAGAGCCAAGGAGCACTGCGGAGTCTATGGAGGTGATTTGAGCACCTGGCAAGCAATCGAATAAGGTACTGATGTTTTGTGTGGCCATACCATGCGTTGACTTGGCGGATCTGGCTACTTCATTGGAGCGGGCCAAGCGGGTCACCCTGCTGAACTCCACAGGAAGACTTGATGATTGCTTTTCCTGCAAGCAAGTTGATCGGACTGCCGTAAGAGAGAAGCATCAGTCGGCCGATCTCGGGACAGCGACGCGCGACGGTCATCAGGATATGTTCTCGCTTCACGCAGTTAAAAGCGTTATGCATATCCAGCTTAACAAGCAGCTTTGATGTATTGCGGTTCCGGTAGATGTACTCCCGAGCTGCGTGAACGGCGGACTAGCGATTTTGGCAGCTATGCGACGAGACGTTGCCGACGGCGATGGGCCGGATGCCACTGTCCTTCTTCCGCAGTGCAATGAGGTTCGCAGCAAAAAGCAAGTTTCTTCCGAAAGTACACACGGTCCCATTGAAGAGTCCTCTCATCAAGACGACGATTGAAGCTCGGAGGCGGCGTCCCTATTCGTAGGCAGCATGTCCTGTGAGGTCGCGAAGGTGACCGGGTCTCAATCCGTCCGGCCCACCACTACTGCTTCCAGGGAAGGGCTTGAGACCAGCTTCAATATCGGCATCGGTCACTACAATCTGTGCGGTGTCGAAAGAGTCACAGTAATTGACACAATCAGGACCGGGAGGGTGTTTCTCTCTCGAAGGAGTTCAACGACTTTGTCAGTCGGATGCGCAATCGTATCGTCGGATGCGATGACTCTGACGGCTCCGGACATGTCCCAGTCGATCAGCTTTGCCCTTACTCTTCTACGGTAGTCTCTCAGTCTCGGGAACGGAGAGAAGCAATCACATGCGGGAGCAGCATCAAGGTTCTCGAGAATACCCAAAAGTTGTTCACTCGTCATGCTTTCAAAAGCAGTCAAGGTTTGTCGCAGGCTGGACGAAAGTGACGTGCCGGAGGAGGTACGGTTGGTTGGCACGCCGAGGGCGATTGGCGCGAAGCAAAACAAACGGATCCAATTCAGCGGTGAGTTAGAATTCACTGCCCTGTCGATCGCAGTCGCCAGTGCACTAGCTGCAGTACAACGAACCGCTTTGGTAAGTCGCGCAGGGATTTTGCGGTTCCGTCTTTTGGCGAAAATTCGCTGTAGAATCGTCTCCGTCGAGGGCGCTTCCAAGGATGAGTCTGGAGCATCCAAGTGAAGAGTGCGAGCACCAAGAGGTAAACATGTTGAACAGGACCAGGACGTAATCGAAGACGACTCTTTCTGAGTAAGCCCGACACATGTGAGGTGGAAATATCGATTGCACGATGCACACTCTCGTTCGTCCTTTCTTCCTTCTCGTACCGACCAGATGACAGGACGAGCATGCTGGTTGGGCCATGAGATGATATGAGCGGGAGTCTTGGGTTGATAAACCAAAGAAGATGTAAATGAGTAATAAATGTGTAGAGATGCACAGAAACAAAAATCGCTAGTATTATTATTGTACTTAACTATTGTGTGCCTATTGCTTAATAGTTGCCTAATTAGTAAAGTGGTAGGGCGGCAGTCAAGTAATGTCTGGATCGAGTCCAGCAGCCTTACATGGGGAATGGTGTCAAACGCCTTATGCAAGTCAAGGGAAATGACTGCAGTGGTGTGTCCCCTGTTGAAGCCTTGGGTTGCTTGTTCGGTTATGTGTAAGATTTGGTCTGTGGTGTTTCTATGTGGTCTGAATGCAAGTTGAGTGCTCTTTAGTATGTTTTGATTGTCCATGTAATTGAATAAGTGGCGATTGATGTGGTGTTCAAAGAGTTTTAGTAAAACTGGTGTAAGTGTGATTGGTCGGTAATTCTCTACCCTAGAAGTGTCCCGCTGTGCCTTAGGTATGACGACTAGGATCGATTCCGTAAGGGTACGTGGGATATATTGAAGTCTTAGAAAGTCGTTGTAGAGTGTAACTAGAAGCTGATGTAGTGAGGTGGGACCGTGTTTGATAAGTTCGCATGGTATGTTGTCATGCCCAGGTGACTTTTTGTTTTTTGTGTTTTAATATTAATTCTAAATCGGGCAAGCTAATAGGTGGTATTATTGAGTGGGCACCTAGATCCTCTACTGGGGCAGGGGCTGAAGCCCTTGCTCTGGCAGGAGGGATGCTAGTAGGTGCGGGGGTGTGATCCCTTGCTGGTGAGGGTGGACTTGGGTGGTCGGGGTCGGTCAGGATATGTTTGAAATGCTGTTGAAATGCAGATGTGATATCGGCTGGTCTGGTGATGAATTGATGGTTATTGGCTGGATCTACAATGGGTTGCATGTAGTGATTATGCTGCTTGAATCGCCTATTGATCTGTGTCCAAAAGCCTGGATGCGTGGGTCCTGCTGCTATTGTTTGTATCTGTTTGTCGTGTATCGATGGCTTGACCGTGTTGATATTGCGGCGTATTTCACGCGAAAGTCTGTTGATGTTCTTTCTATTGTCGTCCGTAGGGTGAAGTGCTTGCTGTTTTCTTAAATGTCTGCGTGTGCGAATGAGAAGAAGCGGGAAGGCGAGGACGGACAGGGTTCGCGGCTCGTTGCCGTTGAAAGTGGTCTCGGGCTGTGTCTTTAATAATCTCTACTATTTTATTTGTCTTGTGGTCGATATCAGTCATTGTATTGGAAGCTTGTGGCAGCCAAAGAGAGAGTGTTGAAGGGCGGTATGTAGACTATGTTGATATGCGGTGTAGTCGCATTGTGCTGGTATATGCCATTTATCAGATATCTGTGATTGCTCTATTGTTCTGCGTCGTGTATTGAGTGTAGCTGTTAACGGAAGGTGGTCGGAGCCGATATCTATGTCTGTGTAACTATTGTGAAATAACTGTGACAGGTCCGAGGTGACAATCATGTAATCTAGGCAGGCTGTGTAATTATGTGCTGTGTGTATGAAGGTTGGCGCGTAGATGTCATTAAGAATGATGTGGTCGGTTTGTTCTAAATAAGCATAGAGCTGTCTTCTGTTTGTATTATTGCGAGTGGCTCCTAGGTGAGTGTGTCGTGCGTTGAGGTCTCCTATTAGTAATGCGTGTCTGTGTTGAAGAGCTTGTTCAAGGAATGACTGTCTGTTTGTTGAGAAGGAAGGCAGAGGAGGAGAGGGGGTTCTGTTCAGGTGAGTATTGAAAGCTGAGTTGGAAGGGGTGGACTTTTATCGAACTATTCACATTTGATATAGACATTGTCTTTTGTCTATTTATTATCAAGCTCTCAACAGCTCTGTGTGTCACATTGCGTCTAGCACCCACGCTTCGCGATCGTCTGGAATCATTCATCACTTTGCGGTTGTCCTGGCAACTGTCGATCGATATCTCTGGAACAAACGGTTAGGGGGTCGCCGCCGCCGTCAACAATTAACAAAGAAATCAGCTGTGGACCGGCGGACAATCCCCGCTACGTCACTGGTGTGTGCGCTCACCTGTGCGTATATTGTTCGCAAAAGGACGGAAGTCTGTCCAGCAGATTTCTATGTACAAAGTCCACACAGCCGACGCGGCAGAACAATGAGGGAAAACAATAGTATTGATAAATCTGACCTGAAAATGGTAAATACAAATGGTAATACGCATGCAACTGAATAAAACAGGCCGTACAGGATTGTCTCGCAAATTTTACAATTTTTGTACTTTAAGGCACTGTATTTCTGCCTAGGGCACGAGCTTCCAAGAGGAACAGTCTTAGACAACAATCTTAGAGAAGCCAAGAATCGGAAAGCTTCTGTTGAAGACCAGCTAGACCGCCTTCGAGTGACCAAAGCCAGCGGCATTTTTAATAAGACCGCAACGTCAAAAATCGTGTGAAAAATCTTCTTCGAAAGAAGAAGAGAATAGATGGCCAGATAGCAAGAATTTGAAGCAAAGCGAAAAGCTCTGCCTCATACTGCTTGCAAGGCCCTCGGCACTTCACTTTTCGTGGTAGAGTAGTTTACATAGCATGATACGTGAATGAGAGACGCAAACATAAATCACAAAAGTTAATGAACGATCGGAGTGAGCACAAATCAGAAGTCAGAAAAAGTAGCGAAGTAAAATGCTGGGCATGCAGTAGTAAATAGGCGGTACGAAAACAAAACTAAGCAAAGAGCATGTACAAACTTTACAATTGTACAAGGCTATATACAGTATTTGCATATGTACAAGGAAGTAGAAAACGTGGCCAGAAAGCAACACAGAGCTTTGGTGGCAAGCGTAAGGGCTTTCACCAGAGGGGAAGCCCTTACGGAAACTAGTGACGGAAAAAGTTGTGACCACTGAAAACCGTATGCAGGTGAAAGGTCGTACACCTGGAGAGTGTCCGTTCGGATGCGTGAAGTGAAGGTCCAAAGAACTACGATGTAAAAGGGCCCCCACCTAAGAGAGTTTGACGGAGACGAAAGTACCGAAAGGGACGGGTGACCCTAAGGAGGACGAAGGTCCATGTCCCTAAGCACGCCAAACACTAAATCCCGATCGCGACGGGGGAGCAGGTCGAAGGCTAAACGGAGGGGACCACTTGAGAAAGCCGGGCGCAGGTCTCGAGGTCGCTGCTGGAGGTGAGAGAGGACGTCACGTCGCTGCAAGGCCACGTAGCGTAGGAGAGTCCGAGTACTAACGGCTTCATATTGCTGCCGCAAGGGTACGCAGTGGGCTCGTGTGTGAAGAAGCGGGAGCGGAGTGCGAATTGGAGAACGCGTCGCCGCACGAAGACCCTTTTGATAAGCCTGTGCCAGTCGCCGCCAGGTGGACGGGGCCGCTCGCAGGAGTGGGGACGCGTAAGAAATCTTTGAAAACACCAAGTACCGGAGAAGCATGAGGCCAGCGTAAGCGACACGCGGGTTTCGTTGCAGGAGGAAGCGGAGGTTGAAGGTCAGGGGTTCAATGGCACTAATGAGGCGATGACAATGCTCCGTGAATGTCAGAGACCGATCAAAAGTAATACCCAACAGTTTGAGATGAGCGGTGCTGTCGAGAGGACAGTCGCGGAGACGGAGACTAGGCAGCTCCATGTGTTGTCGGCTACGGTTGAAGAAGGTGACCTGGTTTTTGCTCAATTGCAATGAGAGGCCGTTTTCATCCAACCAAGTGACAAGGGCATTGAGGTGCGGAAGCAGGTTCGTCCACGCTTGGGCTCCCGTGCGCGCCACGGAGGTCAAGGCGATGTCGTCTGCATATAGGAACTGCTTCAGAGAGGGACCGATAGAAGAAGTTGAACATTGTCGGCGAGAGAGTCTTGGGGGAGGCCACGCGTTGGTTGAAATCCCGAACTGAGGGCGCCAAGATGTCGAATCGCCGGAGATCGGTGTTGCAAGAGGGCCGACAGGAGCGAGGCCGCATGGCTGCAAGGAACCGCCCGAGTGAAGGATCGCAGGAGTCGGTCGTGCTCTACGCAATCAAAAGCCATTCGCAAGTCTAGTGACCAAAGCAGTCGTGTTCCCGACGTTACAACCGTTAACGGCCGCCTCAGTTATTTGTAGGAGTTGGTCCGACGTGTTAAAATCTTGGCGGAAAGCATATTGTGTGGGCTGAAGGAGTTGATGGCGTTCAAAGTAAAGAAGGAGGTGTCGGTTGACATGAAACTCGAGGACCTTAAGAATGGTGCAACTTAGTGTGATGGGTCGATAGCTTGCAAGCAGGGAGAGGTCCTTATCTTGTTTAGGACTCATGGAAATGACTGAGTAACGCAGACAGATGGGAACGTAGCAAACGCGGATAATGTCGTTGAGAAGCGAGACCAAGACCTGATGACACACGAGAGGAGCAAAACGGAGAAATTCGTACACGATCCGATCAGGACCCGGCGCTCTCCCTCCACGTACACGAGCGAGGAATGTAGTGGAAGATTTTGGAGGTGATTTACAGTTGGGACAGGAGAGGCATTGTCTACACATTGTCTATTTACACTATCAACACTATTGATGGGCTCCATCGTGGCTGCCGTTATTGTTTGTCTGTGTTGTTGTTTATCTGTGTCTGCAACAGAGACTATCGGTAATTGAAGTCCAACTGAATAGGGGGAACCGCCGCCGCCTTTCAGATAACACAAACACAGCTGATCGCTGCAAGACGGCGGACAGTCCCCGCTACGCGACAACAAAAGCTTACTTTCACAATAACACGTGCGGGTGCGTGTACTGCTAACTGCAGCCACCGACAGCAATAAACACCGCAGAAGAAACTGAACAATAGGCGCACGATGGCGAGGCCGACTCAGTTGGACAATACTGGATACGGAGATAATACTGAAAAGGTAAATGAACAACGTTAACTTTCGCATGCAAAATACAATTAACACAATGAGCGACCGTAGGTCAAACCTCGCAAATTCGGAAATTTTTGCTCAATAAGGTTTATTTACACCGGGGGCAAGCCCCCGGCGTCTTCACGATCTGTGGTACTTGTGTGATGGAGCGGTTGTACGTTTGTGTGTCGGGTGTGGAATACAAAGTCATGCAAAAATCATACAAAGTTATTTACAAGTGATCGAGACGATATGTACACGAAAGTAAAACTCAATAAGGAAGAGCAAGTAAGTCAGCACAAGTACCAGTCACAAAACGAGCAAATCAGGTAAGGCCTATAGCGAAAGAGACACGTGGTACAAAATACATGCAACACGAGACAGCATGTCCACAAAATAAGTAATATAATAGCGAATAATAGGGGGAAAAAAGAGAAAAAATCCCAAAAACCTCAAAACTCCTACCAACCCAAAGAAAAGGGCAAAAAGTCCCAGAAGTCCCAAAAGAGGGTCAGACGCGAGTCAGAGGTCTGGGTTGGTACCGCATCGATTGCCGGGGTCAGAGGTCTGGGTCAGGAAGCGAGGGTGAGAACAGTAACTCAAGGCGGTCGCAAATCGTTATCCCGAAGTAATTGCCGGAGGGAATCCTGTTCCACAATGGTGAGCAGATGGTAGGTGAGATATAAAGGAGACATTGAAAAGGCGAGGCGAACGTCCCTTGACTGTGGTTGGAGATGGCGGAGGATGGGGCGGTACACTTGGCGAGTGTAACGTTGGAGAGTACAAGTATTGATATTCTTGTAAGAAGGTATTAGAGGCGGCCCGAGAGTGCAGTTGAGTCAACGGGGTCCGGCGATGAGCTCGCGTCTCGCACGGAGAGCAGCGTGGTATACACGGGAGACCTGGCGCCAGGTGGTCGGCGCGGCGTGTAGCAGGGCTGGAGCTCCGTAGAGGAGTCTGGGCAGGAGAAAAACTCGAAGCAACAGACAGCCTACGTAGGGGGGTATGGTCCGATGATGTTGCATAAGGAAACGAACGTGCTGGATGGGCTGCTGGAGGGAAGACTGCAAATGTCGCACGTGAGCAGTAAGTCATTCCTCTGTCGAAAACGAGTCCTAGCAACTTAAGAGTAGACGAGGGCTCAACGGTGTAGCCCCGGAGATCCAGGTTCGGCATAAGGCTGCGATTCCGACTCCGTGTCAAGTAAAGAAGCTGCGTTTCCGTTGGTTTTATCGGGGGGGGGGGTTTATCATTTGTAAGTGATAATTAGGATTTTGCGGTTCTAGGGATCTAGTTTTCTTAGGTGTGCGCTGATTTGGCCCTATTTTAGCTTTTTGGCCACGTTTTGGTTTAGATCTTAGCTGTCTCTCGTCGGATTTTTATCACGTTTGCTCTGTTTTATTGGTCTTAGTTTATTTTATCTCGTTGCTGTTCATTATCGTATTGTCATTAGCGTTAGGTTAGGAACCGCTGATCCACTTAATTTTATCCCATTGTTTAGAGGGTAAAGTTAAGTAGATTTCTTTGGTTTTTTGAGATCTGCAAATTTAGGCGTCTATTTTAGCTGAATTTGTAGATCTCTTTGCTTGTTTAGTCACTTTTCCAGTTTAGTGTTCAACCCTAGACTTCCAACTTGCCAGTTTAGGACTTCCTAGTTTTCTTTACATAGTTCAGCTGTAGTTCTAATAGTCTTCGTTCACTGAAATTTTACCAAGTTATTTTTTGCTCAGTTCATAGTTTTGTGTAGAAATCTGACAGCCCAAAAACAGTTCATTTAATAATTCAGTCGTTAATACTTTGCGATATCGGTGATATTGGCTTGTTGACTAGCTCATAGTTTTTTCACTGTCCATTACTTCTATTGCATTCCAACTCTTGTACATTGAATTACATAGGTGATATTGGCTGGTTGATTGGCTCATAGCCTCTTCACTGTCCATTACTTCTATTGCATTCCAACGCTTGTACATTGAAATACATAGGTGATATTGGCTGGTTAGGTAGCTCATAGCTTTCATCTTTCATTGCTTACATTACATTGATTCTTCTTTTGCCTGGTTGATTAGTGTTTAGATATCTTTCAATTTTCGTTGATAGCCTCAATTTGCCTGTATTCTGTGAACTTGAAGGGCATTTTCTCTAGACCTATTCATACAGCCTTGTTTTAGCGGCTGCATGGATAGGTCTCTAATCAATAATTTATGCCCGCCTCCTTCCAGTTTGATTATGGAAGTGACGAATAGTTGTAGCAAAGGAGGCAGACCAAACAGTCCTTCCTTTGCTAGCTCTCCACCGTCCGAAAAGGTGGCCGATGTTAGAGACGTAGTCTCTAACATCCTTAATGAAGGTTTGGATGAGCTCTGTTCTCATCCAAATTTCACTCCTGATCAAAGTGTTCACTCTGATGGGGCTTTCCCTTATTGAAAGTCTTCAAAGAACATCTGTCTGGTTTTCCGTTGAAAGTCCTGACTCCAGTTAAGGGAGGCTTTAGGATTAAGGCAACGCGGGCCTCTTATCAAAATTTCCAAAAGTTGCCCACCATTCCGGCAACATTTTTCTTGACACTTGGTGAACAAAGAGCCGTACCGTTGACATTCTGATTCGAGGAGTAGATGCCTCTTTCTCTACGGACGAGATTAGTACAGATCTGAGAGCCAATTTATGTAATGAAGTTCTTGCTGTGCGGCGGTTGCATTCTCGGACTGAGGGCAAGCTTGATTTTGCTCGTCCTCTGCCCTTGGTAATTACAACTATTCCTGAAAGCTGCGCACACTTTTTCAAAGATGGAATTTTGCTTTTTGGGGTCCTTTCGGTGAAAACCGGAAGCCCTAAGGTCAGGGAAGATGTGCCTCAATGTCTTCGCTGCTTCCGATGGGGCCATCACGCTGCAAAATGCAAAGAAAAGGTCCGCTGCATGCAATACGGCAGCACCGCCCATCTAAAAGATAAATGACCAGTTGTTGGAGATGGCAGGTTCTGTTTTAACTGCAAAGGAGAACATGCCATTACCTACGCAGGCTGCCCAAACCATCAAGGAGCCAGATTGAGGTTGAATGAGGTATTGCGCACTGACCAGCGGCCAGCTTCTGATAACGCAGGCCTACTCCTAAGACTGAGGCCGGCTGGACTCTGACCACTAAGAAGAACAGCCGAAGCCATTCTGATTCAACCATCCATGCTCCAAATAAAGATTTTCCTCTTGTCAGTCAGACCAGTTGTGATCTAGATGAGTCTTCTAGGGTCTTTGAAGCCACGAAATCTGTCTGGGCGGTTCCACCAAAAGTTTCCACAATTCCATCTGCACCTATTTCCAAGAAGTCAGATGCCAGCTGTCCATCAAATATTGATGCCTCTCTCAATATTTGCATTTTCAGTAAGTCAGCAGGGAATCGAGTGAAAAATCATCGTAAGAAGAAGAGATTAGATGGCCAGATAGTTGAACTTGAAGCTAAGAGAAGATCTCTTCCATCTGCTTCTCCTGCTGATCCAGTTGATATGGGACTCCAGCAGAAAAGCCCCCCAGCTATTGACACACCTTCTATTCCTCCACAGCCTCAGTCTCTTCTGATGAGGATCCATTCAGTCCTTATGCTGCTGCAGGGCCTTATCAAGGACTGCAAAAATCCACAGCAATGCGTAGAAGTAGTTGGGACAATCTGCGGCCTGCTAATTGACCTCACCACCTCCGCTGATGCTTTCATTCCACAATGTTAATTTGGCATTTGAATTGTAATGGGATCCGCGGCCACTTGGAGGAGATCGTCCAAGCCTCTTCCTCAGCTGTTATTCTTTCACTGCAAGAGACCAAGCTATCCAGTGATTCAGAGTGTGTTTTCTGGAGACAGAATTTTCCTGCTTTTTCAGTTCACTCTTTTCCCAGTGATAGTGATGGCGTTGGGGCTGCCTTGTTAGTGCATAGAAGCATTCCTCACCGTTTGATTCTAAAGATGAGTAGAAATAGAACGATCGTCTTCGGGTGTCGTCTTTGTATGTCCCTCCAGTCACTACCGGTTATGCATTTGATGCTGGACTGCTGCACACTGGGCTCGGTTCTGATAAATCAATTTTGATGGGCGATCTTAATGCGAGATCCATTGATCTCGGCTGTAGAGCTTCCAACGGTCATGGACCTTCCTTTTCGGACTTCATCTTTGACACTGGGACTGTTATACTGAATAACCCAACCATGCCTACTTTTTCCACTCTGGCTATGCTTTTGCGGATACAATCGATTGGGCTATCTCCACGCCTTTGTTGGCTAGTTTCTTCACCTGTTCTGTAGATGTTGATGTTGGGTCTGACCATCTTCCTCTCCGCATTGAAACTCCATCGCTTCCAACTTGGAACCACACAGACTCTGATGTTAAAAGATGGCGAACAAGTCATGTGAGAGACTGGGCCCCTTTCTGTAGCCAGCTTGAGGAGGAGCTGAGGTCTCGTAGTTTTGACTTGAGAAGTCAGCATATACGAGAAAAGTCAGACACACAGCAGCTTAGCCTGCAAGAGAAGCCGCTTCTGAATGGCCCCCGCGATCCACAGTTCTGGCCACTGATAAAGCGTTGGTTCCGGGTGTCATCTGCACCTTCTCCTCTTAAGAAAGCGGACGGCTCACTAGCGGTCAGTCCTAGAGACAGGGCTGATGTTTTCGCGGACCATCTCGCACATGCTTTCTCCGATCCAGCTATACCATGCTATGGATGAATGGAGGTCTGGTCACAGTGGTGGCAGCACTTGACATCTCCAAGGCCTATGATAGCGTATGGCACGGCGGTCTGCTTAGGATATGCTCTGATTTGCTACCTAAGTCCATGGCTTACTGGATTAAGTCCTTTCTGTCAGCTAGGGTGGCAAAAGTGCTAGAGTGTGGTTCCACCTCTTCCTCCTTCCCAGTTCCCTTTGGTGTGCCACAAGGTTCTCCTCTTTCCCCCGTTGTTGTATGTGCTGTATACCCACTCCCTGCCAACTTGTAGAAGGCTTCTAACTGGCACCTCCATTTATGCAGACGATGTTGCTTACTGGGCTTCGGCGTCCAATCCAAGGGAAGCCCTAGATATTCTAGAGCCGACCTTGGATGCAGTTGTTACCAGGCGTATGAGGCCTGGTCACGTCCTCATTTCTGTAATAAAATCATTTCTGTGTGTTTTGTGTGTATTTCTGTGGCTCCTTCTCTAGATCTTCTTGGTCTTAGAATAGATCACGAGCTTAGTTTTAGACATCATGTGTCGCGGTGCAGTCGCCGGTTGAGCACTAAGATTTTAGAACTTAAACGTCTTTGTCCGTCGTACAAGAATATGCCAACACGAATAGGATCTCTTCTTTTCAAATCGTTCATAAGAAGTTCGCTCCTATATGGGGCCCCAGTCCTCACCCTAGCATGTGAGGATGCTTGGTCGCGGTTGGACCACCAGCACGGACCGCTCGAACGCGTGTATGCTTGCCTCAGCGCAAGGAATTTGGAGCAAGTAGGCAACATCCTCGAGTCGCTCTCCCTATTGCCAACACCGTTTGCAAATCAAGGACTGACTCCGATGATTCCGCCAGTATTTCCGGGCTCCATCCCAATGTAAAGAATTCAATCAATAACAATGTCCGCCGGGGTTTGTAGCTCGTTGGGGTGCCACGGCGCGCTGGTCTGATCGCCTGGCCAGTCCGGCTTAAGCCTTGGACACCCGCAGCTCCTCCTCCGTCCTGCTGTCTCCAATCGAGAGCAAACCCCTGCTCCAACATCTCTTATCTACTGTCGTGGTGAGTGCGAGGTTATCAACGGATACGGCCCAGTGGTACCCCCTTCGTCCAACTGTCTCCGCTCCTGGATCTCCACAGAAATCCATCCATGAAAAGTGAAGGAACATTCCTCATGTGAAAGTTACTGATCCCTTCCGACATCAGTTCCATTAATGAACATCATGCTTGTATGTGAGCAACATAAATGTTTTGTATTTGCTTCGGCCTACGGGCCCAACAATAAAAATATTATACGTTGAAAGCACCTGTTCCCGTCCGATCACAGAAGTTAAGCAACGTCGGGCCAGGTTAGTACTTGGATGGGTGACCGCCTGGGAATACCTGGTGTTGCTAACATTTTTGTCTTTTCAGACCAAACTATCCTTCAGGATTTCAGTAGTATTTCCGAGAAGTAGTCCAACTTGTATATTTGGGTCAATTGCAAAACCTCATCGACCATCATTTACTTCCGTATAAGTTAAAACATTGACAGGCATTTGGAATCTCCGATTTAAATATGGTTCTTGAAAAATCATCGGAATCACTTGCATCGGGACATTATTATAATGTTGCACCTTCATTTAAATGACAGACCAATACAAAACACACTATCCACAGCGAATACAGCCAGCACCAACCTTAGCACGTTATCGCTTCTCGGCTCTTCGAGCTAAGATCAAAAGTGTAGTATCTGTTCTTTCTAGTTTAATCTCTAGAACGCAGTCCAACGGACTGCATGGAGATTATCCCGATTTTTGTTATCCGGAAGGGAGGTAGAGGCCTGCCTCGCCCCTTCCCCGGGTTGACCTCGTATTGCAGTACCGCGAGGAACAGCCCATTATTCAAATAAAAATAAAGTCTCCTTTCCAGCATCAATCAAAGACTATGTCTTTCAATTATTGCCATGTGAAAGACGTTTCCGATAACGAGTCAACTAGCTATGACGTAACATAGACATCTCACCGCGGACAATGATATGCGACTGAAGCTGTCAACTTCATTCCAACATCAATGAAAACAAATCCGTTGTCAATTATCAATCAGTGGTCGGAGGATGACGAGTCAGCATTCTATGACGCAACAGAGATATCCCACACACTCATGACAATCCATGATATGCGACAGAACGCATCCGTCTATTGTGTATTATCACCTGTTTTTATTCCAAACCACCGGGCAGTATAGCTGCTGGCACCGAAATATGACTATCTTGGAGAGACACAACGGCCGTACCCCTGCCGCCTCCTGGGTGGGGCGACGCACCAGCCAGCCACAAACACAAAACTGCTGCTGGCTGCTGTTGCAAGAATAGGAAAATGGCATCGATACACGTGTAACGTAGCTTCCATTTCCCTTCCTCCTTCCAAAATCTAATGACCAGCTTAATAACATCAATAATTGGAGACCCATCTCCCTCTGCAGTTGTGTCTACAAAATTTTCACTGGTCCGTCACGAGAAATTTTCACGAGAAGAGGCTCCGTCAGTGGGCAACACAGGGTGGTCTCCTTAGCCCTGCTCAAAAAGGTTTCTCACCAGCGGATGGTTGCTTTGAACACAACTTTACGCTTCGCACCATCATCGAGGAGGCTCGTCGGACAAAGTCAGACAACAGCATCATTTGGCTTGATCTTAAGCAAGCGTTTGACAGAGTTCCTCAAGACTTAATATGTCGTCACTCACTATCCCTCTGCGAATTCCTCTAGAGTTCGTACGGCTGCAGAAGAATCCCCAAACTTTCCTGTTCTTCGTGGTGTTCGTCAGGGATGTCCACTATCTCCCCTGTTGTTCATCATGGCCATGGCATGCATCCTCCGCTGCCCCCGTTCGGATGGTTTGGGAGTTCGTCTTGGATCCAATCAAATCTTCGAAACCAACATCCTTGCTTACGCAGACGACCTGGTCATCACTGGGGTTGCTGACTGGTGTCACATTTCTTTCTCTGTGAACAAATGTGCTGCTCTCCACATAAAGCATGGAGAGGTTGTCTCCGAGCCTACTCTACTAAATGGCACCACATTAAGGAATCTGGAACACCTCGACACCAACAAGTATCTCGGTGTACCCAGAGGAATGGTTGGACGCCAATCGCCCACAGCTCTCATTCAAACTGTATATGAGGAGTTTGAGAAGATCACCCATAGCGGCTTGCTCCCAAATCAAAAACTGCAAGCCTGGCGTAGCTACATCTACCCGAAGCTTCAATTTGCTTTGAAGAACCATTATCTCGATGTTCAACTCCTCTCCTCACCTCACGGTCGTCAACGGGGTGGAACTCATGAACTAGGTCTCGACAAGAAACTTCGGCATCTTTTGCGCGAGATTCTTCATCTGCCACGCACTGCTTCCACCGACTATCTGTACTCCGCTCCTTCTTGTGGCGGGATCGGCCTTTCACTTGCAGTTGAGGACTATGCTATTCTTCGTATAGCGGGAGCCCTTAATGCTTTGGCTTCGCACGGCACCTCAGCCTCTGCTTTCCACGCTCTTCGCCATGCATTTCGGCCAAAGTCCACAGCAATGGATGCTACCAATGATCAACTCATCGCCTATTTGAACTCAGAAATTGAAGTTGTCCGTGGAGAAAATGCCTGGTGGGCGTCGGTGCGCTGGGCCATCCGCAGTCTTCGCAATAAGATCAGCTCTAGGGATATCATACCAAAGCCCTCGTGACTGGTAAAGGAAAACCATCTTGGCCCCGAATAAATTTCTCATTGTTAGGGCGCTTCGCATCGCTGTTAAAGAACTCCATTTTTCTCAATGGAAAGCTCTTCGTGTTCAAGGACGCACGGCAGAGACCCTAAGCTACTCTTCGGCCTCTTCAGCTGTTGTCCTGAACAGGTGCACCACAGTCTCCGATTGGCGTTTCATGCATCGCGCTCGTCTGGACATTTGTCACTAAACGGATCTAATCGTGGCCAAACTGACAAGCGATGCAGAAGGTGCGGCTTTGAAGCCGAAACCGCGCCCCATGTTCTTCAATGTTGCCTCCCTCTCTCCGGTCCTAGCAATCAGACACAATGGAGTCTGCCACCGTCTGGCAGAGGCAATTACGTCCTCCAATCCCGGATGGTCGGTTGAGGTCGACAGTCGTCCCCGCAAGTTCGACCAATCAAAGAGTTGATCTTGTCATTACTGACCAAGAAAATAACTGCCAACTCATTGATATCAAGATCCCTTTTGACCGACGTGTCTAACTATGACCTTTCTAAAGTCTCCTTCAATGTGAGTCTTGTGCCACTTTCTGTTTTTATCGGTCTTCACAATTTTCTTGATAACTTGCATCAAATTCCGTTGTAATGTCATGCGTAATTTGAGTTCAAATAAACATACTTAAAACTGTTCTTTCTAGTTTGATCTCTAGAACGCAGTCCGACGGACTGCATGGAGATTATCCCGATTTTTTTTTATCCGGAGGGGAGGTAGAGGCCTGCCTCGCCCCTTCCCCGGGTTGACCTCGCAGTTGACCGGGCAGTATAGCTGCTGGCACCGAAATATGACTATCTTGGAGAAACACAACGGCCGTACCCCTGCCGCCTCCTGGGTGGGGCGACGCACCAGCCAGCCACGAACACACAAAACTGCTGCTGCTGTTGCAAGAATAGGAAAACGGCATCGATACACGTGTTCTTTTCTTTATTTTAGAATAGGCCTTGCGGCCTGTCAAAGACTCGACGATCGCTTGGATCATTTGATGCTTACCATGCAATTATTGCAATAAACACCAATTTTTTGATTTCAATAAGTTTATTCTTACACCCGGAGCCGCGGCCCCGGGCGTCTTCGCCTCTGCGGTACTTGTTGTATGTGTGATTGTTCGCGTGAGGTAAAAGGTGATGATATTTACAATGGATACATATATACAATGAATTTATGATATTTACAATGATTCAATGAGGACGCTATTCACAATGAAGATTTAAAAGTCACGTGTCTTCCTGGCCTAAGGAGGCCGAAGGTCTAAAGGCCGGTTTCCATTAAATTCGCTTACTAACACGAAATTAGCAAATAGGTTGCTGATTGGTTAATTACTCCATGCCATCAGCTTTCCCTTTCGCTTCGCGTTCGCTTCGCCTTGTATCAAAAAAGAGATTTCCATTAGAATTCGCGCTTCGCTTTATCGCCTCTCTCCTGCGACGCCGCTTCAATGAATGTGGCAAGTCGCTTCTATCTTCATTTGCGAAGCGAACAAAGCGAAAAATGAGTCACGATGCCTGTCGAATCCAACCAAGCTTCTATTAATAATCCTCAGGGAATCCCACATCAGTATTTTCATTCATTTAAATGCATCATCGAGGGGTATACGGAGCGCTGATGGAGAAGAACGAAGCAGAACAAATAGAAACAGAAAGTTTGGTGGAGCTTGTACGGGACAAGCCACATTTGTATGATCCATCTGATTCTGATTATAAGAACAATTTTGCATAAGACAACTCCTGTAGAGAAATTGAACGTACCAGTCGATCAAGCGAAGAAAAAATGGAAAAATATACGCGATACTTACGTCAAATCACGAACGAAATTGAGCAAAACTACGATTCGACCTCGAAAAACGTTTTCAAACATTATCGTTCCAGAAGCCACCATTGAAACAATGTCACAAAGCGAAGACAAAGAAAATTCGAATATTGAGTTGGAATCTCCTTCTACAGAATATTTTGCACGTCCACCTATCAAGAAGCGAAATACAGTGAACTCAATCGACGAAGAGATTCTGGCTACAATCAAAACTATTCATAATCCTCAATCTGAAGATGTGAATGATTGTTTCGGTCGAACCGTAGCTACGGAACTAAAAGGACTCCCGCCAAATAAGCAAGCATTTGCTCGAATGAAATTAAGTGAATCTTTATACGAGATTGTTCAAGCATGTACAAATTGTGCATATTCTAGTGATTGCTTGAATCTTCTTGCTTGAATCTCACGGATAACGTGATCGATTTTGTGTTACGTAATAATAGTAGGCTAATAGTAAGATTGCGACTATTTGTCTTGGGATAGTATTTCAGTTTTATGTTATCATATTTATGAATTATGAGAAAATATACAATTGTAATTTGATTAAAATATACATTCTTAAAAGACATTCGTTTCATGTTTTTATTCGATTTTTCGGGTTTAAGTTTATTGAAATATTGTTAATCAAACATAAATAATAATTTTTAAGAAAGTAAAATAATAAAAATTACATAACTGCGGTAGCCTATCGAGAAATAAACAGGAAGCACTATATGGCTTATTTAGTCAACATTATGACTTGACTACAAGTATATAAGTTTCATAATATTTTCTTCAATAATTTTGCAAACAGATGATCGGTAAACGCGGAAACTGTTCGAAATACTCTGTTGAGAGTCTCCCGTCGACAAAAATCTGAAAGTCATGGCAAATCTTTCACCTGGAGTAATAGGTTGTCGTGGCCCACAATGAGAAATCAAAGGACTGAAAAGTTGAAGGAGGTATCTATATTTCATTGGACTCATTCGAGTATATCGGAAAAACATTTCACTGTCGTGATCTAGCATCTCGATAAATAATCCATACTCGCTCCATAATGCGCATAATATGTGTTTTCTGAGAAACTACCTTACCTGATATACTCACCAGTCATCAAACACTATAATTCAATGTTCTATTTTTTACTTCTCGGAATCCCTATTCGCTTTGCTTGGCGGCGTCCTTAGAAATCATGATTGCTCGATACAGCCACCGCTTTACGGTAGCGCGAATTTTCGTTCCCTAGAGCGAATACAAAGCGCACGCACAATTCGTTTAACCGTTCGAACAAGCGAATTTTAATGAAAACTAGGCTTAAGTCTGAGAGAGCGTCACAGAGCAGGCGGTAGTCAGGTTGGCTGAGGGTCTCCACGATGTAGTGAACTGGAGAGATAGTAAATGCCAGTGCGGTGTTGCGGGCTTGTGGGGCCGCGTGGGCAAGTATCATCCTCGTTCGTCGCCCGACGTTCCCGAATAGTGGGGGAGTGAGCTTTCTGATGCAGGAGCGGAAGAGTCGTCCGACGGTGGGATCGGGTAGCAGCTCGTAGGAGGCGGTGATGGAGGTGAGCCAGTCGGCGCCAGGTGGAGGGGGCGCATAGCAAGAGGAGCGGATTACCATAGAGTATTTTTGGCTGGAGCAGGGTGCGCATCAACATGCGGCCGACACAGGCAGGGATGCGGCGGTTGTATTGTAGTAGGTAGCGGAGGGTGCTGGTTGGACCGGCTAGAGCGTGCTCGAGATCAGCCACATGGGATGTGAATGTTAAACTCTAATCGAACCGCACACCCAGGACCTTGATCGAGTCGGTCGGACGAACTTCCCTCCCACAGATGGTCGAGGGGGGTGGGTGACCCGATTCCGATTGTGGGTGATGTATAACAGCTGTGTTTTGTCGGGTTGTACCCGCAACCCTCTGCTCGCGAACCAGGAGGTCGGGGTGTTTAAGTGGGCCTGCATTTGATACCATGCCCCGGAAGGGGTGACATCGTGACTTAGACAGTAGGACACAACAGTGACAATCGTCGGCATAGAGATATTGTGTGACCAGCGATGACGTTGGGGCTGGAGCGGATGACATGTACCAATTGAACACGGTCGGGGACAGAGGATGTTGTTGGCTTCCAAGAACTGGTGTAGACACTTGTTAATGAAAAACTCTAGCACCTTCAGGATGGTTGGGCTGAGAGTGATCGGGCGGAAGTTTCCGGGATCGGATAAATCACGCCCAGCCTTTAGTAGCATGAGAGTGGTGGAGGTCTTGAGCGCTGGGGGTACGTGCTGAGTGCGGATGACGTCCTTGTAAAAAGCCGTCAGGAGGTCGAGGAATGACGATGGTGCTGCTCGTAGGAGTTCGTACGGGATCAGATTGGGTCCCGGGGCGCGGGTATTCCGGACACGTTGGAGGATGCGCTTGGTGTCGTGAACGGTCACCGGACGAATGATGGTAGGAGCCTGACCGTGGGGCGGTGACGTCACGGCCGATGGGATTGGGGATCCCGTGAGGAGCTCTGACATGCGGCGGTGGAAGACGTTGACGATGTCCACAGGGCGCGTAACCATACGGCGGTGATCGCCCGGGTCGCGAAGGGGCTGTAGTTGGTGCGCAGGTGGTCTGAAACGTCGACGAGTTTCCTGCCAAAACCTTGGATGTGTGGGGCCAGTCGCTGGGATGGCGATCCGATGGTCGTCCATGGAGGTCTTGATAACCTTTATCGCGCGAGAAATGTGGCGTTTGAGAGACCTTCGCGAGCGGATCTGCAGCAGAAATTGCTTTCTCGAGAAATTGCAGAAAATCTTGGAGAAGCCAAGAATCGGAAAGCTTATGTTGAAGACCAGCTAGACCGCCTTCGAGTGACCAAAGCCAGCGGCATTAATAAGACCGCAACGTCAAAAATCGTGTGAAAAATCTTCATCGAAAGAAGAAGAGAATAGATTGTCAGATAGCAAGAATTTGAAGCAAAGCGAAAAGCTGTGCCTCATACTGCTTGTCCAGCTGACAAAATTTTTGTTTAATACGTACTTTATTCCGCCTAGGGCCCGAGGGCCCTCCGGCGCTTCGCTCACCGAGGTACTTTTGGTTGTACAGAGTCACAAGCGTTTGAACTTCATCATGGTACAAAATACGGTACATGTAATACGAAAAATTTACGTGCATGCATAGTAGAGGAAAGGAACGTAAAAGGACATGTAGGGTACAGTACTATACTGGTATCACCCAAAAGAGGTTTAGAAAAGTAAAAACAATTTAAATAAGAAATACTGAGACGTGCGTACAACAGACAAAAAGAGTGGCGACAACAACCTTCAAAAGCGGCCACAAGGCCAAAGGGTAAAGTCATGTCATCAAGAGTCAAAAAACCAGACAGATCAACATACACCCCAAAAACACGCAAAGGCATACATACCGAGGCTGGCCGCACCAACTACGGAAGAAAGAACGTCCTGTGAGAGTAACACGGGCTAAGTGGCAAGGTCAGAGATGACGTTGAACAAACTGCCGTTCAGCGGTTGAGAGGAGGTGATAGGCAAGGACCAAAGGGGAATTGGAGTGAGCCAAGGTGACGTCACGCGGCTGAGGTCGTAGGTGACGCAGGAATCCAGGACCAGACCGCCCGGCCCATTGCAAGAGACAGTTTGTGGATGCACGATTGTAAACCTCTCGAAGAGGCGGGCAGCCCGCACGGTTGTGAAGAGCAGGAATGAGAGTTCTGCGATGAGACCTGGAAATGGCTCGAAGGGCTTTACGGTGCATTTGGTCCAGTCGTCGCCATGAGGAGTCCGGAGCCCGAAGGAGAGCCGGGGCGGCATAGGTCTCAAAATTTTTGTTCGGGGCGTCTTCACACTGTGGAACTGGGTAGATGACCATAGTAGATGACCAGTAGTGATGATGTATCTAAGTCACTCAAAGTCACTTCTGCAGAGGCTGCAGGACCCGGAGATCCTCACACCCAAGCCGGAGCAGTCTGAGGCCAACCCTCTCAAACGTACCGGGCGTGAGGTCTCGGATCGTCTCCTCGTAGATGTTCTTGAAGCCGGGAGGGAAGGCGGCTGAGTAAAGGAACAGGGCGAAGGTGTAGTTTCCGCTGTAAGTTGAGACATGGTGATTGGGCTCGGTGTTGGTGGAGTTGCCCGTGTTATTCACTTACGGTGTCCGCTGTTTTTGCGTGTCCATGTAACCCGTGTAGTTCACAAACGGTGTTCTGTGTTTTGATCGTAACCCGTGTAAATTGCTTAACGGTGTTCGATGTTTTTGAATGTAGTCCGTATAACTGACGGTGTTCAATGGTTTCGATATGTACTGTGCCCGCGTAATTCTCCAACGGTGTTCAGTGTTTTTGCTTGTAAGTGTACCCGTGTTTTTAGCTAACGGTGTTCGGTGTTTTTGCATGTAGTGTCCCGTGTAGTTCTCCAACGGTGTTCAGTGGTTTGTATGTATCGACTCATTTATTTAACCCTAATTTTTAATAAGGGATCCTATTCTATTGTTCTTGCATGTGGTCGAAGCCCGTGTTATTCACTTACGGTGTCCGCTGTTTTTGCGTGTCCATGTAACCCGTGTAGTTCACAAACGGTGTTCTGTGTTTTGATCGTAACCCGTGTAAATTGCTTAACGGTGTTCGATGTTTTTGAATGTAGTCCGTATAACTGACGGTGTTCAATGGTTTCGATATGTACTGTGCCCGCGTAATTCTCCTACGGTGTTCATTGCTTTTGCATGTATATGGCCAGGCGCCTATTTGTTTCGTAGGGTTGAAGCATGTCCTTGTTTTGTTGTCTAGCATATCTAAGAAGAGTTTTACAGCTATGGGTGTTGTAGAAGTCATTAATAGGGGTGCACCTGGCTCTAAGGTGTAGGTCTGTAATGCGTGTTCGTCTGTGAGCTCTAACAGCTGCCCTTAAAGCCTTATGATCCGTTTGTTGCGGATCCGTTGTCTGAGGCGTCGCGTTGAGATCGCCCATGAGTAACGCACAGGGGTGAGAAAGGACCTCCTGAAGGAAGGGTAGATGTAGTGGACCATGCGTCCGCGGCGGCGGAGCGTAGACCGAAGCCAACATGAAAGGACGGCCCGCCAGTGACGAGTCTTCAATCCGCACCATTAGGAGTGATTGTCCACGATGCTCCCTATCAGGAAGCGGCTGATGACGAATAGAGCGGTGTATGAGTAGGACGTGACCGGGGGAACCCGGGCGGGTGACGTGTTCGTAGCAATGAAAGTCTTGAAAGGAGGCATGAAACTCCAACCAATGTCGATGACGGGTATCTTGCAGAGAGATGGCAAAGCACCCATAGACCAAGGGAAGAAGTTCCAGTAAACGAATACGCAGGCCGTTGACGTTCAAATGTAACATCCTGTTAGGTTTGGTACACATTTCGGAGCATTTCGCGAATCTGGTGAAGCAACGGTCGATGTGTCTGGGAAACCGAAGGAGGCATGGATAGCAGCAAGGACTGCAAGAGTGAAACGATGAGGGGCAAGACCGACCACACCGCCCGCAGCGAGGCAGCGAGGGTGGACAATAGTGGCCGCTGATGATGCAAAGTCCGGCAGAACAGAAGAACAATGGTGCAGTAGAGCGATGCGTGGAAAACACTAACAAGACCGAGTCAGTGACGAAGGCAACACAGACAATGTACAATAGGCAGACAGATATCTACGGTGCTGCAAGTAACCAGCAACCTCAAACAATAGCACAGCTAACAATGCAGATAGCTATGGCACCAAATATAAGAGAAACTAACAATGTACAGTAATACGGACGATGCCAAAGAGAAAACAATAGATACGCACAGAAGTACTAGACTATAGAGCATGCACAAATAAAATACGATACGATATGCACAGAGAAATCAAAGTAATAATACTTGTAGTGATAATGGCAATGATAGCAAAGGCCGCATTGGACGAGGTCTCTTTAAGCAATTGTTTAATACCCGAATTTTTGAATTTGATACCCAAATTTTTGTTCATTTAAGTTCATTCCACACCCGACGCCGAAGCCCCGGGCGTCTTCGCTCAGCGGTACTTGTTTGATGTGGCGAATGTGCGGGTGGACATGTGTAGGTTATGAGTATATACAATGAATGGTTATTTACAATAGAGGAATATGTACAGGTTGGAGTAGGTGATGTTAAAAACAGCTGTCCACCAAGTGGCGCAGAGCGGGCGGGAGTGACGTGTAGGTTCTTCGTAAGGGGGGCAGGTTAAAAGTCACTTGCAGGTCTCGTGGTTGTGGTCGACAGTGTTGGAGTAAGGGGATGCGTTTAGCTGCATAGCGTAATAAAACTCGCTGTGACGCATTGAGGTACTGGCTTCGGATAGGTGCGCATTGGGCGTAGCAGTAGAGTCGTTGGAGTAGCGTCCGACGATGCGACCGAGTCGCCGCGCGCAGGACCCTGTTATAAAAGCGGTCAAGGAGTCGCCAGTTTGATGCAGGTGCTATTTCCAGGATTGGGGCCGCATACAGGAGGATCGGCCGGATTAGCGTGTTGGCCAGCAGGACTCCGTAGGTCTTCGGTATTGTTGGGTTGTTTTGTAAGGTGAGACGCAGCTGGCGAGCGCGATGGTCTGCTCGAGCGATGGTCTGCTTTGCGTGCGGTGTGAACGTAAGAGATCGGTCGAATGTGACTCCCAGTAGTCGTACTGTTGGTGTTGGAGCGACTGCGTGTCCAGCGAGTTCGATGGTAGGACCGTTATTTTGTTCAATATGTTTATTTACACCCGGAGCCGAGGCTCCAGGCGTCTTCGCGTAGGCGGTACTTGTCGTGATTCGTGTGCATGTCGTGTTAAAAGATGATGATGACTTTTACAATGATTATGTACAATTTTGGTATTTACAATGAGAAAGAGGATATGCAAAGGTAGGTAAAAGTCACTTTAAAGTCACAAAACAAACACTAAAGTTAAGGTGGCCGGAGGTCGAGAAGCAGGAGAGTTTCGCGGAGGTGCAGGTACTCTTGTTGGTTTAGCATCTCCACCAACATCGTCACCGGGGAGATCGTCCTTGCGAGCATCGTATTCTGGCCCTGTGGTTGTGTGTGCTTGAGGACCAGCGGTGAAGGCCTGTTTATGGATCGAAGAAGCGTCTGTTTGGCCGTCTGAATGTAGAGGTCGCGGATGTTGGGCGTTCGGGCGAAACGGTGGAGTGTTTCCAGTGGGGTGCGGCGATGTGCTCTTGTGGCGGCCCGTAGGACTTCATGGAAGGCTTGCGAAAGGCGGCGCCAGGTGGAGGGGGAGCACTTCAGGAGAAGGGGGCTCCGTACAGAATCTTGAGGATGAGCATGGTACGCATGAGTGTGCGGCCGACGAAAAGAGAAATGTGTTTGTCTCTGCATAATGAAACGTAGAGTGGCGGTTGGTCTTGCTAGAGACTTGGTTAAATCGGCAACATGGGGCTGAAAAGTTAGGCCCCGATCAAAACGGACGCCCAGGATCCGGGCGGACGAGGCGGGCTGGATAGTTTGGCCGCAGATGGTAGAGGGCGGGCAGATGAGTCTGTTGCGGTTTCGGGTAAGGTAGAGGAGTTGTGTCTTCTGTAGTTGGAGTTGAAGGCCCTTTTCCTCAATCCATGTGGCCAAGGCTGTGATGTGCGGATGAACTTGTTGCCAGGCGGCCGAAGGAGTAAAGGCTTGGGAGAGGAGAGTGATGTCGTCTGCGTAAACGTATTGGGTCACGTGATGGTTGGTCGGTGTAGGGGCGTTGGAGAGATACCAGTTAAACAGGGTAGGCGAGAGGGGAGAACCCTGGGGTACCCCGCGGCTTGGACTGAAAGACGGACCATGGCAGTTTTGGTGGAAGAGACGGGTACGCCTATCCAGGAGGACACTAGAGAAACTTCTGACTTAATCGTACACGATCGACTTGCACGTTCTTCCCCGATCTTAGATGTCTCATGCAAAGACACTGACACGATCGTATGAATTGTATTATTAAAATAACATTTACTATGCACTACTACGAGCCAATAGTACAACTTCCGAATGTTAATAAACATATTTATTTGCTTCTTTTCAGATTAGTTTCAGAGAAGTGAAAATGATGATTGCAAGATTCTTAAATATCTATATCTATATAATAGTCACAATTATCATCGTTAACTTCAGACCATTGGAAAATGCGGTATACGTCTTCCCCATTTCGAATATATTCAAGTGATGTCAAAACATCAAGCGTTGAATGATAAATCGTCAGTTAATGCCACACTCGTGTTTTAGTCGTATTTCATTACACAGAACTATGGAGGTTATACTGATGTTGCTAGAAGCATTCTTTTAAGTTGCATTTAGACTGATATCCATTTATTCACAGCGTCCGGAATCTTGTCAATTGATTTGAGATGTTTAGACTGATGATCAAGTATAATTTACTTACAACTTTAAGGTAAAATTTCGTATCAGGCGAAACATATGTTGACTAACTTCCAAATTGCTGAGGAGAACTGTATTAACCATATATATGAAGTAAATAAAAAGTAGTAATTTTTTTCTAGTCTAGCGTTCCGGATTTCTCATTCATGGGATTTTGATATGATCAATGCAAACACAATTATTGCGCACTGCCACTTCTTACATCGGACGCATGTCTTATAAAATTGAGATGTAAAAAAGCCAAAAAAGCCTTGTGATACGACCGGTTAAACAGAGGGAAAACCAGTCTGATGATGAAGTCAATAGCTGGATGAAAATACACTACCAGACTATCAAAGTTGTTGACTAATAGAAATACTGGTTAAGAATTGGATAACTGCAAGCAAGATGTTGGTTTCAATTCAAAAACTCCAAGTATCGATATGATCATTTGGTGTTCATAGAAAGAACACTTAATCAATAGTGGGGATAATACAACCAGTTGCGATTAGAAACTTAAGCTTCACACCTACATTCGCCAAAAAAAAAAAATAATAAATAAATAGCAGTTTTTGACATATAATGTGAAAGGAAAAAATCATACCAATCATTTCAACTATAAGAAAACAAGAAGCGATAATGAGAGTATTATACCATAGCAACGAATAAAGATCCCTTCTATAAAATCAAGATGCGAACTCCTCCGATAAATGACTCGTGACTCCCCACATAATAGGTAAATCACCTAATTTCGTATATAAAAGCTAGTTACTTGGAGTTCTCGAAATGAAACACTGCGTATAATAAATTGCACGAATGAATCTTTGTGGCATTATAGGGTTACGAAAAACAAAACAGAAAATCACTGAGGAGCACTGCTAATTCGTGCTTTTTTATACCCCTTGTCACGTATTCTTTGGTTCAAAGATCGCCGGACACTTTCCCAATCGTAGCTGTCGTACATTTTATTAAGAGAATCTGAAAAAAATGTGAAGCTATTAACGGCAAAAATATTATCGGGATGTCTAGTTATCATCTCTAGATAGAAGTACTCAATCTTGAATAAAAAACCCTTTACAGTAAAGATCTCCCTATCTGCTTGCATTCCCTAGAATATCAAATCATGAAGCAGATTAAAACGTGTTGCAATAAGCTCGTAGATATTTATAAAATTCCTCATAATGAACAAAATCAATCATCAAGACATGTGAAAGTTTTTGTGCTGAACAATATATTAACGATCGTCACTTAACGTGCAAGAGATAAAAATATGCTTAACACTATTTATGACCAGAGACATGCATGCGGTCGCTCGTCCGAACAGGCGGAAAATTTCGGGCCGATTACATCTCAGCTTTCATCTGTCGTCATAGAAGTTCATCGAAAATATCACTATGATCAAAATTGACATGAATCTCCTCACCCTTTATTTGATTCGTCACAGTTGATGAAATGACTTTATCGGGATTGGTGCTTTTGAGAGGCTCTACAATTTTCCCCATGACATCGTCCTCCTTTATTAATGTTGTCAGTATTTTCCAAGCCGCACTTCTTTCATCCAAGGCATGGATTTCGTCGACGTGCACTGTCTGTCCATTAAAATCAGTTAGCGTCTGTAATCATGACAATATAGCAACTGGTAAAATGGAATTTCTTAGCGTTAACTGAAAATATTGTTGTTAACTTACCAGGCTAGATTTTCTCCTCTTCGAAGCGACTCCATCTCCATCACGTTTCCCTGAAAATAGTCAATTTGCATGTTGAGGATTCAACACGGGAATTTGTACCTCTCAGAGGTATTTTACATGATATACCGATGAATGCAATACTGATATATGTAAAGGACTACATTTACCGTCACGAATAGTTCCCTCACATGCATGGAAGCTTCCCGATTTGCCGGTTCATACTTTATTGCATTTATAAAATATACTAAGGACAAAAATACTTTTTCTTTGGTCAAGGGCGTACTTACTATGACAATCAATCAGGGTCTTCAACAGGGAATTCGTCTCTATCTGCTGATCGACCATGTTGTTCAATATCCTGATTAGGTCGCTCTTTTTAGACGCCTTTTTGGGATTGTTGATTGAACGAGGAAGATTTACTTCGTCATTTGATGTAGTCGGGGCTGAGGGCACTAATACTTCAGAGCTGACGCAAGGATGTGCGTGCTCTGAGTCGTCGTCCGGAGGGGGTGAAACTTGTGACGGTATGGCGATAGAGATATCCGCCTGGTCTTCTGCCTCTGCGGTTTCCTGAGCTTCCATGATCTCCTCCACACGCTGAACCAATGCGTCAGAGTTTACGCCTTCGTCTATCACCTCATCGAGAGTCTTCGAGATGTGGATCAGCTTTTCCATTGAGCCCCGTTCCACAAGGACAGCAGGAATCACCTGTCCTTGTACTTTAACTTTAACAAAATCCCGCTGAAAAGAATATTATATTCTTTGGCATTTGAAGCATGCAGAGGAACGTATGTTGCATAAAAACTGTATGTAAAATTGCTTATCTATGTTTATAATACAGAATTAAACCACGTCCTATTATGTGCCCTCTCACTCTCTAATGTTCAAGTAATTACTTACGCAATTATTCTAAATGATCTGAGACGCTCAAAGTTTGCTAAACGATGGACTTTACTTATAGCCATCATAAATGAAACAACTCAAGAATTTCATTCTAATATTTTACAGAGAAAGTATTCACTTGTTCAAGCATCTGGCTGTCATTGTATTTAAATTAATGCAGAAAACTGTCTTAAATTATGTCAGAGAATTGTCTTCTAATTAGTAAAACAGGAATAAACAATCTTATAGATTGTTGGAAACTACTATGGCTAAAACCATGATTTCTTACATTAATAATTAGCATGGCCTATTACTGCCCATCCATCCAGATGAAATTCATTTTTCCATCTCGGAAATCTGTTGATGTTGTTAGAATATGTGGTAACCTCACCTTCTGAAGCACCAATTTCTCAGCCATATCCATTAAGATGCAGGGATTTCCGATATAAATGGGATCACTATATGTCTTTGTGGAGGAATAGTAGAAGAGGAAATAGTCGTTACTACCTTCTAACCCCGGGAATACATGATAATAAGGCTTTCTACTTCTCGATTCCTCCATTATAAAGCTGAAAAAAAATTTGTAATTAAATCACAACCAATATATGAGCATGTGAACGCAACCAGAACCAGGGTCATAGCGTCGCAAAAGAAACGCTTTTGATAATGAGTTGAGAATCACAAATTGTACATTGCAAGTATCACAATAGATAAAATAGTAAATATATTATATATAGTACGCATATATGTGCATACTACTGAAATAGATATTGTACAGTAACCTCCTTACATGGTGCATCATCATGTTCTTAGCAAGCGGTCATTATCAGTATCTTATCAAATCAACTTGATTCAATCCTTCATCAAACAAAAGCGTAATGCATAAGATATCTCGAAGTGTGAAGAAAGCATGTTCCTCTTTCGGTCGCAGGCGAAAGCACATGAAACTAGCTCTGTCAACTAGTAGATTTTTGAAATATGTATAGATCAGTAACTGCTTTTTTCATTATTTGCGTTTCCGTCCTAAAAATTGTAGCATGTGATAAACTTTCATTTACCTTATAATCAGCATTAATGCCGATTCAGATTATTTCCACAAACTAACTGATCAAATTATATGTTGTATTATATGTTATCATTTTGGAACTGGTACTATTTCAGCCCTCCAAAAACGCATAAAACACAGCCAGACTCGATGCTCATGCTAAGTGGGCTTGCAATTACAGGCGCAAATAAGTCAGAATGAAGCAACTCGTCCGGGCCAGCATCTTTAGTTCTTCAGTTCTCGCATAAAACAAGCGACAGAGCAGCTGCAAGTCGTAGGAGCTTTCACCTATAAGATAAATTTTGAGGTTTCTCAACTGGTTCGAGGTTAAGATGTGTTTGTGGAGCTCCGGTCCACAAATGGAAACAATTCTGTAAAACAAAGGACGGTAAGTGGACTCGACCTGTCAATCGATAACTCAATATCATTATGAAACAAATTCGTCGGGAACGAATTGAAAAGTGGCAAGTTAATGACACGAAACATTTATCTCAGAAGTCCATTGCGCCATTCGGTGGCTTCGTGTTTAAATTGAAAGTTGCAGCAGTAATTAATCTAAGACTGCTAACCTAAAGCCCTTGTGAATTGACACTTCAAATCACATTTTTATTTTAAAAGGCATTATTTACTTCATTCTTATGTGACAAGTAAACATGTAGTTTGGACGCATTTATCTTCCGGAAGAACCAAATGGGGCATTCTGTACTTGAAGCGCCATTTAATTTACAAAAATTCACTACTCCTATCCGGACTCTTTTCTTTCAAACCACCGCGTAGATTCAAAAGTAAGAACAATCAAAAGAGACATCGGCGCAATCGGGCAATTCGCAGACTAGCTAGTACCTGACAATCCATAATATACTGCTATTAGTTAATAATCCACACCTAAGTAAATATCAATTGTCGTGAGATCTGACATTACAAATCATATGATGCAATTTTAATAAATTCAAGAAAAAATCGCCGAGAATCTATCGTCTCCGAAAAATATCTCAATTATCTCTGAAGACATTCGAAATATTTCAGCGGAGACACTCTATTTTCTGAGTGGCAACGCTGTTATAATTGCAGTATAAATATTTCAATGCGTTCATGTAGTGAAATCAACTGATGTACATGAAAAAAAGTAATAAGAAATCGCTCATCTACCAGTAATCTTTACATTTCAAAAGCTTCGTAATGACAGTTCTTCTTTCATTACTGAGAAAGTAATCGAACAAAATACACTTGCCTTTTACATTAACAGCAGGAACAACAGTTATATCACTCTCAATTACATCATAAAACGGGCAATATTTAACAAAAAGACGTTTCGTGTTGCTTGTTGTATCCGAAAAGAAGCTATCCACGAAATCTCGTACAACAATGAGTCGTAACAATTTCGCATATACAACACCATCTTTTTCAAAAAAAAGATGAATTATTCCGAAATGGGTGCCACTCTCATCTTCGTAATAACAAACAGAGCTATCACTGGACGTTGTCTTAGAATACGTATTACTGTGATAAGTTTCGAAATTTATGACGCATCTATCTCTACTTAGGTATCGAAATCCACAACTTTCGTTGAAATGTTCGGGAAACACATTTCTGCATATGTCATGCTTTTGGATGAAAAAATACAATGCTTTGTACAAGAAAAATTTTTCACCAATTTGCTTCGCATGATGACGGGTCCCTTTAATCATGTTTTTTAGGGTCTTCATATTCCGTTCTAGAGGAAACATGGAGCATGACCAAATAGGTCCAAAACGTTTTAAATCGTCACACATATGTTGAAGAAGATGCACATTAATAGTGTGCATAGTTTCTGGAAAAAAGGAGTAATATAAATTGAAAAAAATTGCCAGGAGTTCAGAGGCATCACGAATAACATCATCGTCAAGTTGCTGTAGATTACAGATCAGCAAAAAACATAGAAGGGAAAATGTGCACTGGGAAAGAGTTCGTGATTGTAAACCACCAGTCAGTGGAAAGAAACAATAGATGAAGAAGTTTCTGTATTCATGCGCTTTCCAAAAGCGAATATCGCTGATAGTTCTCAGTTTCGGGTACTTATGGGGAAACTTGATCTCACAGATTAACTTGTCGATTGTCTCTGAAGATCGGCCCATGAAAAAAGGTGAGGAATGATATTTTCTATCAAAAAGCGCGGTAAATAATAATTTCAAAACTCCCTCGTAAACCATGTGCATGGAATCGAGTACAACACCGTCAGGAATCGTAATGAAGGATGATACAGAGCACTCTCCACGAACACCACATACTCGCTTCTTCGTTCTTTCTGCTGCACGACTGTATCTTCGGTAATCGGAAGCAGTTTTCAAAACGCTGATCTGAGGGGGGTACGTCCTTGATGTTCCACTACCTGATTTTGTCACCTTCCCTTTGTGCTGACATTTTGGACATCCATATTCTCCATTAAACTGCGTAATATTCAGAAGTGATGCCATGGCGGGTAGATCTGCAACACATGCACTAATCTGTATTCTGAAAGTCAGCATTTCGTTGCCTTGAGTCACCTGGACAGGTGATCCTGGCTCAAATCTGTCACGGATGGCAGATACAAGAGTGTTCCAGTCAGGCTTCGCACCCTTTGACACCCATAAACCGAGAAGTATAATGTTTTCTGTTTTTTGACGCTCATAGGGTGGAAGATTCAACAACAAAGCATGAACCGGCCACACTGACAACTGTGTTGTTTTAAAAAAGGAGCCGCCATCAGAACTCAGCAATAGATGGAGATCGCTTTCCCTGCGTTCTTGAAAATGATCTGAGAAAAGAATGTCTGACCGGTTATTCCTGATGTCGCGTCTCGATTGTATGATCTGAAGATGGGAAGTAGCGATCATCTTAACTTGTTCTATTACATTGATGAAGACCATGGATATCTCGTTTCTGAAAGAACACTGACAATTTCTTTCTTTGCATCGACGACAAATACTTATAATCTCCACCATCTGATTGACATCGAAGTAACGCTCCAACCGTTTCGACATTTTGACATATGACTCGAGGTTGACTTCCTTTATAGTTCCTGCAAATCGAAAGAATCAATGAACTGCGTGTGTGGGGAATCTATGTTGGGAAGAACGGAGTCACTTCCTACTTAAATACTATGTTTCACAAAAATTGCAGCACAGCAGGAAGCTACACCTCGTCAAAGTCTACATAATCCTAACTTAAGAAAGATTTAAATCCGTTTCAACTTTGGAATCACAGCCAAATTTTTAAGACTGCAAAATGCGCATTAACATACAAAACTTTCATTCGAAAACAAATAGGCAATATGAATATATGATGCTACTTTGAAATGTCGCCCTAAGTCTCGAACATTTTCTTGAGCTGTGAGCACAAGAAATAAGTATTTGTAAAATAAGGAGTAAATCAGACAACACGCGAAGTGAATCAGATATAATAGCTAACCAAGGAAGAATTGAAGAGCTTGGCTGTCATCCTAGTTTATAGCTGTAAAATAAATTACCTTACCGTAAGTTACGGTAATTTATTCACGGTAAGTTACGGTAATTTATTTTTATAAATTACCCGGTAATTTATTTTTACAATTTTGTTGTAAAAACAGATGAAATTGAAAGTGCCATAGAAAAACTGACTTCTTGAAAATGAATTATTCCATTGTACATTAGCACTCACCTAAAATTTAAATAGGATAGCATTTTTTTTCTATATTATATATGATTTTTCATGTCATAGACTTTTGAATAGTCTATACTTATAATTTAGTAGAAACAACGCTTGTTGAATGATTTCAATAACCAAAAACGTTATACAGTATCACACATATTTCTGTTATCTTTATTGATATTTACTCTTTCGAAATTAGACCTCTAGATAGATAACAATTGTGGTGTAACGAATGACTTATGGAGTGGAATGATTCATTTCTTGGTCTATGTATTTCCTCAACCTCTGATACGTTTGACTACATGCTGTAGTCTGATATTTTCTTACGTAACATTCAGAAACAATTTTAAAATGTCTTCTACATGATTTTGGTTTCGTGATAAATACATGCATTGATAGTTATTTTCAGTTTTTAATTGATTACTTTTGTAATTGCGTGCTTTGTTATAACACATACGTCGTAGCTGTTGCGCGTCGTTTTCATACAATTCAGATTGTTTCGTCTCTATAGGGCCTATATACCCTCGACTCACTGAGATAATTTTGTAGAATTTTTTCAACTGTTCAATCACTCATAATTGATATCATGAACAAAAATATTTTTAGAAGCTCTTGTATAGATGAATATTGTTTTGTGATAACTACTTAAAGACATTTGTAGTGTATTGGTTATATTTAGTTTTTAATCACAAGTATTTTTGTAATTTTGCACTTGTTATTAAATAAATGAGTAGTTAACTCATATAATCCAGATCACACGCCTTCAGTTATTTGAATCGTCTTTTTTATACGACAGCCTGACTCTGAGCTATTTTTTGTGAACTCTGATCAGCTGTTCAATCTTTTAATTGATATTATGGTTATTCTTTTCTCAATTGAAAAAACATTTCTCTTTTTGTCATTAAAATTCTATTTGACAAAATTTAAGTTTTATCTTTTATTTATTTCATAGATGCCTGTGTATACATGTAAAAATACTGAAAAATACCGTATATTATTATTTGATATCAAAAAAATACAAGACAAACCTATGTGATAGTTCAGTACACAGGCTAACATAATTGATTCTTGCATATTGGCATAAATCTAGATGAAAAACAGGCCGATTATGTTTTCCTGAAGCTGGATGCACATGATCGTGTCGGAATTTATGGAAGAGAGAAACGTTGCCTTCAAAGTTGATAAGTGGCTCAATTATGCTATGATTGATTAAATTTAAGAATAGGAAACACATTCGTGTTGTCATAAAAATTCGAAACAATATTTCCGAAACAATAAATTACCGTAAGTTACCGCATAAATTACCGTAACTTACGGTAAGTTACCGTCCGCGGAATGTTACCGTAATTTATACAGCTTTATCCTAGTTAGATTTGGTGTTTCCTTCAATTTATATTTCATACGTGCGGACTATTATTGTTATTCAATTTTTAAGCGCAGGCATATGCATTTACTATTTCAACATCCTTCATGCATGTTTGCACATACACTTTCAGAACACATGACAAGCAATAGATCGGTTTTAATCATACATCATATGTAATAAATCCTCACATACAAAATCCGCCTTCTCCCTCGACTGCTATTCCGCATTAAGCGTCAACCTTAAATCATCGAGAAGCACGAATTGAACATATTATTAATTGTTCATTATTATTCATTATATTGTATATATATTAATATGTCATCTGAATTGATTTTATTTTTACTTGTTTCTATGCTAATCATGCTCTTCATTCACATTTCTTTGATTTCCATGATATGTCATTTAACAAACTTATCAGTAGATAGTACTACATGTATATAACCCTCTACTGCCTATCACAGCTCCCACCTTTCAGCGCTCGTCCTTATTATCTTATGCAGTCAAAATATAATAAGGTCAGTAATGCATGTCAATATCCGGTTAAAAATATAACAAAATACAGTAAACTTAAGGCATCAGTTGAAATCAAGTCTACAAATACTGCATAATCCAATAAATGAATGTGACTCTTTCCATTATAACTTACTTATAGTTCTAAGCAATGAGGTAACGGCTGACTTCGGGATTCTGTTTGTGAGCTGGGAGAAAATTATGCCAGCACTTGTCAGGAGAGCTTCATTGGGTTCCTCATCATCGTCAGCACCACCTATCGATATTCCTTCGTTTTCAATGGATGCATCGTCCGAGAGGTCAATATCCGACTCTTGACTGCCTTCAGAACCGAAACTTGCATCTTCCAATATATCATGAGCTTGAACAGGGTCCTCATAGTCAATGACCGGCAAAGATCGGACATCATCCTCACATTGCTCTTCATTCTGAATGGATGACTCATCTGTAGAAAGGATATCACTTATTTCACTACCCGACGAATTCATTTCAGAAGTTCCGCCTTCACTTTCTTGTGTAATGTGGAAGTTCCGAGAATCCATTGACAAGGAACCAAATGTAGGTGGATTGAATCTTCTTGATTTGAATGCAGTACTTTTCTTCTGGACAATGCGTCTCTTGTGAGGCATTGTGCTCAGATATCTACAATCAAAATAGAGTAGACATGGACATAGCAAATCTACTGTAAACATTAGATGCAAATATTTGTATGAAGCATATAATATATACATTAGATAAAGCTTGATTTCTTTAGTTCTCGAGAATCCGTCGGATATTTTAAATGCGATGTTGCTTAATGAAAAATAATTGATGCACTATTATATCGAAAAACATGAGCCTATGCAAGTGACTATCTGCGAAGCAATCAAAGATAATGGATTTCACCTTTAAGTAGAAGGGCTTACGCAGTAATTACTAACGTGCATATTATATCCCAATTCGTAGACCAGAAAGCGACTAGTGTTACCTCTTGATTGACAGAGAAACAAAGACCCATGCATTTAAATAACTTTCTACTACCAAGACAAGAATGTTCAATTCAATATTGGTTTTATATCCGTTTCCATTACATACTATCAACATAAACTCCGTTCATCAGATCATATAAGCATACTGTCATAAATGTACTACCTACTCAATCTCTTGAAGCTACAAGACAAGTCTGACACAAATTCATAGGAAAAATGTGAGATCATTCTAAACAAAACAGCAAGCTTATAAATCAGAGGAATTTACTCATTGATGTTAAAAAGCTTATGAATCAGAGGAATTTACTCATTGATGTTAAACTGTTCGTGAATTCCTTCAGAAAATTGGGACCAATAGTCAATATGACTGTCACCCAATTATAACCGGTAGACAATGTACACAATGCTCTTAAGTGTGAATATCATTGCTTTGATTTAAAAATCCGCTTTCTCATCTAAAACGACCTTCCTGTATTGGAATTTTGGGCTGCATTAACACTCTTAAGTGGAATTATCCATTACAATGGACAGTCGCTCTTTAACTCGTCAATTAGCCAATCTCATGAGGTAGGTAGCATTTCAAATAGCTTCACCCTATTGCGAGAAATCAAATTTCAAGATCATTAAATTTGAAAGTCATTCAAGTATTATCAAATCCTGAGTTAATACAGAAATTTTGAATTAAGGGAAACCGCAAACACCTGCTCGCCCTAAACTAAATGGGATGAAGAAAAAGACAAGTTCGCACAAATATGAACTTCTAAAAATTTCGGTCACATGCCGTGCAAGAATTGAAAACTTGTGCTAGCGTGCTGAAGGGCAATAATAAAGTGGCCGCGTTTCAAAGTATTTTGCTTCTATTGCACACCAGTTTGTCCATGAACCAATACCTTCAAAGAAGTCTAGGCGACAAAAAGATTTCTGTATTTTAATCCATATTCTGAATTCAATTTATCAACCTTCATTAACATTAGGAAAAACAGCATCTGTATCATTCGAAGAATCAACAAAAGACCAAACATTTGCGTCTTACGATGATTGCAGGTCTTCATGGATTGTCGCTGATTTTAACAAGGCCTTCTATCTGCACCAGCATCGTCGTGACTCGTCAGAATTACTGCCACGAAAACACACCTTCAACATGCATGTGGACGATCTTGAACAGAAACCCAATAACCCTTCAATTGCCAACAGAAATCAAAATTGATAAGACTTCGTCATTTTTTATGTCCGTGAACTATTTTGAGATGAATATTGTGTCGCTGCAAACACTTAGTTTGCATCTTAAAAGCTTTACAATAAGCAGGGCTCGTAAATGCCGACAGAAAAAAAGACGGAAAAATTCAAGTACACTCTCACACGAGTGTGTGTTCTAAAAATAGTGTTTTCAGCAGTTGTATAACTGATATTAACTATAATGGAATAAGGCTTCTTTCTCAAGGTCGAATATTAACAATTATAAAGATTGACCGTTTTATTTATGAACGTTCATCCAATGTTGGAAAGGGAACAAAAATTCTGTTAAATGCACTGGAATACAGATGTTTGCTATAAACATGGGATGGACCTACATAAAGAAATAAGTTGATATTTCCCCATATTGATTTTACATGATGTTCCAAAAACATTTTGATTGATGGCTTCAAACATATAACATACGTATACAAGGTGTGACAATTAAATACCCGGAATTATCAAATAACTTCTAAACAATCAGTCTTTTCACTCTGGTTCTTTGAACCTAGTTCAATGTTAGTTTATTGAATGAATAACCAGTGACAGTCATTTCAGATATCACTGTTGAATGGTTTGAATGCTTCTCATTTCAGACATACTTTAATCGTTTCCGCGGATTTCACATGTCAATGAACTGTGAAAGCGTCATGACTGACAACATCAAAGAGCAAAGAATTAACATCAAGCTTTGTGTTAAGCTGGGTAAAACGGCCACTGAGACGTTGAATTTGTTGACCCAGGTCTATGGTGACGAATCGTTAAAGAAAACAGCCGTGTTTTCTTGGCACAAGCGCTTCAAAGAAGGCAGAGAAGATGTTGATGACGATGAGCGACCAGGACGACCGGTGACCCATCGAACAGAGGAAATGGTTGACACTGTGCGGAATCTTATCAAATCTGATCGTCGTCTAACTGTGAGAATGATGGCCGATGAATTGAATCTTTCTCGAGAAACAGTTAGAAAGATCCTAACGGAAGATCTGCAGATGAGGAAGCTTTCTGCAAAGATGGTGCCAAAAGTTCTCACTGCAGAACAGAAGGAACGTTGTCTGGAGGTGTGCATGGACCTGTCAACACGATTTCAAGAAAACGAAGATCTTGTCTCGAGGATCGTTACCGGTGATGAGACGTGGTGCTACCAGTACGATCCGGAAACAAAGCGACAAAGCATGCAATGGTGTTCACCTGGATCTCTGAGACCAAGAAAAGCTCGAATGTCTCGGTCGAAAATCAAGACAATGCTCATCTGTTTTTTCGACAGCACAGGAATCGTCCATAAGGAATTCGTGGAGCAGGGAACAACCGTCAACCAACACAAGTACCTAGAGATTCTGAAAAGGCTCAGGGAAGCAGTACGCCGTAAACGCCCGTTACTTTGGTCCGAAGGATGGATCCTCCATCACGATAACGCTCCAGCACATGCAGCACTCAGTGTTCGGGAGTTTTTGGCAAGCAAGTCCATCACTCTTCTCGATCATCCTCCATACTCGCCAGACCTTGCGCCATGCGATTTTGGCTGTTCCCAAAGCTTAAGTCTGCTTTGAAAGGCTCGCGGTTTGAAGATGTGGATGACATCCAAGACAGTGCAATTAGAATCTTGAATGCAATCCCAAGAGACGATTTCGTTCAATGCTTCGACCAATGGCAGCATCGTATGTCGAAGTGCATTGCTCAAGATGGACACTATTTTGAGAATTTTTAAATAATGAACGTTTTCATTTGTTCGTAATGACTAGGGCGGTTTTTTATTGACCTAAAAAATTACGAATTTTGACTTTATTTTCAAGTAAATTTTTACCTAAAATTTTGACTTGAATGTAAAATTTTTACCCTATCTTTTTACCTAATTCAGTTTTGTTTAACCAAAGAAAACATCATTTCAGACTCACAAGAAAACGTTACTTGTTTTAATTAAAGAAACACATTTTATTATTGAGCCCACAAATACAAAGTTCTTCCCGAAAAGAAGGAATGCCTCTTAAACAACGAGTTAATTGTTACTGGCGTTGTAATTCATTATTGCATAGTATTTAATGCTATGGGGAGAAAAGTTTCTGTTAAAACGCAGGAGATTTTTCAACTGGGAAAAGCTTCGTTCGGTCGCAGCTGTGGTTGATTGTGCACACAACAGAAGATTGTATTCAGTTGGTGAAATATCGTCACGTGCCAAGTTAACAATCTCCATGATATCATTCTTAGATAAACGCAAGTTTATATATGATTTGATTTCACGGGGATCAATTCCGAAATCCAGACTGCTTACGTCCTGTATTACCTGACGAATGTTGTAGTTGGTTTCTTCGCATCGCTCCATTCGATGATGCATAGGTCTATACGTTGCCACATCCACACAAGTTGTTCAACAATTACTGTGCTGGAAACTGCAGATTTTGCACGACTTACAAGTAATCCATCATCCTCGAAACCAACACAATTTGTTTGACATCGGAAAAGTGGTCTGCATACCAAAAAGCCGCATTTAACCATGCTCCCCACCGGGTGACGACCGGCTTTGGTGGACTTCCTATCGATGCAAAAAGAAGACGGCGATCACCATTTTTAATAGTGGCAGCCTTGATTGAGGAAATCAAACTTTCGACAGCCTCATACTTCGACTTCACAAGCAATGCACAGTTGTGCAACAGGTGCGCCATACGTTACATGAAATAATGATGGATACATAGACTTCAAAGTTTTGCCCGCAAGAGTCATATAACGAGCTGCATCAGATAGCAGTAAAAGGAAATTATTGCGATGAACATTTAAATCTTTAACAACATCATCAATAGCATGGTACACTGTTTGATGATTGATGCGTCCTTCTAGCTGTCTACAGTCATATAGATGAGTAACTTCAGGCTTTTCTAGAATTCCGACAAGAATGTTCATAAACTTCCGACCAGAAATTTCCGTTTCGTCCACCATAATAAATATTTTTTCTCCATTTACATATCGAAGCAATTTCTGTTGTTCTAACTGAAAGAGTTTTGGCACATGTTGCCGACATGATGACTCAGATGGGCAGTGATGACCCATAAAATCAAATAGATCTCGTATCGCTTGATGCTCCAATTTATGTAAAGGAATGTCAGCGGCTAAAAACGCTGTTGTTACATGCTTAGCCAGATCAGGTTTGAAGTTCAAGAAGGTCTGACCTTCATGCTTTGATGAGGTGGGTACTGATGATGAAGAGGTAATTCTTTGTAACTTCGTCGCAAGTTTGGCACTTTTACGATGACTGTCAATCATAAACTGTTTCGCGTATTTCACCGGGCATTCACAAAGCACACAGAAAAGTTCATTCCTTGGTGTTACTTTAAATTCTTGAGGATATTGGCAAGTAATTCTTTAGCACCTGGATGCATCACTTTCAGCTGTCTTGGGCATTTCGAACAATCGAAGATAGTCAGTGTCAGTTAACGTGCGTTGAAATCCTTGCGAGAATATTTGGTGTCCCAATAGCTTAGCTTTTTGTTTTGATTGAAAAGAGTTCGGGAAACCCAGATCTAAAAATAGCGCTTAGGAAGGCCAGGTGTCTAAAAATAGCGCCTGGGAAGACCAGATTCCTGAAAAATTTACTTTCTTATTTAAACTTTTTGACCTTATTTGACTACATTTGACCTTATTTTTACTCTATTGACTATATTGACTTCATTTGATTATTTTGACCGTATTTTTACTTTGACTTTTTGACTTTATTGACCGCCCTAGTAATGACTTATTCTTTCATATTATTATACTCGTGGATTAAAGAAACTCATTTTAAAAATGCTAGAATACTATTCCGGGTATTTAATTGTCGCACCTTGTATTAAATCATTACACCTTTTCAACTTCAAATTCGGAATAATCAACTTCAAATTCGGAATAGTCAAAATCAAATTCGGAATAGTCAAAATCAAATTCGGAATAGTCAATATCAATTTCGGAATAGTCAATTTCAAATTCGGATAAGAAAAATGATTTTTATAACTAATATTTTCCCTTTAAAATGAAAACTATTAATTTTGAGGGTCAGTCAAACATGTTTCAAGCAAAAAGAATGCTCATCCTCAGTGACAGTAAGAAACATAGAACAATAAAATTTTACTTTATATACAGAAAGAAGGAAAGTGAACTACATTCCATCAGTTCATAGATCGCCGGTACATTTGTAGTTGTGGACCTTTGGTGAAAGTTTATAACCAGCAGTGCAGTCGGAAATCTTGGTGGCATTCAATGCCGGTAAATCTTTTCCTAAAGATTTTGAAAGACCTAAAATCTTCGGAGCAAATGTCAGCGGTAGCCTATTTTCGGCTAAGAAAGTGATAAGATTTGCCTGGACCCTCACAATCCTATCGCTAAGCGAGATGTGTTGTCCTAACGATACTGAAGAAGAGCCCGGAAGAATAACCATATTCGCTACTGATGCACTGATGTTCCGGTGTTTTTTTGGTATCACTGTGCTTCTCAAATTCCCTTTTCCCATTTAGCCCATTAGCCCATAAGACGGAAAAAGACGGAAAAGACGGAAAGGACGGAAATTTACGAGCCCTGAATAAGTGACGCACATGCAAGGACGTACTAACTTGCACTAAGTTGGGACGCATATACGCGTCATAGCCGTTAACGGGATTCTTCTTATCCAGTTCTATACGACTGACGTTTCTCAAGTCACAATTAACATTAAGTCTGAAGAAAAAGCAGAGCTTGAACATAGCACTCATAACATAATACGACCTCACAACATATAAAGAGGAACATGGCGTGTATTTGATACGTACGAGCGAAAAATATGCACTGAACATTCAAAAATATCAATTACTGCATGTGCGGAAAAAGGCTCACATGGACAGAAATTTATCAACGATAATGGGGAAAAAGAGAGCTACCTATGCGAGCGCAGAGCATAGGAAGTCAGAGAATGGTGACAAGTAAATAATAACATTCATTCATATTCATGTAAAGCAGCAGTTTCGAAAACATACATATATTTTTCAATAAATACGCGACTCATCTCTCCCTCTTCTCACTCAAACGACATGATTGAGTGACAGCCATAACTCCAAAGAAAAACAGGCCTAGTCTTCGACTAAACAAATTACGAAATCAAAACTTAGCATTTGATAACTTCCTAAAATCTCGTACCTCAACCACACCAATCGTGTTTCTAGATTATCAGACTTTTTTAAAAATGTGAAGCTGTCACTCTTGTGCCAGAAATCTGGTGCGCATCAGGCTAGTGACATGATAAATGTATTTCCCAAATTAAGTCTGGCATGTGGGACCACAAATATCAGCGATATGATGTTTGGAATAATTGAATGCTACATAAGGATGGTCATCCTGACCTGCCTGAAGAATAAAGGTTCAAGCATACTATCACTTTATAATCATAGCTACCTGTAGTTATGGCCAAATTTTAATTTTTACAATCAGAGAGAGAGCAGTCACTGCTAAATTCCGAATGTCATAGCGAGCTTATATGAGCGAAAGCCATTTCATAGCTCTAATTCAGATTTACGCGACTCATCTCTCCCTCTTCTCACTCAAACGACATGATTGAGTGACAGCCATAACTCCAAAAATAATTGGCCTGAATTTGCTTTCCCTTGTAGTACATGCATGGAGGCTTATTCTATGTATAGAAGTATTTTTGAAATAATTCTATCATCATGTTGTGTACTATCTTCAAATTATGAAGAAACGAGATGCAGGATAAGACCATCCATTCGTTCAGAAAATGTGTCAACCCTACGATTCAGTGGCCAACATTTGGCAATTTTAACAACTACTTGTTCGCAAAAACGCAGAATTTCTAATCGCTAGATGAAAACCATGTTCTTACAACGTGACCCTGTCTGTTTGCCTCAACTTAGTTTTGAGAAATAGAAATAAAATGACATGCCAGCAGAATAACATTCTGTAGCAGTAGGTGTTCATAATGACAGCCCACGTACAGCCACAAGTAATATGGAACATGAATTACAAGATAAGCTTGTGCGATGAGTGTTCTGCTGTTGAAGCTTGAGCTTCTATATTTTTCTAAAAATTCATATACTACATGCAAATTTGGGGCCTGCTATTATGGGCAGTGGAAATTCATATTTTAGGAGCCAACGACGGAAATAAAGCACAATGCAAATAATAGGACTCTAGAGCCTCCCTGAAGATCGATTTTTGAACTCAAGAGCTTCAGCTTAAAATCAAACCCTTAAGCCGACACACCATTTCACATGTCAAAAACATCTATGAAAATTTTGAATACAGTGTGTTGTCCAATTAAACACATTAATACATTAATATTACATTAATAGGGAAGCTCTCAACACCAAATTTTCAGTGAGACCGCGCAGAAACGTATTTATAAGTACGACATAGCTGACTAAGAATGCAAAGTTAAACAAATACCCTAATGGAAATTCCTAGAAAGAAATAGTCCATTGAAAGTCCAAGGTTCAATAAAATAAAAAACTAGAAAATGTATATCCACTTTCTTGCCAGGAGTATGCATAATACTAATGGTGAGGCAAGAAAACAAATAACCCAAGATAGAAACTATATCCAAACACGACATACTGACCGAAAGAACGAAATAAGAGAAATGAATTTTATGATGGCATGGACCTACATGCTACTTTAACAACTGAAACCACATAAAACCAGCCACGCATGAGATCATAAAAAAATCTATCGTTAATGTTAAAACGTGACGTTAAGTACTACTTCACTGCATGAGTTTGATAATATTAGAGCCACCATGGAGCTCATTTTACAATTTGGCAAAGTGGCTTTTACATCTTGTAAGTAATTAATGAAGCAAATCTGTCTAACACGGCTTATCTAGACACTTCCACAACTCAGAAAATAGTTCACAAATTGAAATTTCCAAAATGTCAGTTAGTAGACAAACAAATGGTCAAATCAGTTTTTTCTGTCAGAGTTCAGTTTACTGTGGAAAATCATGTTAACTTTTAAAATAGTAGAGTATGCTGCTTTGTCGCTTCATTTAGTACCCAATTGAAATTCTCTAAATTGCTAGAACTTCAGCTGATGTCATGCAATCACAGCTATCTGAAGAGTGTTAGGTGTAGAGGTTTATGAAATTGGACTGTATTTCCAAATGGAATAAGTTTTAGTGAGTGATGTGTTTGATAGAACCCAACAAAAATTGTAGCTTCATGTCTACCTTGTGTAGGACTCCATATTGACATATGCAAAGAGGATGGATATCATACACCCGTAGCGGAAGCTAGTGTGATCTTTGTGTATGACAGCGCGCTGGCTAAAGTGGCATATCTATTCATTTCAGTCATAATTATGTCACTAATAGAAACAACTTGCAGAAAACTTGACCAAAGCGGATTACTTACTCTTTCAGGCACTCCATTCTCTCTTTCTGAAAGACGAATATTCATTGTTTCAAATGTAAAACAAGCACTGGTCGTGCAAGACCATGATGCGGTCGCTCATTATGTCAAAAGACTAGAACCTCAATGAATGGTAGAAGTGTTGGCTCAAAGTGGTTTAAAAACAAATCAGTTACTTCATGCACATAGACTGAATAAAACACAATGAAAGAATTTGTTTAAATGGGTATTCTATAACAACACATACAGCTCCACATTTAAAGTTCTCAGCTGTGGAAAATCCAACATGACCAATTCGGCATCAAGAAGTAAATGATGCACGTGGAAAATGTAGAACTATATTGATAAAGGTTGAATTTAGATGAAATGAATAAATATAATTTCATCAATTAAAATTGGGAATATTTTAACTTTTCATAAATACCTGGAATTATCTTTGTTTATAAATATAATTTAGATCACTGTAAATTTCTTCAGTGAAAATGTGTCAAGTTTGCATCATCAGGAAGTGCATGCAGCATATGACAAAAAGGGAATGAGGCATGATTGTTGAAATATGTGGATTCCCATGGCCGCTCCAATGCAATGTTAAATTATATACATTGCATTTATATTCCGCATATTGCATGTCACTGTGCGTACCACTAATATACAGTATTTTAAAGTCACCATGCCCGACTGTGTAAACGGCTGCATGAAACTGGCCTCTTCTAACTATTGCATGGGGTCAGATAATGGTAACAACGAATTATTTCCATAAACTTATCATACGAAAGATTCTCGTTTTTTGAATATTGCCAATAATTGGTCTAGAGGAAACAAGCATTGTAAAAATTGGCATAAATGCTGCCATCGATGTTAGGGAAGCATGAGAGTTAGCGCATATCTTGGAAACATTTGTCTCTGTAATACTCAGCGGTTGATAATGAACTCACACCACGCAGTTAAGCCATGGAATACCATTAACTTCGATAAATGTTTCGAAGGTCATAACGTCATCTAAGCATGACTTTCCTGACACGATTCTACATGT
>CAJQUW010000590.1:0-279849 GCA_907163375.1 Prostheceraeus crozeri | reverse complement strand
CAACAATGAAATTAAATAAACGATAGATCAAATTGCCATGCAAACGATGTGCGGCTGGTAGGATTCGAACCTACGACCAAGGTTAACTAGACCTGCGCTCTAACCAACTGAGCTACGAGCCACTTACGCGACTCTGTCAATTGGCAGGATCAAACCCTCACCACCACACATCAGTTGTCAAGGCAATAATAATCAATGAATAAATAACACGTCACAATTGTGACCGCCGACATTAAGGCAAGTAGCGGGGATCGATTGTCCACCAAAGCATCTTAAACCATGTCGTGAATGCAATTAACAACAATGAAATTAAATAAACGATAGATCAAATTGCCATGCAAAAGATGTGCGGCTGGTAGGATTCGAACCTACGACCAAGGTTAACTAGACCTGCGCTCTAACCAACTGAGCTACGAGGCACTTACGCGACTCTGTCAATTGGCAGGATCAAACCCTCACCACCACACATCAGTTGTCAAGGCAATAATAATCAATGAATAAATAACACGTCACAATTGTGACCGCCGACATTAAGGCAAGTAGCGGGGATCGATTGTCCACCAAAGCATCTTAAACCATGTCGTGAATGCAATTAACAACAATGAAATTAAATAAACGATAGATCAAATTGCCATGCAAAAGATGTGCGGCTGGTAGGATTCGAACCTACGACCAAGGTTAACTAGACCTGCGCTCTAACCAACTGAGCTACGAGGCACTTACGCGACTCTGTCAATTGGCAGGATCAAACCCTCACCACCACACATCAGTTGTCAAGGCAATAATAATCAATGAATAAATAACACGTCACAATTGTGACCGCCGACATTAAGGCAAGTAGCGGGGATCGATTGTCCACCAAAGCATCTTAAACCATGTCGTGAATGCAATTAACAACAATGAAATTAAATAAACGATAGATCAAATTGCCATGCAAAAGATGTGCGGCTGGTAGGATTCGAACCTACGACCAAGGTTAACTAGACCTGCGCTCTAACCAACTGAGCTACGAGCCACTTACGCGACTCTGTCAATTGGCAGGATCAAACCCTCACCACCACACATCAGTTGTCAAGGCAATAATAATCAATGAATAAATAACACGTCACAATTGTGACCGCCGACATTAAGGCAAGTAGCGGGGATCGATTGTCCACCAAAGCATCTTAAACCATGTCGTGAATGCAATTAACAACAATGAAATTAAATAAACGATAGATCAAATTGCCATGCAAAAGATGTGCGGCTGGTAGGATTCGAACCTACGACCAAGGTTAACTAGACCTGCGCTCTAACCAACTGAGCTACGAGGCACTTACGCGACTCTGTCAATTGGCAGGATCAAACCCTCACCACCACACATCAGTTGTCAAGGCAATAATAATCAATGAATAAATAACACGTCACAATTGTGACCGCCGACATTAAGGCAAGTAGCGGGGATCGATTGTCCACCAAAGCATCTTAAACCATGTCGTGAATGCAATTAACAACAATGAAATTAAATAAACGATAGATCAAATTGCCATGCAAACGATGTGCGGCTGGTAGGATTCGAACCTACGACCAAGGTTAACTAGACCTGCGCTCTAACCAACTGAGCTACGAGGCACTTACGCGACTCTGTCAATTGGCAGGATCAAACCCTCACCACCACACATCAGTTGTCAAGGCAATAATAATCAATGAATAAATAACACGTCACAATTGTGACCGCCGACATTAAGGCAAGTAGCGGGGATCGATTGTCCACCAAAGCATCTTAAACCATGTCGTGAATGCAATTAACAACAATGAAATTAAATAAACGATAGATCAAATTGCCATGCAAAAGATGTGCGGCTGGTAGGATTCGAACCTACGACCAAGGTTAACTAGACCTGCGCTCTAACCAACTGAGCTACGAGCCACTTACGCGACTCTGTCAATTGGCAGGATCAAACCCTCACCACCACACATCAGTTGTCAAGGCAATAATAATCAATGAATAAATAACACGTCACAATTGTGACCGCCGACATTAAGGCAAGTAGCGGGGATCGATTGTCCACCAAAGCATCTTAAACCATGTCGTGAATGCAATTAACAACAATGAAATTAAATAAACGATAGATCAAATTGCCATGCAAAAGATGTGCGGCTGGTAGGATTCGAACCTACGACCAAGGTTAACTAGACCTGCGCTCTAACCAACTGAGCTACGAGGCACTTACGCGACTCTGTCAATTGGCAGGATCAAACCCTCACCACCACACATCAGTTGTCAAGGCAATAATAATCAATGAATAAATAACACGTCACAATTGTGACCGCCGACATTAAGGCAAGTAGCGGGGATCGATTGTCCACCAAAGCATCTTAAACCATGTCGTGAATGCAATTAACAACAATGAAATTAAATAAACGATAGATCAAATTGCCATGCAAAAGATGTGCGGCTGGTAGGATTCGAACCTACGACCAAGGTTAACTAGACCTGCGCTCTAACCAACTGAGCTACGAGCCACTTACGCGACTCTGTCAATTGGCAGGATCAAACCCTCACCACCACACATCAGTTGTCAAGGCAATAATAATCAATGAATAAATAACACGTCACAATTGTGACCGCCGACATTAAGGCAAGTAGCGGGGATCGATTGTCCACCAAAGCATCTTAAACCATGTCGTGAATGCAATTAACAACAATGAAATTAAATAAACGATAGATCAAATTGCCATGCAAAAGATGTGCGGCTGGTAGGATTCGAACCTACGACCAAGGTTAACTAGACCTGCGCTCTAACCAACTGAGCTACGAGCCACTTACGCGACTCTGTCAATTGGCAGGATCAAACCCTCACCACCACACATCAGTTGTCAAGGCAATAATAATCAATGAATAAATAACACGTCACAATTGTGACCGCCGACATTAAGGCAAGTAGCGGGGATCGATTGTCCACCAAAGCATCTTAAACCATGTCGTGAATGCAATTAACAACAATGAAATTAAATAAACGATAGATCAAATTGCCATGCAAAAGATGTGCGGCTGGTAGGATTCGAACCTACGACCAAGGTTAACTAGACCTGCGCTCTAACCAACTGAGCTACGAGCCACTTACGCGACTCTGTCAATTGGCAGGATCAAACCCTCACCACCACACATCAGTTGTCAAGGCAATAATAATCAATGAATAAATAACACGTCACAATTGTGACCGCCGACATTAAGGCAAGTAGCGGGGATCGATTGTCCACCAAAGCATCTTAAACCATGTCGTGAATGCAATTAACAACAATGAAATTAAATAAACGATAGATCAAATTGCCATGCAAAAGATGTGCGGCTGGTAGGATTCGAACCTACGACCAAGGTTAACTAGACCTGCGCTCTAACCAACTGAGCTACGAGCCACTTACGCGACTCTGTCAATTGGCAGGATCAAACCCTCACCACCACACATCAGTTGTCAAGGCAATAATAATCAATGAATAAATAACACGTCACAATTGTGACCGCCGACATTAAGGCAAGTAGCGGGGATCGATTGTCCACCAAAGCATCTTAAACCATGTCGTGAATGCAATTAACAACAATGAAATTAAATAAACGATAGATCAAATTGCCATGCAAAAGATGTGCGGCTGGTAGGATTCGAACCTACGACCAAGGTTAACTAGACCTGCGCTCTAACCAACTGAGCTACGAGCCACTTACGCGACTCTGTCAATTGGCAGGATCAAACCCTCACCACCACACATCAGTTGTCAAGGCAATAATAATCAATGAATAAATAACACGTCACAATTGTGACCGCCGACATTAAGGCAAGTAGCGGGGATCGATTGTCCACCAAAGCATCTTAAACCATGTCGTGAATGCAATTAACAACAATGAAATTAAATAAACGATAGATCAAATTGCCATGCAAAAGATGTGCGGCTGGTAGGATTCGAACCTACGACCAAGGTTAACTAGACCTGCGCTCTAACCAACTGAGCTACGAGCCACTTACGCGACTCTGTCAATTGGCAGGATCAAACCCTCACCACCACACATCAGTTGTCAAGGCAATAATAATCAATGAATAAATAACACGTCACAATTGTGACCGCCGACATTAAGGCAAGTAGCGGGGATCGATTGTCCACCAAAGCATCTTAAACCATGTCGTGAATGCAATTAACAACAATGAAATTAAATAAACGATAGATCAAATTGCCATGCAAAAGATGTGCGGCTGGTAGGATTCGAACCTACGACCAAGGTTAACTAGACCTGCGCTCTAACCAACTGAGCTACGAGCCACTTACGCGACTCTGTCAATTGGCAGGATCAAACCCTCACCACCACACATCAGTTGTCAAGGCAATAATAATCAATGAATAAATAACACGTCACAATTGTGACCGCCGACATTAAGGCAAGTAGCGGGGATCGATTGTCCACCAAAGCATCTTAAACCATGTCGTGAATGCAATTAACAACAATGAAATTAAATAAACGATAGATCAAATTGCCATGCAAAAGATGTGCGGCTGGTAGGATTCGAACCTACGACCAAGGTTAACTAGACCTGCGCTCTAACCAACTGAGCTACGAGCCACTTACGCGACTCTGTCAATTGGCAGGATCAAACCCTCACCACCACACATCAGTTGTCAAGGCAATAATAATCAATGAATAAATAACACGTCACAATTGTGACCGCCGACATTAAGGCAAGTAGCGGGGATCGATTGTCCACCAAAGCATCTTAAACCATGTCGTGAATGCAATTAACAACAATGAAATTAAATAAACGATAGATCAAATTGCCATGCAAAAGATGTGCGGCTGGTAGGATTCGAACCTACGACCAAGGTTAACTAGACCTGCGCTCTAACCAACTGAGCTACGAGCCACTTACGCGACTCTGTCAATTGGCAGGATCAAACCCTCACCACCACACATCAGTTGTCAAGGCAATAATAATCAATGAATAAATAACACGTCACAATTGTGACCGCCGACATTAAGGCAAGTAGCGGGGATCGATTGTCCACCAAAGCATCTTAAACCATGTCGTGAATGCAATTAACAACAATGAAATTAAATAAACGATAGATCAAATTGCCATGCAAAAGATGTGCGGCTGGTAGGATTCGAACCTACGACCAAGGTTAACTAGACCTGCGCTCTAACCAACTGAGCTACGAGCCACTTACGCGACTCTGTCAATTGGCAGGATCAAACCCTCACCACCACACATCAGTTGTCAAGGCAATAATAATCAATGAATAAATAACACGTCACAATTGTGACCGCCGACATTAAGGCAAGTAGCGGGGATCGATTGTCCACCAAAGCATCTTAAACCATGTCGTGAATGCAATTAACAACAATGAAATTAAATAAACGATAGATCAAATTGCCATGCAAAAGATGTGCGGCTGGTAGGATTCGAACCTACGACCAAGGTTAACTAGACCTGCGCTCTAACCAACTGAGCTACGAGCCACTTACGCGACTCTGTCAATTGGCAGGATCAAACCCTCACCACCACACATCAGTTGTCAAGGCAATAATAATCAATGAATAAATAACACGTCACAATTGTGACCGCCGACATTAAGGCAAGTAGCGGGGATCGATTGTCCACCAAAGCATCTTAAACCATGTCGTGAATGCAATTAACAACAATGAAATTAAATAAACGATAGATCAAATTGCCATGCAAAAGATGTGCGGCTGGTAGGATTCGAACCTACGACCAAGGTTAACTAGACCTGCGCTCTAACCAACTGAGCTACGAGCCACTTACGCGACTCTGTCAATTGGCAGGATCAAACCCTCACCACCACACATCAGTTGTCAAGGCAATAATAATCAATGAATAAATAACACGTCACAATTGTGACCGCCGACATTAAGGCAAGTAGCGGGGATCGATTGTCCACCAAAGCATCTTAAACCATGTCGTGAATGCAATTAACAACAATGAAATTAAATAAACGATAGATCAAATTGCCATGCAAAAGATGTGCGGCTGGTAGGATTCGAACCTACGACCAAGGTTAACTAGACCTGCGCTCTAACCAACTGAGCTACGAGCCACTTACGCGACTCTGTCAATTGGCAGGATCAAACCCTCACCACCACACATCAGTTGTCAAGGCAATAATAATCAATGAATAAATAACACGTCACAATTGTGACCGCCGACATTAAGGCAAGTAGCGGGGATCGATTGTCCACCAAAGCATCTTAAACCATGTCGTGAATGCAATTAACAACAATGAAATTAAATAAACGATAGATCAAATTGCCATGCAAAAGATGTGCGGCTGGTAGGATTCGAACCTACGACCAAGGTTAACTAGACCTGCGCTCTAACCAACTGAGCTACGAGCCACTTACGCGACTCTGTCAATTGGCAGGATCAAACCCTCACCACCACACATCAGTTGTCAAGGCAATAATAATCAATGAATAAATAACACGTCACAATTGTGACCGCCGACATTAAGGCAAGTAGCGGGGATCGATTGTCCACCAAAGCATCTTAAACCATGTCGTGAATGCAATTAACAACAATGAAATTAAATAAACGATAGATCAAATTGCCATGCAAAAGATGTGCGGCTGGTAGGATTCGAACCTACGACCAAGGTTAACTAGACCTGCGCTCTAACCAACTGAGCTACGAGCCACTTACGCGACTCTGTCAATTGGCAGGATCAAACCCTCACCACCACACATCAGTTGTCAAGGCAATAATAATCAATGAATAAATAACACGTCACAATTGTGACCGCCGACATTAAGGCAAGTAGCGGGGATCGATTGTCCACCAAAGCATCTTAAACCATGTCGTGAATGCAATTAACAACAATGAAATTAAATAAACGATAGATCAAATTGCCATGCAAAAGATGTGCGGCTGGTAGGATTCGAACCTACGACCAAGGTTAACTAGACCTGCGCTCTAACCAACTGAGCTACGAGCCACTTACGCGACTCTGTCAATTGGCAGGATCAAACCCTCACCACCACACATCAGTTGTCAAGGCAATAATAATCAATGAATAAATAACACGTCACAATTGTGACCGCCGACATTAAGGCAAGTAGCGGGGATCGATTGTCCACCAAAGCATCTTAAACCATGTCGTGAATGCAATTAACAACAATGAAATTAAATAAACGATAGATCAAATTGCCATGCAAAAGATGTGCGGCTGGTAGGATTCGAACCTACGACCAAGGTTAACTAGACCTGCGCTCTAACCAACTGAGCTACGAGCCACTTACGCGACTCTGTCAATTGGCAGGATCAAACCCTCACCACCACACATCAGTTGTCAAGGCAATAATAATCAATGAATAAATAACACGTCACAATTGTGACCGCCGACATTAAGGCAAGTAGCGGGGATCGATTGTCCACCAAAGCATCTTAAACCATGTCGTGAATGCAATTAACAACAATGAAATTAAATAAACGATAGATCAAATTGCCATGCAAAAGATGTGCGGCTGGTAGGATTCGAACCTACGACCAAGGTTAACTAGACCTGCGCTCTAACCAACTGAGCTACGAGCCACTTACGCGACTCTGTCAATTGGCAGGATCAAACCCTCACCACCACACATCAGTTGTCAAGGCAATAATAATCAATGAATAAATAACACGTCACAATTGTGACCGCCGACATTAAGGCAAGTAGCGGGGATCGATTGTCCACCAAAGCATCTTAAACCATGTCGTGAATGCAATTAACAACAATGAAATTAAATAAACGATAGATCAAATTGCCATGCAAAAGATGTGCGGCTGGTAGGATTCGAACCTACGACCAAGGTTAACTAGACCTGCGCTCTAACCAACTGAGCTACGAGCCACTTACGCGACTCTGTCAATTGGCAGGATCAAACCCTCACCACCACACATCAGTTGTCAAGGCAATAATAATCAATGAATAAATAACACGTCACAATTGTGACCGCCGACATTAAGGCAAGTAGCGGGGATCGATTGTCCACCAAAGCATCTTAAACCATGTCGTGAATGCAATTAACAACAATGAAATTAAATAAACGATAGATCAAATTGCCATGCAAAAGATGTGCGGCTGGTAGGATTCGAACCTACGACCAAGGTTAACTAGACCTGCGCTCTAACCAACTGAGCTACGAGCCACTTACGCGACTCTGTCAATTGGCAGGATCAAACCCTCACCACCACACATCAGTTGTCAAGGCAATAATAATCAATGAATAAATAACACGTCACAATTGTGACCGCCGACATTAAGGCAAGTAGCGGGGATCGATTGTCCACCAAAGCATCTTAAACCATGTCGTGAATGCAATTAACAACAATGAAATTAAATAAACGATAGATCAAATTGCCATGCAAAAGATGTGCGGCTGGTAGGATTCGAACCTACGACCAAGGTTAACTAGACCTGCGCTCTAACCAACTGAGCTACGAGCCACTTACGCGACTCTGTCAATTGGCAGGATCAAACCCTCACCACCACACATCAGTTGTCAAGGCAATAATAATCAATGAATAAATAACACGTCACAATTGTGACCGCCGACATTAAGGCAAGTAGCGGGGATCGATTGTCCACCAAAGCATCTTAAACCATGTCGTGAATGCAATTAACAACAATGAAATTAAATAAACGATAGATCAAATTGCCATGCAAAAGATGTGCGGCTGGTAGGATTCGAACCTACGACCAAGGTTAACTAGACCTGCGCTCTAACCAACTGAGCTACGAGCCACTTACGCGACTCTGTCAATTGGCAGGATCAAACCCTCACCACCACACATCAGTTGTCAAGGCAATAATAATCAATGAATAAATAACACGTCACAATTGTGACCGCCGACATTAAGGCAAGTAGCGGGGATCGATTGTCCACCAAAGCATCTTAAACCATGTCGTGAATGCAATTAACAACAATGAAATTAAATAAACGATAGATCAAATTGCCATGCAAAAGATGTGCGGCTGGTAGGATTCGAACCTACGACCAAGGTTAACTAGACCTGCGCTCTAACCAACTGAGCTACGAGCCACTTACGCGACTCTGTCAATTGGCAGGATCAAACCCTCACCACCACACATCAGTTGTCAAGGCAATAATAATCAATGAATAAATAACACGTCACAATTGTGACCGCCGACATTAAGGCAAGTAGCGGGGATCGATTGTCCACCAAAGCATCTTAAACCATGTCGTGAATGCAATTAACAACAATGAAATTAAATAAACGATAGATCAAATTGCCATGCAAAAGATGTGCGGCTGGTAGGATTCGAACCTACGACCAAGGTTAACTAGACCTGCGCTCTAACCAACTGAGCTACGAGCCACTTACGCGACTCTGTCAATTGGCAGGATCAAACCCTCACCACCACACATCAGTTGTCAAGGCAATAATAATCAATGAATAAATAACACGTCACAATTGTGACCGCCGACATTAAGGCAAGTAGCGGGGATCGATTGTCCACCAAAGCATCTTAAACCATGTCGTGAATGCAATTAACAACAATGAAATTAAATAAACGATAGATCAAATTGCCATGCAAAAGATGTGCGGCTGGTAGGATTCGAACCTACGACCAAGGTTAACTAGACCTGCGCTCTAACCAACTGAGCTACGAGCCACTTACGCGACTCTGTCAATTGGCAGGATCAAACCCTCACCACCACACATCAGTTGTCAAGGCAATAATAATCAATGAATAAATAACACGTCACAATTGTGACCGCCGACATTAAGGCAAGTAGCGGGGATCGATTGTCCACCAAAGCATCTTAAACCATGTCGTGAATGCAATTAACAACAATGAAATTAAATAAACGATAGATCAAATTGCCATGCAAAAGATGTGCGGCTGGTAGGATTCGAACCTACGACCAAGGTTAACTAGACCTGCGCTCTAACCAACTGAGCTACGAGCCACTTACGCGACTCTGTCAATTGGCAGGATCAAACCCTCACCACCACACATCAGTTGTCAAGGCAATAATAATCAATGAATAAATAACACGTCACAATTGTGACCGCCGACATTAAGGCAAGTAGCGGGGATCGATTGTCCACCAAAGCATCTTAAACCATGTCGTGAATGCAATTAACAACAATGAAATTAAATAAACGATAGATCAAATTGCCATGCAAAAGATGTGCGGCTGGTAGGATTCGAACCTACGACCAAGGTTAACTAGACCTGCGCTCTAACCAACTGAGCTACGAGCCACTTACGCGACTCTGTCAATTGGCAGGATCAAACCCTCACCACCACACATCAGTTGTCAAGGCAATAATAATCAATGAATAAATAACACGTCACAATTGTGACCGCCGACATTAAGGCAAGTAGCGGGGATCGATTGTCCACCAAAGCATCTTAAACCATGTCGTGAATGCAATTAACAACAATGAAATTAAATAAACGATAGATCAAATTGCCATGCAAAAGATGTGCGGCTGGTAGGATTCGAACCTACGACCAAGGTTAACTAGACCTGCGCTCTAACCAACTGAGCTACGAGCCACTTACGCGACTCTGTCAATTGGCAGGATCAAACCCTCACCACCACACATCAGTTGTCAAGGCAATAATAATCAATGAATAAATAACACGTCACAATTGTGACCGCCGACATTAAGGCAAGTAGCGGGGATCGATTGTCCACCAAAGCATCTTAAACCATGTCGTGAATGCAATTAACAACAATGAAATTAAATAAACGATAGATCAAATTGCCATGCAAAAGATGTGCGGCTGGTAGGATTCGAACCTACGACCAAGGTTAACTAGACCTGCGCTCTAACCAACTGAGCTACGAGCCACTTACGCGACTCTGTCAATTGGCAGGATCAAACCCTCACCACCACACATCAGTTGTCAAGGCAATAATAATCAATGAATAAATAACACGTCACAATTGTGACCGCCGACATTAAGGCAAGTAGCGGGGATCGATTGTCCACCAAAGCATCTTAAACCATGTCGTGAATGCAATTAACAACAATGAAATTAAATAAACGATAGATCAAATTGCCATGCAAAAGATGTGCGGCTGGTAGGATTCGAACCTACGACCAAGGTTAACTAGACCTGCGCTCTAACCAACTGAGCTACGAGCCACTTACGCGACTCTGTCAATTGGCAGGATCAAACCCTCACCACCACACATCAGTTGTCAAGGCAATAATAATCAATGAATAAATAACACGTCACAATTGTGACCGCCGACATTAAGGCAAGTAGCGGGGATCGATTGTCCACCAAAGCATCTTAAACCATGTCGTGAATGCAATTAACAACAATGAAATTAAATAAACGATAGATCAAATTGCCATGCAAAAGATGTGCGGCTGGTAGGATTCGAACCTACGACCAAGGTTAACTAGACCTGCGCTCTAACCAACTGAGCTACGAGCCACTTACGCGACTCTGTCAATTGGCAGGATCAAACCCTCACCACCACACATCAGTTGTCAAGGCAATAATAATCAATGAATAAATAACACGTCACAATTGTGACCGCCGACATTAAGGCAAGTAGCGGGGATCGATTGTCCACCAAAGCATCTTAAACCATGTCGTGAATGCAATTAACAACAATGAAATTAAATAAACGATAGATCAAATTGCCATGCAAAAGATGTGCGGCTGGTAGGATTCGAACCTACGACCAAGGTTAACTAGACCTGCGCTCTAACCAACTGAGCTACGAGCCACTTACGCGACTCTGTCAATTGGCAGGATCAAACCCTCACCACCACACATCAGTTGTCAAGGCAATAATAATCAATGAATAAATAACACGTCACAATTGTGACCGCCGACATTAAGGCAAGTAGCGGGGATCGATTGTCCACCAAAGCATCTTAAACCATGTCGTGAATGCAATTAACAACAATGAAATTAAATAAACGATAGATCAAATTGCCATGCAAAAGATGTGCGGCTGGTAGGATTCGAACCTACGACCAAGGTTAACTAGACCTGCGCTCTAACCAACTGAGCTACGAGCCACTTACGCGACTCTGTCAATTGGCAGGATCAAACCCTCACCACCACACATCAGTTGTCAAGGCAATAATAATCAATGAATAAATAACACGTCACAATTGTGACCGCCGACATTAAGGCAAGTAGCGGGGATCGATTGTCCACCAAAGCATCTTAAACCATGTCGTGAATGCAATTAACAACAATGAAATTAAATAAACGATAGATCAAATTGCCATGCAAAAGATGTGCGGCTGGTAGGATTCGAACCTACGACCAAGGTTAACTAGACCTGCGCTCTAACCAACTGAGCTACGAGCCACTTACGCGACTCTGTCAATTGGCAGGATCAAACCCTCACCACCACACATCAGTTGTCAAGGCAATAATAATCAATGAATAAATAACACGTCACAATTGTGACCGCCGACATTAAGGCAAGTAGCGGGGATCGATTGTCCACCAAAGCATCTTAAACCATGTCGTGAATGCAATTAACAACAATGAAATTAAATAAACGATAGATCAAATTGCCATGCAAAAGATGTGCGGCTGGTAGGATTCGAACCTACGACCAAGGTTAACTAGACCTGCGCTCTAACCAACTGAGCTACGAGCCACTTACGCGACTCTGTCAATTGGCAGGATCAAACCCTCACCACCACACATCAGTTGTCAAGGCAATAATAATCAATGAATAAATAACACGTCACAATTGTGACCGCCGACATTAAGGCAAGTAGCGGGGATCGATTGTCCACCAAAGCATCTTAAACCATGTCGTGAATGCAATTAACAACAATGAAATTAAATAAACGATAGATCAAATTGCCATGCAAAAGATGTGCGGCTGGTAGGATTCGAACCTACGACCAAGGTTAACTAGACCTGCGCTCTAACCAACTGAGCTACGAGCCACTTACGCGACTCTGTCAATTGGCAGGATCAAACCCTCACCACCACACATCAGTTGTCAAGGCAATAATAATCAATGAATAAATAACACGTCACAATTGTGACCGCCGACATTAAGGGCAAGTAGGCGGGGGGGATTTCTTCATTCATTTTCTCGTTCGATATTCGATTTTCTCGATCGATTCGAATTTCTTCGGATCGATTCGTTTCGGGCCCGGATTCTTCGATTTCGTCGAATTTGTTCGATTCGTGTCGATGCTGATTTTTTTCGATGTTATTCCGTGATTAGTTATTAGTCCAGTCTTTCTTCGATTTTCGTCGGGTTTTTCGTTCGTCGTCTCGATCATCGTGGGATCGTGTTCGATTTCGCCGATTCGAATATTCGAATCGTCGATTCGGTCTTCGATTTCTTCTCGGTGTCGTCGTTCTCGGTCGATTTGATTTTTATAATGTCGTCGGCGGTTTATCGATTGTATTCGATTCGATTTTTTTTTCGAGTCGATTTCTCGTCGATTGTCAGATGTCGAATCTCGATCGCGATTATTCGAGTTAGCTCGATCTCGATATTCGATTCTCGTTTCGATTTTGGTCGCTTTTTTGTGTCGATATCGTTTGTTCGATTGATTCGTTCGTCGTTCGATTTCTATCGTTTCGAATATGTGTGAATCGTTTTCGCATTCTTCGAGTTCGATGTCTCGATATCGATTATGTTCGTCGAATTTTTTTCGTATTCGATGATCGATTATCGTGTCGATTTATTTTTTTTTCGTCGATTGTTTCTCTTTTCGGTGTCGATGTCATCTTTCGTCGTCGGTCGTCGTTTGGTTTTCGGTTCGCATTGTCGTCGATTCGTCGTCATCTACTATTTCGCAAGTTTTTCTCTCGATCGATCGTCCTACGTTCGTATCGTTGTGGTCGATCTTCTGATGAGTGCGTTCGTCGATTGTCGATTTTCGATTTTTATTCGATTTCGTCGTTCGATCTCGATTCATATCGTCTCGGTCGGAATTTCGTATCGATGGTTTCGTCTTCGGTCCTTCTATTCGCTAAATTGTCGTCGATCGTTTCGATTCTATCGTATGCGTTTCGATGATCGTTATTCGATCTGTTTTATTATAATGATCGTCGTGTATCGGATCGAATTTTCGTTGATTCTATTCGATTGGTGTATTCGATAATCGAGTGTCGATTGTAATTTGCTCCGTTTCGTTTTTCGTATTCGTCTCGTCGTTTCGAATCCGATTCGTTTCTCTCGTTTCGATTTCGTTGTTCGATTTCGATCGTTCGATTAGTCGTTTGTTCGATTTCTTTCGTCTCGAAATATGTTCGTTCTCGTTCGATGTCGTTTGTTTCTCGAATATCGATTCGTCGAATTGTCCACCAAAGCATCTTAAACCATGTCGTGAATGCAATTAACAACAATGAAATTAAATAAACGATAGATCAAATTGCCATGCAAACGATGTGCGGCTGGTAGGATTCGAACCTACGACCAAGGTTAACTAGACCTGCGCTCTAACCAACTGAGCTACGAGGCACTTACGCGACTCTGTCAATTGGCAGGATCAAACCCTCACCACCACACATCAGTTGTCAAGGCAATAATAATCAATGAATAAATAACACGTCACAATTGTGACCGCCGACATTAAGGCAAGTAGCGGGGATCGATTGTCCACCAAAGCATCTTAAACCATGTCGTGAATGCAATTAACAACAATGAAATTAAATAAACGATAGATCAAATTGCCATGCAAACGATGTGCGGCTGGTAGGATTCGAACCTACGACCAAGGTTAACTAGACCTGCGCTCTAACCAACTGAGCTACGAGGCACTTACGCGACTCTGTCAATTGGCAGGATCAAACCCTCACCACCACACATCAGTTGTCAAGGCAATAATAATCAATGAATAAATAACACGTCACAATTGTGACCGCCGACATTAAGGCAAGTAGCGGGGATCGATTGTCCACCAAAGCATCTTAAACCATGTCGTGAATGCAATTAACAACAATGAAATTAAATAAACGATAGATCAAATTGCCATGCAAACGATGTGCGGCTGGTAGGATTCGAACCTACGACCAAGGTTAACTAGACCTGCGCTCTAACCAACTGAGCTACGAGGCACTTACGCGACTCTGTCAATTGGCAGGATCAAACCCTCACCACCACACATCAGTTGTCAAGGCAATAATAATCAATGAATAAATAACACGTCACAATTGTGACCGCCGACATTAAGGCAAGTAGCGGGGATCGATTGTCCACCAAAGCATCTTAAACCATGTCGTGAATGCAATTAACAACAATGAAATTAAATAAACGATAGATCAAATTGCCATGCAAACGATGTGCGGCTGGTAGGATTCGAACCTACGACCAAGGTTAACTAGACCTGCGCTCTAACCAACTGAGCTACGAGGCACTTACGCGACTCTGTCAATTGGCAGGATCAAACCCTCACCACCACACATCAGTTGTCAAGGCAATAATAATCAATGAATAAATAACACGTCACAATTGTGACCGCCGACATTAAGGCAAGTAGCGGGGATCGATTGTCCACCAAAGCATCTTAAACCATGTCGTGAATGCAATTAACAACAATGAAATTAAATAAACGATAGATCAAATTGCCATGCAAACGATGTGCGGCTGGTAGGATTCGAACCTACGACCAAGGTTAACTAGACCTGCGCTCTAACCAACTGAGCTACGAGGCACTTACGCGACTCTGTCAATTGGCAGGATCAAACCCTCACCACCACACATCAGTTGTCAAGGCAATAATAATCAATGAATAAATAACACGTCACAATTGTGACCGCCGACATTAAGGCAAGTAGCGGGGATCGATTGTCCACCAAAGCATCTTAAACCATGTCGTGAATGCAATTAACAACAATGAAATTAAATAAACGATAGATCAAATTGCCATGCAAACGATGTGCGGCTGGTAGGATTCGAACCTACGACCAAGGTTAACTAGACCTGCGCTCTAACCAACTGAGCTACGAGGCACTTACGCGACTCTGTCAATTGGCAGGATCAAACCCTCACCACCACACATCAGTTGTCAAGGCAATAATAATCAATGAATAAATAACACGTCACAATTGTGACCGCCGACATTAAGGCAAGTAGCGGGGATCGATTGTCCACCAAAGCATCTTAAACCATGTCGTGAATGCAATTAACAACAATGAAATTAAATAAACGATAGATCAAATTGCCATGCAAAAGATGTGCGGCTGGTAGGATTCGAACCTACGACCAAGGTTAACTAGACCTGCGCTCTAACCAACTGAGCTACGAGGCACTTACGCGACTCTGTCAATTGGCAGGATCAAACCCTCACCACCACACATCAGTTGTCAAGGCAATAATAATCAATGAATAAATAACACGTCACAATTGTGACCGCCGACATTAAGGCAAGTAGCGGGGATCGATTGTCCACCAAAGCATCTTAAACCATGTCGTGAATGCAATTAACAACAATGAAATTAAATAAACGATAGATCAAATTGCCATGCAAACGATGTGCGGCTGGTAGGATTCGAACCTACGACCAAGGTTAACTAGACCTGCGCTCTAACCAACTGAGCTACGAGGCACTTACGCGACTCTGTCAATTGGCAGGATCAAACCCTCACCACCACACATCAGTTGTCAAGGCAATAATAATCAATGAATAAATAACACGTCACAATTGTGACCGCCGACATTAAGGCAAGTAGCGGGGATCGATTGTCCACCAAAGCATCTTAAACCATGTCGTGAATGCAATTAACAACAATGAAATTAAATAAACGATAGATCAAATTGCCATGCAAAAGATGTGCGGCTGGTAGGATTCGAACCTACGACCAAGGTTAACTAGACCTGCGCTCTAACCAACTGAGCTACGAGCCACTTACGCGACTCTGTCAATTGGCAGGATCAAACCCTCACCACCACACATCAGTTGTCAAGGCAATAATAATCAATGAATAAATAACACGTCACAATTGTGACCGCCGACATTAAGGCAAGTAGCGGGGATCGATTGTCCACCAAAGCATCTTAAACCATGTCGTGAATGCAATTAACAACAATGAAATTAAATAAACGATAGATCAAATTGCCATGCAAACGATGTGCGGCTGGTAGGATTCGAACCTACGACCAAGGTTAACTAGACCTGCGCTCTAACCAACTGAGCTACGAGGCACTTACGCGACTCTGTCAATTGGCAGGATCAAACCCTCACCACCACACATCAGTTGTCAAGGCAATAATAATCAATGAATAAATAACACGTCACAATTGTGACCGCCGACATTAAGGCAAGTAGCGGGGATCGATTGTCCACCAAAGCATCTTAAACCATGTCGTGAATGCAATTAACAACAATGAAATTAAATAAACGATAGATCAAATTGCCATGCAAACGATGTGCGGCTGGTAGGATTCGAACCTACGACCAAGGTTAACTAGACCTGCGCTCTAACCAACTGAGCTACGAGCCACTTACGCGACTCTGTCAATTGGCAGGATCAAACCCTCACCACCACACATCAGTTGTCAAGGCAATAATAATCAATGAATAAATAACACGTCACAATTGTGACCGCCGACATTAAGGCAAGTAGCGGGGATCGATTGTCCACCAAAGCATCTTAAACCATGTCGTGAATGCAATTAACAACAATGAAATTAAATAAACGATAGATCAAATTGCCATGCAAAAGATGTGCGGCTGGTAGGATTCGAACCTACGACCAAGGTTAACTAGACCTGCGCTCTAACCAACTGAGCTACGAGCCACTTACGCGACTCTGTCAATTGGCAGGATCAAACCCTCACCACCACACATCAGTTGTCAAGGCAATAATAATCAATGAATAAATAACACGTCACAATTGTGACCGCCGACATTAAGGCAAGTAGCGGGGATCGATTGTCCACCAAAGCATCTTAAACCATGTCGTGAATGCAATTAACAACAATGAAATTAAATAAACGATAGATCAAATTGCCATGCAAACGATGTGCGGCTGGTAGGATTCGAACCTACGACCAAGGTTAACTAGACCTGCGCTCTAACCAACTGAGCTACGAGGCACTTACGCGACTCTGTCAATTGGCAGGATCAAACCCTCACCACCACACATCAGTTGTCAAGGCAATAATAATCAATGAATAAATAACACGTCACAATTGTGACCGCCGACATTAAGGCAAGTAGCGGGGATCGATTGTCCACCAAAGCATCTTAAACCATGTCGTGAATGCAATTAACAACAATGAAATTAAATAAACGATAGATCAAATTGCCATGCAAAAGATGTGCGGCTGGTAGGATTCGAACCTACGACCAAGGTTAACTAGACCTGCGCTCTAACCAACTGAGCTACGAGGCACTTACGCGACTCTGTCAATTGGCAGGATCAAACCCTCACCACCACACATCAGTTGTCAAGGCAATAATAATCAATGAATAAATAACACGTCACAATTGTGACCGCCGACATTAAGGCAAGTAGCGGGGATCGATTGTCCACCAAAGCATCTTAAACCATGTCGTGAATGCAATTAACAACAATGAAATTAAATAAACGATAGATCAAATTGCCATGCAAACGATGTGCGGCTGGTAGGATTCGAACCTACGACCAAGGTTAACTAGACCTGCGCTCTAACCAACTGAGCTACGAGGCACTTACGCGACTCTGTCAATTGGCAGGATCAAACCCTCACCACCACACATCAGTTGTCAAGGCAATAATAATCAATGAATAAATAACACGTCACAATTGTGACCGCCGACATTAAGGCAAGTAGCGGGGATCGATTGTCCACCAAAGCATCTTAAACCATGTCGTGAATGCAATTAACAACAATGAAATTAAATAAACGATAGATCAAATTGCCATGCAAACGATGTGCGGCTGGTAGGATTCGAACCTACGACCAAGGTTAACTAGACCTGCGCTCTAACCAACTGAGCTACGAGGCACTTACGCGACTCTGTCAATTGGCAGGATCAAACCCTCACCACCACACATCAGTTGTCAAGGCAATAATAATCAATGAATAAATAACACGTCACAATTGTGACCGCCGACATTAAGGCAAGTAGCGGGGATCGATTGTCCACCAAAGCATCTTAAACCATGTCGTGAATGCAATTAACAACAATGAAATTAAATAAACGATAGATCAAATTGCCATGCAAAAGATGTGCGGCTGGTAGGATTCGAACCTACGACCAAGGTTAACTAGACCTGCGCTCTAACCAACTGAGCTACGAGGCACTTACGCGACTCTGTCAATTGGCAGGATCAAACCCTCACCACCACACATCAGTTGTCAAGGCAATAATAATCAATGAATAAATAACACGTCACAATTGTGACCGCCGACATTAAGGCAAGTAGCGGGGATCGATTGTCCACCAAAGCATCTTAAACCATGTCGTGAATGCAATTAACAACAATGAAATTAAATAAACGATAGATCAAATTGCCATGCAAACGATGTGCGGCTGGTAGGATTCGAACCTACGACCAAGGTTAACTAGACCTGCGCTCTAACCAACTGAGCTACGAGGCACTTACGCGACTCTGTCAATTGGCAGGATCAAACCCTCACCACCACACATCAGTTGTCAAGGCAATAATAATCAATGAATAAATAACACGTCACAATTGTGACCGCCGACATTAAGGCAAGTAGCGGGGATCGATTGTCCACCAAAGCATCTTAAACCATGTCGTGAATGCAATTAACAACAATGAAATTAAATAAACGATAGATCAAATTGCCATGCAAACGATGTGCGGCTGGTAGGATTCGAACCTACGACCAAGGTTAACTAGACCTGCGCTCTAACCAACTGAGCTACGAGGCACTTACGCGACTCTGTCAATTGGCAGGATCAAACCCTCACCACCACACATCAGTTGTCAAGGCAATAATAATCAATGAATAAATAACACGTCACAATTGTGACCGCCGACATTAAGGCAAGTAGCGGGGATCGATTGTCCACCAAAGCATCTTAAACCATGTCGTGAATGCAATTAACAACAATGAAATTAAATAAACGATAGATCAAATTGCCATGCAAACGATGTGCGGCTGGTAGGATTCGAACCTACGACCAAGGTTAACTAGACCTGCGCTCTAACCAACTGAGCTACGAGCCACTTACGCGACTCTGTCAATTGGCAGGATCAAACCCTCACCACCACACATCAGTTGTCAAGGCAATAATAATCAATGAATAAATAACACGTCACAATTGTGACCGCCGACATTAAGGCAAGTAGCGGGGATCGATTGTCCACCAAAGCATCTTAAACCATGTCGTGAATGCAATTAACAACAATGAAATTAAATAAACGATAGATCAAATTGCCATGCAAACGATGTGCGGCTGGTAGGATTCGAACCTACGACCAAGGTTAACTAGACCTGCGCTCTAACCAACTGAGCTACGAGGCACTTACGCGACTCTGTCAATTGGCAGGATCAAACCCTCACCACCACACATCAGTTGTCAAGGCAATAATAATCAATGAATAAATAACACGTCACAATTGTGACCGCCGACATTAAGGCAAGTAGCGGGGATCGATTGTCCACCAAAGCATCTTAAACCATGTCGTGAATGCAATTAACAACAATGAAATTAAATAAACGATAGATCAAATTGCCATGCAAAAGATGTGCGGCTGGTAGGATTCGAACCTACGACCAAGGTTAACTAGACCTGCGCTCTAACCAACTGAGCTACGAGCCACTTACGCGACTCTGTCAATTGGCAGGATCAAACCCTCACCACCACACATCAGTTGTCAAGGCAATAATAATCAATGAATAAATAACACGTCACAATTGTGACCGCCGACATTAAGGCAAGTAGCGGGGATCGATTGTCCACCAAAGCATCTTAAACCATGTCGTGAATGCAATTAACAACAATGAAATTAAATAAACGATAGATCAAATTGCCATGCAAACGATGTGCGGCTGGTAGGATTCGAACCTACGACCAAGGTTAACTAGACCTGCGCTCTAACCAACTGAGCTACGAGGCACTTACGCGACTCTGTCAATTGGCAGGATCAAACCCTCACCACCACACATCAGTTGTCAAGGCAATAATAATCAATGAATAAATAACACGTCACAATTGTGACCGCCGACATTAAGGCAAGTAGCGGGGATCGATTGTCCACCAAAGCATCTTAAACCATGTCGTGAATGCAATTAACAACAATGAAATTAAATAAACGATAGATCAAATTGCCATGCAAACGATGTGCGGCTGGTAGGATTCGAACCTACGACCAAGGTTAACTAGACCTGCGCTCTAACCAACTGAGCTACGAGGCACTTACGCGACTCTGTCAATTGGCAGGATCAAACCCTCACCACCACACATCAGTTGTCAAGGCAATAATAATCAATGAATAAATAACACGTCACAATTGTGACCGCCGACATTAAGGCAAGTAGCGGGGATCGATTGTCCACCAAAGCATCTTAAACCATGTCGTGAATGCAATTAACAACAATGAAATTAAATAAACGATAGATCAAATTGCCATGCAAACGATGTGCGGCTGGTAGGATTCGAACCTACGACCAAGGTTAACTAGACCTGCGCTCTAACCAACTGAGCTACGAGGCACTTACGCGACTCTGTCAATTGGCAGGATCAAACCCTCACCACCACACATCAGTTGTCAAGGCAATAATAATCAATGAATAAATAACACGTCACAATTGTGACCGCCGACATTAAGGCAAGTAGCGGGGATCGATTGTCCACCAAAGCATCTTAAACCATGTCGTGAATGCAATTAACAACAATGAAATTAAATAAACGATAGATCAAATTGCCATGCAAACGATGTGCGGCTGGTAGGATTCGAACCTACGACCAAGGTTAACTAGACCTGCGCTCTAACCAACTGAGCTACGAGGCACTTACGCGACTCTGTCAATTGGCAGGATCAAACCCTCACCACCACACATCAGTTGTCAAGGCAATAATAATCAATGAATAAATAACACGTCACAATTGTGACCGCCGACATTAAGGCAAGTAGCGGGGATCGATTGTCCACCAAAGCATCTTAAACCATGTCGTGAATGCAATTAACAACAATGAAATTAAATAAACGATAGATCAAATTGCCATGCAAACGATGTGCGGCTGGTAGGATTCGAACCTACGACCAAGGTTAACTAGACCTGCGCTCTAACCAACTGAGCTACGAGCCACTTACGCGACTCTGTCAATTGGCAGGATCAAACCCTCACCACCACACATCAGTTGTCAAGGCAATAATAATCAATGAATAAATAACACGTCACAATTGTGACCGCCGACATTAAGGCAAGTAGCGGGGATCGATTGTCCACCAAAGCATCTTAAACCATGTCGTGAATGCAATTAACAACAATGAAATTAAATAAACGATAGATCAAATTGCCATGCAAACGATGTGCGGCTGGTAGGATTCGAACCTACGACCAAGGTTAACTAGACCTGCGCTCTAACCAACTGAGCTACGAGGCACTTACGCGACTCTGTCAATTGGCAGGATCAAACCCTCACCACCACACATCAGTTGTCAAGGCAATAATAATCAATGAATAAATAACACGTCACAATTGTGACCGCCGACATTAAGGCAAGTAGCGGGGATCGATTGTCCACCAAAGCATCTTAAACCATGTCGTGAATGCAATTAACAACAATGAAATTAAATAAACGATAGATCAAATTGCCATGCAAAAGATGTGCGGCTGGTAGGATTCGAACCTACGACCAAGGTTAACTAGACCTGCGCTCTAACCAACTGAGCTACGAGGCACTTACGCGACTCTGTCAATTGGCAGGATCAAACCCTCACCACCACACATCAGTTGTCAAGGCAATAATAATCAATGAATAAATAACACGTCACAATTGTGACCGCCGACATTAAGGCAAGTAGCGGGGATCGATTGTCCACCAAAGCATCTTAAACCATGTCGTGAATGCAATTAACAACAATGAAATTAAATAAACGATAGATCAAATTGCCATGCAAACGATGTGCGGCTGGTAGGATTCGAACCTACGACCAAGGTTAACTAGACCTGCGCTCTAACCAACTGAGCTACGAGGCACTTACGCGACTCTGTCAATTGGCAGGATCAAACCCTCACCACCACACATCAGTTGTCAAGGCAATAATAATCAATGAATAAATAACACGTCACAATTGTGACCGCCGACATTAAGGCAAGTAGCGGGGATCGATTGTCCACCAAAGCATCTTAAACCATGTCGTGAATGCAATTAACAACAATGAAATTAAATAAACGATAGATCAAATTGCCATGCAAACGATGTGCGGCTGGTAGGATTCGAACCTACGACCAAGGTTAACTAGACCTGCGCTCTAACCAACTGAGCTACGAGGCACTTACGCGACTCTGTCAATTGGCAGGATCAAACCCTCACCACCACACATCAGTTGTCAAGGCAATAATAATCAATGAATAAATAACACGTCACAATTGTGACCGCCGACATTAAGGCAAGTAGCGGGGATCGATTGTCCACCAAAGCATCTTAAACCATGTCGTGAATGCAATTAACAACAATGAAATTAAATAAACGATAGATCAAATTGCCATGCAAACGATGTGCGGCTGGTAGGATTCGAACCTACGACCAAGGTTAACTAGACCTGCGCTCTAACCAACTGAGCTACGAGGCACTTACGCGACTCTGTCAATTGGCAGGATCAAACCCTCACCACCACACATCAGTTGTCAAGGCAATAATAATCAATGAATAAATAACACGTCACAATTGTGACCGCCGACATTAAGGCAAGTAGCGGGGATCGATTGTCCACCAAAGCATCTTAAACCATGTCGTGAATGCAATTAACAACAATGAAATTAAATAAACGATAGATCAAATTGCCATGCAAACGATGTGCGGCTGGTAGGATTCGAACCTACGACCAAGGTTAACTAGACCTGCGCTCTAACCAACTGAGCTACGAGGCACTTACGCGACTCTGTCAATTGGCAGGATCAAACCCTCACCACCACACATCAGTTGTCAAGGCAATAATAATCAATGAATAAATAACACGTCACAATTGTGACCGCCGACATTAAGGCAAGTAGCGGGGATCGATTGTCCACCAAAGCATCTTAAACCATGTCGTGAATGCAATTAACAACAATGAAATTAAATAAACGATAGATCAAATTGCCATGCAAAAGATGTGCGGCTGGTAGGATTCGAACCTACGACCAAGGTTAACTAGACCTGCGCTCTAACCAACTGAGCTACGAGCCACTTACGCGACTCTGTCAATTGGCAGGATCAAACCCTCACCACCACACATCAGTTGTCAAGGCAATAATAATCAATGAATAAATAACACGTCACAATTGTGACCGCCGACATTAAGGCAAGTAGCGGGGATCGATTGTCCACCAAAGCATCTTAAACCATGTCGTGAATGCAATTAACAACAATGAAATTAAATAAACGATAGATCAAATTGCCATGCAAACGATGTGCGGCTGGTAGGATTCGAACCTACGACCAAGGTTAACTAGACCTGCGCTCTAACCAACTGAGCTACGAGGCACTTACGCGACTCTGTCAATTGGCAGGATCAAACCCTCACCACCACACATCAGTTGTCAAGGCAATAATAATCAATGAATAAATAACACGTCACAATTGTGACCGCCGACATTAAGGCAAGTAGCGGGGATCGATTGTCCACCAAAGCATCTTAAACCATGTCGTGAATGCAATTAACAACAATGAAATTAAATAAACGATAGATCAAATTGCCATGCAAACGATGTGCGGCTGGTAGGATTCGAACCTACGACCAAGGTTAACTAGACCTGCGCTCTAACCAACTGAGCTACGAGGCACTTACGCGACTCTGTCAATTGGCAGGATCAAACCCTCACCACCACACATCAGTTGTCAAGGCAATAATAATCAATGAATAAATAACACGTCACAATTGTGACCGCCGACATTAAGGCAAGTAGCGGGGATCGATTGTCCACCAAAGCATCTTAAACCATGTCGTGAATGCAATTAACAACAATGAAATTAAATAAACGATAGATCAAATTGCCATGCAAAAGATGTGCGGCTGGTAGGATTCGAACCTACGACCAAGGTTAACTAGACCTGCGCTCTAACCAACTGAGCTACGAGGCACTTACGCGACTCTGTCAATTGGCAGGATCAAACCCTCACCACCACACATCAGTTGTCAAGGCAATAATAATCAATGAATAAATAACACGTCACAATTGTGACCGCCGACATTAAGGCAAGTAGCGGGGATCGATTGTCCACCAAAGCATCTTAAACCATGTCGTGAATGCAATTAACAACAATGAAATTAAATAAACGATAGATCAAATTGCCATGCAAACGATGTGCGGCTGGTAGGATTCGAACCTACGACCAAGGTTAACTAGACCTGCGCTCTAACCAACTGAGCTACGAGGCACTTACGCGACTCTGTCAATTGGCAGGATCAAACCCTCACCACCACACATCAGTTGTCAAGGCAATAATAATCAATGAATAAATAACACGTCACAATTGTGACCGCCGACATTAAGGCAAGTAGCGGGGATCGATTGTCCACCAAAGCATCTTAAACCATGTCGTGAATGCAATTAACAACAATGAAATTAAATAAACGATAGATCAAATTGCCATGCAAACGATGTGCGGCTGGTAGGATTCGAACCTACGACCAAGGTTAACTAGACCTGCGCTCTAACCAACTGAGCTACGAGCCACTTACGCGACTCTGTCAATTGGCAGGATCAAACCCTCACCACCACACATCAGTTGTCAAGGCAATAATAATCAATGAATAAATAACACGTCACAATTGTGACCGCCGACATTAAGGCAAGTAGCGGGGATCGATTGTCCACCAAAGCATCTTAAACCATGTCGTGAATGCAATTAACAACAATGAAATTAAATAAACGATAGATCAAATTGCCATGCAAAAGATGTGCGGCTGGTAGGATTCGAACCTACGACCAAGGTTAACTAGACCTGCGCTCTAACCAACTGAGCTACGAGGCACTTACGCGACTCTGTCAATTGGCAGGATCAAACCCTCACCACCACACATCAGTTGTCAAGGCAATAATAATCAATGAATAAATAACACGTCACAATTGTGACCGCCGACATTAAGGCAAGTAGCGGGGATCGATTGTCCACCAAAGCATCTTAAACCATGTCGTGAATGCAATTAACAACAATGAAATTAAATAAACGATAGATCAAATTGCCATGCAAACGATGTGCGGCTGGTAGGATTCGAACCTACGACCAAGGTTAACTAGACCTGCGCTCTAACCAACTGAGCTACGAGGCACTTACGCGACTCTGTCAATTGGCAGGATCAAACCCTCACCACCACACATCAGTTGTCAAGGCAATAATAATCAATGAATAAATAACACGTCACAATTGTGACCGCCGACATTAAGGCAAGTAGCGGGGATCGATTGTCCACCAAAGCATCTTAAACCATGTCGTGAATGCAATTAACAACAATGAAATTAAATAAACGATAGATCAAATTGCCATGCAAAAGATGTGCGGCTGGTAGGATTCGAACCTACGACCAAGGTTAACTAGACCTGCGCTCTAACCAACTGAGCTACGAGCCACTTACGCGACTCTGTCAATTGGCAGGATCAAACCCTCACCACCACACATCAGTTGTCAAGGCAATAATAATCAATGAATAAATAACACGTCACAATTGTGACCGCCGACATTAAGGCAAGTAGCGGGGATCGATTGTCCACCAAAGCATCTTAAACCATGTCGTGAATGCAATTAACAACAATGAAATTAAATAAACGATAGATCAAATTGCCATGCAAACGATGTGCGGCTGGTAGGATTCGAACCTACGACCAAGGTTAACTAGACCTGCGCTCTAACCAACTGAGCTACGAGGCACTTACGCGACTCTGTCAATTGGCAGGATCAAACCCTCACCACCACACATCAGTTGTCAAGGCAATAATAATCAATGAATAAATAACACGTCACAATTGTGACCGCCGACATTAAGGCAAGTAGCGGGGATCGATTGTCCAGCAAAGCATCTTAAACCATGTCGTGAATGCAATTAACAACAATGAAATTAAATAAACGATAGATCAAATTGCCATGCAAACGATGTGCGGCTGGTAGGATTCGAACCTACGACCAAGGTTAACTAGACCTGCGCTCTAACCAACTGAGCTACGAGGCACTTACGCGACTCTGTCAATTGGCAGGATCAAACCCTCACCACCACACATCAGTTGTCAAGGCAATAATAATCAATGAATAAATAACACGTCACAATTGTGACCGCCGACATTAAGGCAAGTAGTGGGGATCGATTGTCCACCAAAGCATCTTAAACCATGTCGTGAATGCAATTAACAACAATGAAATTAAATAAACGATAGATCAAATTGCCATGCAAACGATGTGCGGCTGGTAGGATTCGAACCTACGACCAAGGTTAACTAGACCTGCGCTCTAACCAACTGAGCTACGAGCCACTTACGCGACTCTGTCAATTGGCAGGATCAAACCCTCACCACCACACATCAGTTGTCAAGGCAATAATAATCAATGAATAAATAACACGTCACAATTGTGACCGCCGACATTAAGGCAAGTAGCGGGGATCGATTGTCCAGCAAAGCATCTTAAACCATGTCGTGAATGCAATTAACAACAATGAAATTAAATAAACGATAGATCAAATTGCCATGCAAAAGATGTGCGGCTGGTAGGATTCGAACCTACGACCAAGGTTAACCAGACCTGCGCTCTAACCAACTGAGCTACGAGCCACTTACGCGACTCTGTCAATTGGCAGGATCAAACCCTCACCACCACACATCAGTTGTCAAGGCAATAATAATCAATGAATAAATAACACGTCACAATTGTGACCGCCGACATTAAGGCAAGTAGCGGGGATCGATTGTCCACCAAAGCATCTTAAACCATGTCGTGAATGCAATTAACAACAATGAAATTAAATAAACGATAGATCAAATTGCCATGCAAAAGATGTGCGGCTGGTAGGATTCGAACCTACGACCAAGGTTAACCAGACCTGCGCTCTAACCAACTGAGCTACGAGCCACTTACGCGACTCTGTCAATTGGCAGGATCAAACCCTCACCACCACACATCAGTTGTCAAGGCAATAATAATCAATGAATAAATAACACGTCACAATTGTGACCGCCGACATTAAGGCAAGTAGCGGGGATCGATTGTCCACCAAAGCATCTTAAACCATGTCGTGAATGCAATTAACAACAATGAAATTAAATAAACGATAGATCAAATTGCAATGCAGAAGATGTGCGGCTGGTAGGATTCGAACCTACGACCAAGGTTAACTAGACCTGCGCTCTAACCAACTGAGCTACGAGGCACTTACGCGACTCTGTCAATTGGCAGGATCAAACCCTCACCACCACACATCAGTTGTCAAGGCAATAATAATCAATGAATAAATAACACGTCACAATTGTGACCGCCGACATTAAGGCAAGTAGTGGGGATCGATTGTCCACCAAAGCATCTTAAACCATGTCGTGAATGCAATTAACAACAATGAAATTAAATAAACGATAGATCAAATTGCCATGCAAACGATGTGCGGCTGGTAGGATTCGAACCTACGACCAAGGTTAAATAGACCTGCGCTCTAACCAACTGAGCTACGAGCCACTTACGCGACTCTGTCAATTGGCAGGATCAAACCCTCACCACCACACATCAGTTGTCAAGGCAATAATAATCAATGAATAAATAACACGTCACAATTGTGACCGCCGACATTAAGGCAAGTAGCGGGGATCGATTGTCCAGCAAAGCATCTTAAACCATGTCGTGAATGCAATTAACAACAATGAAATTAAATAAACGATAGATCAAATTGCCATGCAAAAGATGTGCGGCTGGTAGGATTCGAACCTACGACCAAGGTTAACCAGACCTGCGCTCTAACCAACTGAGCTACGAGCCACTTACGCGACTCTGTCAATTGGCAGGATCAAACCCTCACCACCACACATCAGTTGTCAAGGCAATAATAATCAATGAATAAATAACACGTCACAATTGTGACCGCCGACATTAAGGCAAGTAGCGGGGATCGATTGTCCACCAAAGCATCTTAAACCATGTCGTGAATGCAATTAACAACAATGAAATTAAATAAACGATAGATCAAATTGCCATGCAAACGATGTGCGGCTGGTAGGATTCGAACCTACGACCAAGGTTAACCAGACCTGCGCTCTAACCAACTGAGCTACGAGCCACTTACGCGACTCTGTCAATTGGCAGGATCAAACCCTCACCACCACACATCAGTTGTCAAGGCAATAATAATCAATGAATAAATAACACGTCACAATTGTGACCGCCGACATTAAGGCAAGTAGCGGGGATCGATTGTCCACCAAAGCATCTTAAACCATGTCGTGAATGCAATTAACAACAATGAAATTAAATAAACGATAGATCAAATTGCCATGCAAAAGATGTGCGGCTGGTAGGATTCGAACCTACGACCAAGGTTGACTAGACCTGCGCTCTAACCAACTGAGCTACGAGGCACTTACGCGACTCCGTCAATTGGCAGGATCAAACCCTCACCACCACACATCAGTTGTCAAGGCAATAATAATCAATGAATAAATAACACGTCACAATTGTGACCGCCGACATTAAGGCAAGTAGCGGGGATCGATTGTCCACCAAAGCATCTTAAACCATGTCGTGAATGCAATTAACAACAATGAAATTAAATAAACGATAGATCAAATTGCCATGCAAACGATGTGCGGCTGGTAGGATTCGAACCTACGACCAAGGTTAACTAGACCTGCGCTCTAACCAACTGAGCTACGAGGCACTTACGCGACTCTGTCAATTGGCAGGATCAAACCCTCACCACCACACATCAGTTGTCAAGGCAATAATAATCAATGAATAAATAACACGTCACAATTGTGACCGCCGACATTAAGGCAAGTAGCGGGGATCGATTGTCCACCAAAGCATCTTAAACCATGTCGTGAATGCAATTAACAACAATGAAATTAAATAAACGATAGATCAAATTGCCATGCAAACGATGTGCGGCTGGTAGGATTCGAACCTACGACCAAGGTTAACCAGACCTGCGCTCTAACCAACTGAGCTACGAGCCACTTACGCGACTCTGTCAATTGGCAGGATCAAACCCTCACCACCACACATCAGTTGTCAAGGCAATAATAATCAATGAATAAATAACACGTCACAATTGTGACCGCCGACATTAAGGCAAGTAGCGGGGATCGATTGTCCACCAAAGCATCTTAAACCATGTCGTGAATGCAATTAACAACAATGAAATTAAATAAACGATAGATCAAATTGCCATGCAAAAGATGTGCGGCTGGTAGGATTCGAACCTACGACCAAGGTTGACTAGACCTGCGCTCTAACCAACTGAGCTACGAGGCACTTACGCGACTCCGTCAATTGGCAGGATCAAACCCTCACCACCACACATCAGTTGTCAAGGCAATAATAATCAATGAATAAATAACACGTCACAATTGTGACCGCCGACATTAAGGCAAGTAGCGGGGATCGATTGTCCACCAAAGCATCTTAAACCATGTCGTGAATGCAATTAACAACAATGAAATTAAATAAACGATAGATCAAATTGCCATGCAAACGATGTGCGGCTGGTAGGATTCGAACCTACGACCAAGGTTAACTAGACCTGCGCTCTAACCAACTGAGCTACGAGGCACTTACGCGACTCTGTCAATTGGCAGGATCAAACCCTCACCACCACACATCAGTTGTCAAGGCAATAATAATCAATGAATAAATAACACGTCACAATTGTGACCGCCGACATTAAGGCAAGTAGCGGGGATCGATTGTCCACCAAAGCATCTTAAACCATGTCGTGAATGCAATTAACTTTGTGTATGAACAAAGTCCTTATTCGTTTGCTATTAGCTTCCTGTATTCATGCATTTTATTCTTAAGTGTTCGCTTGACGTTTTGGAGAAGAATTTGCGAAAAAGATTGTTTGCCTATGAGCCAAACTCTTCCGCAGCAAAAACCATGCAACGATTTTCATAATTTTTGTTTGTTTCTGTAACGTATTTTGTCATGGGAAATATTTTGAAACGTTATATGGTTTCCATTACATGTATTGAGGCGAGAAAAGTGAATAACACCGCATTTCCTCCAGCAAGCACCGCGGCGTTTATATGCAATAGCATACTTTGAAGTACGGCGCTTGTTGAAATATACGATTTTCTACCTACGAGATTTTTCCAAATTGAATAACAAAATAATTAATAAAAGTATGACCTCTATGGAAATGCATCAATTAGAGCCGAAAGCTGACCTACATGTAGTATTCTTGCTGCATCACCGATTTATTAATTGTCAACAACGTGTGGCAGTTCGCCGCTGAATAAACAGAGTGAGGAACTAATTTCTTGGAATTACCGGTACTGTGGTTGTATTTGCTGTTTCTTTCCTATGGTCACCTGAAGGCGGGGCTTACACAAATCTTACCGTGATGAGTCATGACATGACTCAGTCCTCGACAGTGCATGACGCTCTATAAGCTACCGAGTCTGAGTCTAGTTCAGAATCGGATGTTGATGCTAGTTTTATAAATATTTATATTTTTTCGAATATATATATTATATTCGATCACTGTAGCATATTCCTACTTTCCTACTTTTTTCGAAGAAATTCAACTTTCCGCTTGTGATTTAGCAAATAGGAAACCAGTAGTCATTTCAGCTGTGAATTTGGGCACCGATCTAGGTCAATGCTATTAGATCCTAGGGAAGAATCTAATTGTTTTGAAGCATAGTTGTAGATTAGTGTGTCTCAACCTTCTCTCTACGCGGCACCATTTGAGTTCATCTGGCATGAGCCATTTTTACGGTGTGTGTTCTTGCGTGTTGATTGATTATTATTGATTATTTATTCTTCGATGTGATATTCGTGCCTTCACAATGTTCTTTCTCATTTTTCAGAAATCATGTCAGAGGTAATTTTGCCATTAAAAGTTCCTGGAGAATGGAAGGTTCTAGTTCTTGATCGTTTGTCTACTCGAATGGTTTCGGCATGTTGTAAAATGCATCAGATAATGGCTGAAGGGATCACATGTAAGTGAACCAAAGTTCCTCGTCATTGTCTATGTCAATTATCTGTAAATTGCTGGCTATGCTGCACCATTTGATCGGTTGGGACAACTGTATCAATCATGTGAGCGCGACAAAGAAATATATGTATCCGCCCATATCAAATTCTTCAACGGAGATATTAATACTTGACAACCAAATGCCATTTTTTCATTGAAATCGTAGACTCGATAGTCATGTACATGGACCTCTGATAATGCCACGACAATAGAGTCATGGGTGCGCAATGGTGGTCTGACGTGATCACAGTTGAACTAATCATTTTGCATATTTTCTCGAAACATTGTTTAAATATGAACATGCTAGTGTCTAAATGGCTTGAGCTGACTTCGCTGTACATCAGTAATCATATATTTAAAGAATACATTTCAAGCAAAATTCTCTTGTGACTAATTGCTGCGATGGCAGTTTTCAGTTCATGCTCTTTTTTACAATACCACCAGGGAAATATAGCAACAGCATGAAATCAAACAAGAGGAATGAAATCATCTCAACTTACATACATAGAAAGAAATTTCTTCATCTTTCAAGTGAACTCTCTTTGATAAGCAATTTTTCAATGTAGTGAAGTAGCTGTCTTCTGTGATTATATTATCAAACTGCCATGTTACTTACGAGATCTTAAATGTACAGTCAGAACAATTGTTGTAGCAACCTACTAGTGTGCAAACAAAGCTACGGATATTTCAACGAAATTGTTGTAAAATTTGTGAGGAATACTTACAAATAGTCCTCCGTGACGGGTGCTGATAACTGTTGTGCATAGTTGTATAGAAATTGCTAGGGAAAACAGCCAAAACATGCTTCGTGATTAATATTAGTACGAATATTTAAATTTGATTCAAGTTGTAAAATATACATAGAATCGAAGTTATACATTTATTATCGAAGATACACATTGAATCGAAGTTTGTGCTATCTGTAAAATTGTTCTTGATAGTACAGTAGTATTGCTATTTGTAATATATTTCAGCGACAATGGCTCGCAGGTATTCATATAAATTCAGATTTGTTAGGAATGATTTGCTAGTTAGTTGACGTGTATTTGTTTAAGTAGTGTCATTATGTGATGATATTTCAGTGGTTGAAGATATTAACAAAAGACGGGAACCGCTTCCGCTGGTGGCAATTTACCTGATTTCACCTACAAAACAGGTAAGCTCTCCTGTGATGCATCATCTAAAATGGTTTGATTGGAATACATATCATATGATGTTTCTATAGATTCACGATAGGAGATTGTTTGAAGTCGTACATGCACGACTATACACCAATTATTAACACAATTTGAATTTTTGTGGAATATGCGCAAATTTGGAAATGTCATTTCGGATCACTGATCAATTTGAAAATTGTACAGCGCTTGTTACTTAAAAAAATGTGAATTATCAATTTCTGATGGAATTTATATTGTTCTAGTTAGCATCTAAAATCAGTTGTTGAACACAGGGTGGGCAAAAACATGTTTAATTGAAAAAATATTTAAGCGTTTTTTTTAAAAAAAGATGTTTTTAACAAAATTTTGTCTTTTACTGTCTTTGCACTCGATCGTCAAATAAATAGATTCAGCATATACAATATGAAATAAATTTACATTTATCAAAATTCGATGAACTGCTCTTCGAAATCGTAGTGTAGAAAATTAAATTTGGGAATTGTAGTGATGCTTGCATTATGTTCTGTTAGTATCGTCAATAAACAGTGTTACTTTACTAAATACTAAGCAATAGCTGACATTAAATTTATGTTATCGAAAGATTACAGAAACAGCACACGTTTAGATAAAGTGACCATGTAGCCTTATTGCCAACATCCCGTGAAAGTGATGCATGGAAGTAATGGAAATGCTGATCATGAAGTAATGTACATTAAACGACTCGTATTTTATTCAGAAATAACAAAGTGCGTGATGCTGAAATAATTAAGAACAATTTCTTGATGCAATAAATCCATCGTCATTGTTATACAGTAATATTTTGTAGTTCATCTGTTCAGTAATTTACAAAGAAAATACATTTTCCGGCCTTTGTTAGCCTTGATAGATTCCTTCTCAATATTTCATGCGTCAATTGCATTGCACTAAATTGACGTATGAGAGCTGCAGTGCTGCATGAGTGCAGAATAATACTTAGGCAGCACCAGATATTTCTGTCTCAAAGCCTATTCTCACCGACTTCCTCTACCAAGTTCAGGATGAAAGTTGCCTTCGAAAAATCGAAGGAGATGCCTTCGCAACGCATTCGTTAAGTGGTCCAGAGGCAGCAGCTGAGCACCAGCGACAAAATTCCGAACAAGTTTCGCTTGCTCGGCTGTCATCGTCAATTTTGTCTATACAGATTCGCAGCAAGTAGGCCTAGCCTCGGTGGTTGTACTGCCATTGTCGCTAGTTTTCGATCACATGGTTATAAGTGTCGTCTTTCATGTAGAATATTTCACTTATCTTCCACTTCTCTCATAGTTCCATCGTCCTTTTGACTTGTCTAGGAAAATTGAAGCAGGATTCAAAGTATGCAACATATCTTGTACATGATCGTAAAAATGATTGCATGATATAGTTGACCACTCGATAGGTGACACATATTAATGGAGTCTAATGTAAAGATAGAAAAATGCTCCCCAAAAAATTGGTCGAAAATTATTTTCATTTAAATATTCACTTTACAAGACCGGCCTTCGGCGTCCAGTACCTCGCGGTCAATGGTTGTGAACTGGCATATGGTTGTGTGATGTTTCGTCTGTATTCTTGTATGATTCTTAACCGGGAGCAATGTGGCTCACTGAGGAGGAATTCAACATGCCCGGGGTGGAATGACGTTCGAAGGAGGCTTTGTGAGGAATGAGGTTTGAATGAGCAAGATCTGCTTATTTCCCCCTTGACAAGGAGTTGCGACTGCAGTCATTGTATACACAAATAGGCTACTCATTGAAATAGGTTTAATCCATAATACACAGTGGTATCAGATTTGGTAACTAAGAAGAGAAATCGACTCAACATTAGCGTGCACGTCGACTTGAAATAGAAACTCACGAACATGACACTTCGAATTCCGGAATTGTGTGGTATCTTGCTGGTAATTCTTGGTAACACTTCCTAAATACACGTACTTACATACTTTCAGAAAGATTAGATACCTGGAAAGTCTGTATTTCAACAGGGACCAACCATAGTTTTGAGGGAGGAATTAAACATACTTTCAACATTTAGGGAGGAATCTGAGCAAAAAGGCAAATACCATAGAAAAAGTTGCACTAATAATCACTTCTTAAAAAACTAGGTTTTTTCAGTATGTTTTAAACACTATCCACCCTGGCTTGAATATAGCCATCTCTTTGAAAATGACTGATGCTGTTTTGTATCCATTTAGGTATATTAATGATGAATTGATGCCATGTTTCTTCATTTTGAATAGAATTGAACAAAGAGAAACGAACTATTAATAAATTCTTACTTCATGAACATTTCAAGTTATTGATACATACTGCAACATGATTACAAAAGCAATGTGGTTAATAGCGAATGTGGTCTCCGTAACACTTTAGCTTTTGGACTTGTGATCCTTTGGTCATGTCACAGAGATAAATTCATTTGCGCGTGGGTTAGTCTAGAGCGGGCATAATCCTATCCTAGCCATTGTTTGCAATGGCCGCAAACGATAGAGATTGACATAGATACAGTCTTTCCTTGTCTTATGTGATTGGCCAAGCGCGCTCATTGTAGAGGTAGTTCTTATCACAAAATCCGCGAACTTCGAAGTTGAGAATCTTCACACTGTTGCATTTTAGCAGTTACCATTGACTGATCTGACGTGGCATGATATTGACTTCTTTTAATTTAAGCCAAAGATATAATTTCCACCAAACTTTGGAGATCTCTCCTCACTCTTATTTGACAAAAAGTGAATAGAGTGATCTTCTTTATTTTCCTTGGTAGTCAGGAGTGGATCGAAATATTTCTGCCCTCCACTCTCTACTCAAAATTTTATATGATAACTGTCATATACGAGTACAACCAATTTTTCATTATGTGAGTGGCAGTTTTATGGCATCAACTTTGCTGCATATATCCAGAATAGATACATCTACAGAATTGGATTTTTTCGGTTATGTAAAGCAGTTTCAAATGGCAATCTCGTTTTCTGAAATGACGTCCACATGACTTACAAATGAGAGCTGTCTGCCAGCTCCATAATCTATGAAAACATTTTTGAGTCATCGCAACTGATTCATTCCTATTAGAGGTGTCAGCTGAATATATGCTATTGATTTTTGATTAGAAGTTGTGTGAATTATTGCAGATAATGTCATTCTCAGTTAAACAAAATCAACAGCGCCGTGAAGTGTCTGATATTTCCAACTGTGCTTCTGCTAAATGTTGTATACACTTAGAATTACAATGTATTGTGCTTTAGATAGAACCGGCAAACCATGTTTAAAAAATGCTTAAATCAGGGTTGCAGATTTGGAACCAGAACCTTTCAAAAATACATAGTCTCTGACTCCGGACAGCTTTATTAATGAATGCGTAAATCAATGAAATTATATCGCAGTAATAGTTACCCGATTTGTTGCTTACTGTTAGACATCATCATCACAGCCAAGGTTCCTTAATAAGTTTAAAACATTCGGGAATTTACCAACTGTGTTGAATCTAACCAAAAATAGTTGTGCATTGACTGAAATTCTTGAGCTATTAATTCCTCTGAACTTCAAATTTGTTTTTAATGAGACTCAATATTCCTTTCTACTTTATGACGGTTAATATAATCGAATCAGGTTGTTGGAATTTTGTTTCTGCGCTTATTCCTCTCGATGTATTGTTTGGTTATTAATGCAAAAATGTACGTTTGTATTTAGAGTTACAAGCAATGAAGAAAACAATACAAGTACGGTATATCGCGACAGGAGAGATCGTTCATTGGCCTTCATTAAAGCAAAAATCCGAGAACGAATTATGTATCTTTCTTCTTCACTTCTTTTGTTTGTTCCTTTTGGAATTTTTGTCACCCACTGAGACTTCAATCTTTCTTTTTTGAACTGATCACTCATTGCACCCATGATCTTCCATTTTTCTCACCCCAGGTAGCTCCATCTTAAAAATTGTTTTTCTTACATGCGTTTGCTAAATCCTCGATCGATGCCCTAACCATTACAGACGTGACTTGATTTCTTTCGATTAATTTATCCAACCTTTTATGGATAATGTGCAATCGTTTCAATGCAGAATAATTGGGCTCCAGCAAATTTGACAAGTTCGTTCTATTCTTCTTTTTTGCACACACACAGTGTACTCTAAGTCGTTCGTTTATCTTCAATCATTTTTTGATGGATTTTTCTCCAATATCCATCTACAATGGCCCGTGATTTTGTCGTCTGCAGTAGTGTGTATGTAGTAGTGCTCTTGAGGAAGTCACACCCGGAGCATGAGAAAATTGTAGCGGGTCCGTTTGCCCTTTTTCAATTTGAATATTGATGTTTAAAGACGTACAGGTGTTATGTCTCTAGTTAATAGCTGCATGCATGTTCAGCATGCAATGTAATGGAGATTTTTTAGAGCCACTAAGACAAGATTTGTTCTGATCATTGACTGATCGTAATCAACAGCATTTAAGTTCGAAGAATAAGCAACGGTATATACGGTATATACGCATTAAGGCAAATTTGAATGAGTCAATTTCAACTAACATAATCGCTCAAGAGTACAGGGCAATTTACCAGCATCATGTAAGTGAAGTTTGCCGCATTTTCAATGTGATTCTGTCTGTGATGTCGGTGTTCTCAGATGCCACCGGTATATGTATAATAATGTAGAGCGAAATTTTTTTCAAGAAACCACTTATTCTGGGGTGGAAATGTTTCCTTGTTCCATTTCAAGTTACTATATAAAATATTCTAAATATTGAAGATCATCCATAGGTTCTGCATGGGAATTGAAAATGTAGCATTAAACTCGTTTACATGGCTTGAAACGAATAAGAAGTAATTTTACGTGCTATTCATAATGCTCTTACTAATAAATGGCAATGTATTAAAAATAATTAATAACTGCGTGTAACAATTGATAGTGTCATTTATTAGTCACCGAATGTCGCTATTTATTTACAAATTTCGATGTCCATTTGACAGATTTCTACTAATGAGCGATATTGTCGATGATGAAGAGAGACTTGCAGCTATTCAATGTGAAAAGTCGCTAATTATTGCAAAATGACGTTAATGAATGCACAACGCCGTTAATAACTGACAGATCTACATTAACAAAAGGAAAAACTTGTCGTTGTGAGCGATGTATGAATTTTCGTATGTGTGTAATGTGCATTTTTACGTGGAGAGAACATATATTGTACATTGCTAAGAAAGCGTCGTCAAAGATTTATGTGATACGACAGTTGAAGCACTTTTTTACAAGTGACCTCATCATTGAAGTGTATTTTTCTTGTGTTCGCAGTGTATTGGAATATTGTTCTCCCTTATTTGTTAACTTGCAATCCACCAGTTCAGACTTATTGGAGCGTTTGCAAAAACGTTTTCATCGAATTATATGCGAAAAATCAGATTGTAATTGTGCACACTTTATTCCACTATGTTATCGACGCACGATCCAAGGGTACTCATTCTTTTTAAAGGTTGTCGATGATGAGGGTCATCCTTTGCATCACTTGTTACCTGAGCGATTACATTATTCTGAAAGGTTTTTGATTCCCTTGTGTAAAACAGCAATGAGAAATAATAGCTATTTTTTAACTATGGCTAAGCTATCAAATGACGGATTTACTTTGTAATGTCTTGCATGTTTCACTTTGTATCATTTGCGATGACCTGCTGTCTTTTTTGCTTAGGATGAAAACATGATTTTTTTGTTTGTTAAGTTCTTGTATTTCTTTGTAATTATATCTGTCTTTGTGTATGACTTGAGCCCCACGATTACCATTTGGGGTTTTTGAAATAAACGTCTATATTATTATTATTATTTGTATGTAGTTCATAACATTACCAGCTAAAAAGTAAGGAGAATTTTGAAATTAAATGCTTTTCAATGCTCAATTTAATATCAATTTAATACTATTCAAGTAAATTTTGACTTATTTTATAATGTAAAACGTATCTGCATCAAAAATGTATAACAGATACGATGCTGTGATCCAAATTATCAAATCTTTCGTTTCAGGTGTCACATAGAGATTAAATTAGCTGATTTATCAGATACTTGTTACTTGAGTCTGTAAAGTTTTTTACGCTGGAACTGGAATGTCTATTGCATTACTATCACTGATTCAATCGCATCAGTGTTGCATTCGTATCGAATGTCATGCTGACGACAGAGAATCATTTCCGCATGAGTTTAACCAGTGTTTTTCTAACTTAATGAAAGATGTCTCCACAGGGATGTGTTAGCTGGATAAGATTCCATCATGATACCGTAAACATCATTCACTCATGAAGGCTGAAGACTAACCAAGGGCTGAGGGCTACCATATCGGTTGCCTGTTCTGAACCACTAGACTTCAAAATTATGATTACAATCTTGTCATTATTATTTCATGTGTGATGTATCAAAGTGACATCCACGTGATATCATTTTTCTCATTTTCTCTCTCGCTGTTTTCTACTGCAGTAGAAAAGAAAATAAACCTTATTTGTACTCGGAGGCACATTAGGCGAACGCCTTTCTACATGTAGCCGAGTTTTGCCTGTCCCACTCTCAATCTTGTGTGCTGAGTGCCTAGCAAGAATTCTGAGTGTCCTATTTTGAAAGTCTTCAGTTTGATCCGACCAAGGTTCGAACCCAGGTCTCAGGGACGCCGATCGAGCACTCTACCACTAGGTCATTGCGCCGGTTACTTAGACCTTTTAGAACTGAAGTGGCCGATTCTAGAAAAATGGTTGATGTCAATAGCACCTTGGGATTTTTTCCAAACCAATTTGCGCATCGATTAATTCTAAATCTAATTAGCTAATGGTACAAAATTGCTTGACCATTATATTCCTTCTCTCGTTAAGCATGTATCGCATAAATTAATGTGCAGGTTTTTCCGCAAAATGTGCATCAGGTGGCCTTCAATATGGTTCTCTTTTCGTTACACTGTCTACTTATCTTAACATTGATATTAGGCTGTAATTAATTACGTATCAGATAACTAAAATAAAAAAATATATATCAGGCTGGGTAAGCTAAATATCGCAAGAAGGTGTTGTGACTAGAACCTCTTGCGGAACCACTGGACATTGTCCGAAGATGATGGAATTTAAGACGTGTTTCTGAATAGACAAAAACAAAAAAATCTACATCTCAGGTGAAACAATCTGAAACAAATTAAATTTTTACATGAGCTCTCTCCACCCTAATGTATAATGCAACAAATCAATAATGCAATACTTTATTCATAACCTGTAATTCGTAACTGCCTTGGTGTTTGATGCACTTTGTATTGCAATTGCAGTGAGTTTTAGAAGTTTTCTTAATTATACAGTTTTAACAAGATTTTTCATTATCTGTATGCTTTTCTTACTTACATAATTGATCTTATGAAAGTGGATTATATTGTTCTGATCAGTAATCACTGGACAAGAGTAATTTTTGGAGGGCAAACAATGCAATGATGCCATTCATATCACAGACATTTTAATAATTCTTTATCGAAATACAACTCGCAACTGAATTTGAACTTTTTCTTTAATGTGACTCAATGTGACATGAAGCTATTAACATTTTTTTTGTTATGATGGATTGTTATGTTCCTCGACTGCTTTACATTTAAGTAGTTAACCAGTAATTGAATTCTTTTAATCACTAATCTATGTGAAATAGGCATAGAAAACATTGAAGCTGAAGCCATGTGAGTTTACAAAATGCATCTTACTAGTTTCAATTATTGTAGCGTGCTTCGTTTTGTTCAAAAGCCGCCTACACTTCAAATGATTTCCTTTGAGTATTGCGTAACCATTTGATACTATGCTCGTATAGGATAACCACGCCCTTGAATCCTCACAACGATTATCAATCATCTCGAGTTACAGGTGATTGTCTGTGCTTAACAAAATAATAAATTTCTGTGAGCCGGAAATGAAAAGAAAATTGCATTTTGTTTGAATTCAGTTACTGTGATGTTCTAATTTACGCCTCTTCCAAATGCAATGTGATTCTCGATCCCTTGCCCGGATGTAGGGTTGTGAAGTAACAATGGAAATAAGAATGATTGATGAATGAGTATGAATGGCATCAGCGGAGCTGAGCAGGCTTGGAACAATTACTTATGCATGTGAAATGTATTGTAAAGGTTTTCTAGAAAATATTTTCAAGTTTTTAAAAAATTGTAAAGCTTTTTGTGAAGCAATTTTCTGAGTTTTATTTGAGAATTTCTGCAAAGTTTTTTTTTGTATATGTTTCAGCATGTTAAACGAAATATACCACATATGAATTTGAATTTTGGGAAATTTATTTGTATTCGGGCATAAGGATTTCAAACATTAATCAAAACTGAATGCGCGAAAATATCTTTGTGAACAACATTCTCTATCGCATTTTGATATTTTGCGGTATCCTCGTGATTTTATCAGCATTGCCGACATCGTTATTCTTTGAATGACTGGAATCCACTTTCTATGACCCTTTTTGTAGTCGCAGCGGACGCTGTGTGTTAATGGTTATTCTAATGCAATCTTTTGAGGTTTGACGGTATAATTCGATTATATTTCCTTGATAAAAGAAGAGCCAACTATCATTTCTGGAGTTCTACAGCCGTTGAGTTCTCCCTCAAAAGAATCGATTAGCAAATTAGCTGCGCGTTTGTAGCAATTGATCATACAGCCTGATTTCACATCCTTGGAAAAGAATTTGAGCTGCACCGATGGCTATCATGTTTCATATCAACGATTCATTTCTACCACCGGCGCTGTGGCCTTGTGGTAGAGTGTTCGCTCTGCGTCCGGGAGACCTTGGTTCAAATCTTGGTCGGGTCAAACCTAAGACTTTTAAAAATAGGTACACTCTGCATTCTTGCTAAACACTCAGCACGAAAAAGAATGAGAGTGGTAAATGACAACTCGGCCACATGGAAGAAAGGCTCCGTGCCTAATGTGCTTCCGAGTATAAACAACGTTCATTTATTTTTTTATTTTTTTTTCATTTACTACATTTGAAAAAAAATCCGATGGTTTCTTATAATTCTTATATGTGAGTAGAGCAGTGTTTTACATGTACTTCGTATTTGACTGAATGTAAGCAAAAGCATATCATCGACTACAACGTAATTCATTCAATTCCAAACTGTGATTTTACACGGATTATTTACACTTATTTAATATACAGTGTGATCCAAAAATAACCAAACCCAAAATAATGCAAAAAATATAGTGAACATCACATGTATTTATAGTGACAAGCAATTTGTCAATACATCAATAACCGAACCCCAGAAGACATGACGTGCATTCATGTTCTAAACTGTTCGAAATGGTGGCCCCCAGCCTTGACACATTCCGCGTAGCGTGAGACAACACTGCGACACACTTTTGCACAGAGTGCAGGAGTAATAAGATCACAAGCGTTTTGTATTGACGCCCTCAGATCAGCGATTGATCTTGGGTGGTTCCCGTAAACTGAATTTTTAATTACCCCCTACAAGAAGAAATCGGGTGGGGTCAAATCCGGTGATCGGGCCGGCCACTCGACGGGTCCACGGCGACCAAACCAGCGCCCAGGGAAGTGCTCATCCAACCACTCACGAACCTTCAAAGCGTAATGAGGCGGGGCCCCGTCCTGTTGAAAGTAGAGTTTGTGAACATCCTCTCGTTCAGAAAGGATTGGCCATACCTGCTCCTTTAGCAACTTCAAATAGGATTCACCACTAACAGTCCCTTCGAAGAAATATGGTCCAACAAAGCCAGAAGAACACAATCAGCACCAAACAGTGATTCCAGGAGCATTAACGTCCTTCTGTAGAATCTCGAATGGATTCGTGTCGCACCGATAGACGGAGTTGTGTCGATTAACGTGTCCATTGGTTTTGAAAGTGGCTTCATCTGACCACAAGATGCTGTCCACAAAATCCGGATACATGTCAGTAAAGCTAAGGAACGTTTCACAAAATTGTAGGCGCAGCTTTTTATGGAAGTGAAATGCCATGTCATGCATAATTATATCAACACAGCACCGCTTCAAGTTGCACCAAAAATACTTTTTTATAAAATCATAATTCAATTCACGTTTTATAATGCTACGCGATAGGCGTCATGTTGTATAGCATCTTTTCGCAATTGCAATCCAATGCATCAATCAATGTTGATGCCAGCTACTCGCTTCATTGCAGTGGCAGTAGAAACAGTAAATTACAATAGCAATAGGCAAATTAGTCAAGACTCTTGTGTTTCTTGAATTCATTATTGTTTTGTAAAAAATCAACCTGCGATGAATTTTAAACTGTACACCATTGAAAACATCCGGAAATATATTTTTATATAAGTTTGCAGTTTACAGTGATAGGAATGTTTCTTTAAATGTATTCATGGACAGATAGAGTATGCTGGATGTTCAATTTAGTAACTTTTGACCTATATCTAAGTAATTGAATCATGCGATGGACTAACATATTACCGGCGCAGTGGTCTTGTGGTAGAGTATTCGCTTTGCGTCCAGGAGACCTGGGTTCAAATCGGGGTCGGGTCAAACCTAAGACTTTTGAAAAAGGTATACTTTGCATTCTTGCTAAACACTCAGCGCGAAAGAGTGGGAGTGGGATGAATGGAATGATCAAAATGTCTCAAACTCTCAGAAACATTGTCCTGCATTAATATTCTCGTTTCCTTTACTACGTCCCCGATTTCACAACGGTGACATTTTGATTAAAATGTTGGCGTGAAGCCAAAACTTAGCTATTGTTCTTTCCTTTCTTTTTATACAGTCATTATGTGTCATTTACACGAATCGTATTTTGCAACAGTTAAAAATTAAATTAGTTTAACATATAAATCCTTTTTATATCCTCTATTAAACATGTCTCTTTTGTTTTCAGTCTGTTATGTCTCTGATGTCGGATTTCTCTGGTACGAAAACATATTATTTCGCTGCTCACGTGTTCTTCACCGAAGGTAACGCCTCCACACTAAGCTACATCTTTCGGGAAATAAGAATTCTTAATCAATTGTTCATTCTCTCTCCCCAATCTTGTAGCAAACCAATGTATAAAGAGATTTATTATTGCAATCGAGGATTATTTGCTACGTTTGGACTATTTTTGTTCACATGGTTGTTTTCCTTTTACAGCTCATTTGATAAACAAGTATCAAAAGATAACGAATTCGATCCTTAATGTTCGAAGATATTTCGAAGAAACGCAAGAATCCACCCATGAAATTTAAGCTGATTTACTCTCCTGTGTCCCTTTTTTCAGTTAGCTAACCTAAATAAGGACAAATTATGTTGTTCCACAACATAGCTTTCCTTTGTCGAATCGATTAATTGAAGATGAATAACGAGGAAGTGACATTATGTACTTTTCATCCAAAATGGTCAGTAAACTATGAGAACGTCGTCTTCGTTTAATCACTTTATATTTGAGCTGCGTTTTATATGAGAAGCAGAGACCTTTTCTACACGCACATCGTTTCAGATTTCTATGTTTATGCGTTCAAGCGTTTTATGCGCGCAGAACGCCTTGAAATCTTTGCATTGTATTTGAATATGTTGTTGATTTCAAGATTTTTAGACATCTCCGTGTCTCATTATCTATGTTTCTCTCAACCTTGTACTACTATGGGAATTAATCTGAATTAAATTTTGGTCGCATCCATTAGATAGATATGTGCAAAGCTGAAACCATGGCAGGGCTGCACGGGTGGCGACTCGGCCCGGCTGCAGGTATAAAAATTGTCTGCTCGGCTCGACAAAAAACCCGGTAGCCGTTTTAGTCGATATCATCTGTTAGACACGTGTAAAATATTTCTTCAGCATTTGAATATTCACCCAACTCCACACTAATAATGTTTCATGGGGTTTCTCGCGATATGTGCTTGTATAGACGCCTGTATGCACGCTGTAGGCTGCACACTTGCACACAAGACTTAACTAGATTAAAAATAAAATACTTCTATTCTCCCCCCCACGTGTATAATTCTTCCAAATTCATCAAATTTCGTCAAACTTAAGTCACATTGGATTTAGAACAGACTTGATCTGTCAGTGAGTGACAGTACAACACCACTGAGAACCCTGGGATGAAGGATTGGTACCTTGGGTACTCAGTTAGAAATGAAAGATACAGATAGCTGTGATCATGAACTTCGTGGGATTCTTGTCTACATTACTGGCAAATGTCGAGCAGTTGTCTAGTTCTGAGGCTGTAAATGTTCTACAAGCCAGAGGTAGTTTTGCGACGGTAGTGAGACTGCCCTTAGGAGCAAGAGAAGATCGTCGACGATGCAAGTGTGAACAACAAAAAATGTGGGTGGGGGGGAGGAATAGAAGTGCCAAAAAGAATTTAGCTCACCATGCAAGTAAGCAATCCTTTATTTCTCTACTTCAATGAGTCGGTGGACGCGTACAATACATGAGCAATAGCGACGTCAATAGATACAAAGCAAGAAGAAACCAATGGTCAGTGAGGTGCATAAGAATGACATGAAGTAGACCAATAAAAATTATTTACAAAATTTTTCAAAATGTCTGCTGAATCGTGCAGTTTTAGCAAAAGGTGGACGTAAAATAGAGCAGTTACGTCAAGACATCACTCTCACTGGACGAATCGAAAACAAATCTCTGAGAGTGTGAGACACATACGATTTGATCAAATCAAGCAATTTATGGCACGTTGAGCTCGCAGATTCAATGAGTGAAAAAATGTCCAGAATGTGACAAGCCAATAATACGTTTTATAAATTTTTAGGTGCATTACAAAAACATGCGAAGGTTTATGTCATAATGGAACGAATGAAGGCGTGGTAGCACTTCAGCATCAATGATGGGCAACAACCAGCATGACGAAGACTTCGATTATTGAAAATGCGTTAAGCAGCTTTGTTAACAGCATGTTGAATGTGCAAAGTTCACTTCAGGTCATGAGAAAATATCACACCAAAGTAATAGAACGAATGAGCCTTACTGATTATTGCATTGCCAACACATACTGGTTTGGTGACAAGAGAGAGACGACTTGGCTATCACATCCATAATAAAACATTTTAGAAAGTTTGTTTCAGGAGAAATAGAATACAGCCCACGTGGCAATATTATCGCATTAAAACTGTAAATTATCATCGTGAGAATATCTCAAAAATGAAGTGCAAGAATGTCATCTGCATACTTTATGAGCGATGAGCTCAAACATCCTGGAGTGAGACTTAGTAGACAAAGCAAACAAATATGTTCTTGAAGAAATGTGACCCGCTGCAAAAAACTACGTGCTGAACATTTACATGTCATATTTGCGCATCATTGCTAATAAACTATTACTGTACTTGCTTTGCTACATACGTGCCTGATTTAGTCTCCTTTATTACAAGTAATTGTGCTGTACTGATTGCTAGGAAGTATGTTGTAAATGCATGTAGGCCTACACATCATCCATTTATGACATGAATAAATCATAATTCAGGCATACTTAAAAGGTCAGCAATTTACCTTTAGGACTTAATTCCATGTCACAATATTCTGGGTGGATTAAATTTATAGCAAAATAATTCCAAACGATGTGTCGTATTTCGATGCTTGGAATGTACTTGACATTTCGATCGTCGAAAGTCTTGGACCAGTTGATTTATGCGAAGTTTTAACAATCGAAATGTTAAACAATATTCTTGATAGATACTTGGCTGTTAGTTTCATAGCTGCATAATGATGTATGCAGTTGTAATGCATACTTGTATGCAATATTGGCATACCAGAATACTGTTTATAGTCAATATGGATAATTTAGGCGCATTGGTAGCATATTAAGCCTTACACTTCTTGACAATTATATACCGGTGCAGTTCGTGTGTTAGTGGATGTTGACAGCCAAAATAGGATTTTTATGCACATGTATTATCGTTAGATTTTTTAAGAAGAGCTCAGCTTGCCTTGGTGGTCTCCGTAGCACAATGGTTAAGTGCTTGGCCTAGCGGTCTGTCGGTCCAGAGGTCGAGCCCCGAAAGTGTCATTGGATGTCGTCAGGAAGGGCATCCGGACTAAATGATCACAACGCTCCACATGAAAGTGTGTGTCAGCATCGTCGTCCAAGCCCCCAGTAAGGGAAGTAGTGACATTGAACCATCACAAGCTTGCCGTCAGACACACTTCAGTTGTGTAGAATCAGAATGGATGCTTGCGCATTTACATCCATTTACAGTATTGAATTAATCTTATAGTGAATAATTCTGACAATCGAAAATAAATTATGTATTGAAAATAATAACTTGATGAGAAAATGCGCCTGATCGACCGTCAACTTCCAAATGACAACTTTAACAATAGCTTCTAGGTTCATGGAGCCTGCTTGGATGCTGTGGATGCTTACTCTGCTTTCGTAAATTTCTAGCACCTCAAGTTTTCCAAATACCAAAGCCCATGATCCAACCTTGCTTTAATTAAAATTCACTGAATAAGTAATGAACCTTGTCTAAATCATTTTGCAACTGCTCGCCATTTATTGTAACGACAGAGTCAGACACGTTTGAGACTATAATATTAATAATAACTTTACTAAACATCCAAATACAGACAAGATAAAATTATTAAAAGTCAGTGGTAAAGACACAACAAGAGCAATAATTTCGAACGCAAAGCTCCTGGGAAGATGTGACAATCATTATGCTGTCCTCGATTCCATCAGGCCCATTCCCAGCAGTTGACAGCTGATAAGGGATTTTCCCCAACATCAGCTTCAAGATATTGCTGATTGAGCCCGCATAATCAGCAACCTGACCTAAAAAATATCCGCATATAGATTGTGGCATGAACAGTGCATCAGAAATACGACTTAGCATTAAGCGCCGAAGTCGATCATCACCGGCAAATATATTTTTGAATTCGCTCAATAATCTGATGCGGGCAAAGTGTTTAGTGCTTTTAGTAGAACATTATGCTGAGATCACTCTGATGTCCTTATGAAGCCCAGTGGTGGTCAACAGGTTAATTATGCGGTGACGATGAGCTTCTCCGAGATAAGGCAGTTTCAGGAAAGTGACAGATTCTTTTCTGTCATTGTTGTTAGGAGTAGTTGTGCTTGCTTTGTTCATAAGTATTTCTACTAGTGCATCAGGATGTCCGTTCATTTTAAAAGTTCGCTTTAGCTTAGTCAAGGCCATAGGTAAGCAGGTTTTGTAGGAATTGCGGTGGGCTCGTAATGCCTCAGAAGGTATCAGGTTTCTTTTCCGCGACATAGGGGTGGCAGAATCAAAATGGCAGACAGGCTCCGCTGTGAGAGGGTTTCACATAGAGTTCGAATTTTACAGTGCCGTTGGTGATGTGGACGGATGTGTCGAGGAAGGGAATTCGATCGTTGATGGGTTGCTCAAACGTGAAATTAATCACCACACATATCGTATTGATCCTTTGTATGAATAAGTCGATGTTGAAAGAAGGCGGTGCAACCAGGAAGATGTCATCAATATATCGCTTACGCTTCCACAAGATGATATCTGGGAACAACTGTAAGATTTGAGTCTCAATATGGTTCATATTAGCTAAGGCCGGTGCTGCACAGTTGCCCATAGCGATACCTTGAGTTTGTGTTCGAAATTCACCGTTTCGAAGATATCTGTCTTCAAGAAGACAAAGTTTGAGGAGTTCGGTGAAGTCGGATGGACTGACAGCTGAAAGGATACAATTGGCACCGTATGTTTCGAAGAAGTGTGTGGTGATGCTTATCAGACCCTTTTCGTTAGAGTCGTCATCCAAGGGAATGTTGCTATACAGTCTTGTGATATCCAGAGAACCGAAGACACAATTCTATGGCACGGTGGTTTGAGAGCCTATGTGGTGAACGACCTATGTACATAACTTGCTTGAGCTGATTTTGATTCATTCTGGGCTGAAGAAGAATACTCGAAACGTTCCGACACTCCGTGTGTTTTCTCTATACCCATTAGGCCGTGAGGCAGACTGAATTAAGTTTCATTGAAATTATTATGATGAGATCTTTTTAGTAAATTAAGAGTTGCCTTCAAGCAACTTGTCTGGAAGTAACCTGATCACATAATGATCACCTAGGTAATAACTGATATTTCACTGCAATGAGATAAATTCATTCATAATGCGTGACATTAGACAGAGAATAATCAATCAATACGGCATGCAAAAATCAATCAAATAGATTAAGTTACCAAAGAAATTTAATTAAATATCTTCCATAAGCATGAAACACCGATGAGCACTACGATTTATTTTTGGCTGTCTATCTTTGATTTTTAGAGCCTCAACAATGCTTATCTCAAATGTGTGCTGCCTTTGTACACTATTTAGACTGTTGTTCAATTTCAGAGTTGTATCTATTACAGTTATGCAAATGTTCATTAATTGCTGTCGGATTCTTTTCATGTTCATCAGTCTGCTGATGAAGTCGGCGTTTAGTTTTGCCCATGTATTGGCTACTTGGATCTCTCAAACATGAAAATTCATCAACAACACTCGACTTGGAATTAACATACTTTTAAATGAGAAATACGATTATACTTTGCTTGTGCTAAAACCTCTTTCGCGTCTAGTTTATATTTATTTATTTTTAAATTCTGTTTTAATTTTTCAGATACTACTCATATGTACAGCATGACAGTGTAAATTGTTCCATTATCTTTACCGCCATTATTGCTCTTATCGTCGACTGCTTGTTTGTTTTAATCTTGACCTTGCTTTTTTATTTAAGAAAGATTGTACAATCCGTTCTATCATGGATTTCGGAAATACTGAACAGAATTGTATTCAGCCGTCCTTTTTTGTGCTTCATACTTTTCTATTTGCAGCTGTTAACTAGCAATAGCATCTTTCACAGTATTAACTTCAATGGACAATTTAGCATGCACAGCCTGCATACTGTCTAACCAAATATATCAAACATGTCAGAGGGTGCTAGCGCATGCCTTGTGATTTGATTCAGATCACATTCGTCGGTGTTTTAAAAGTGTGTTCCAGGTATGTCCGAGAATGTGTCCAACACAGTGGCGCAACGAAATTTGATATCACTGATAATATGAGAGTATCTCACGTCATTGCACTATTTGACAGATCAGACCAAAAACCTGAAAATATATCGATCTTTCCGAGTTTATGAAAGGTAATGTGATTATGCAAACGTGACTTTTTGCTGTGTACATAGCAATATATCCTGTTCTGAATGTTCAGTGCCAAATAGATAATACGATCTCACGTTTCATCCACACTCGAATTTGGATATAATTTGCGTATATGTCTACATGATGAGAAAACAGAGACGCTAAGTTCTAAAACTTTACCCGTTATATCATGCAGAGAATCTCTCATTAAGTTAAAATGAATTATGAACAACTGCAATGTGATAAGGAGTTGCGCAATCATTCGTGTTATGACTCAAACATCATGTCAGACATTTAGCACTACTTTTAGATAATAACAGATTAGATTAGCTGTGATTTGAAAGCAAGCTATAAGTCTCTTGATATTATGATGCCGATTTCGTTTTGTGGTAAAGGCGGTAAATGGAGCGACTGAAGGAAATTGGAAAAATGAGATGAAAATTGTAAAGAAAATTGCTTTCACCAGAATTCGCTTGATTTTCTGCTGGAAGTGATTGAGACAAGAGATGGGAATCGACTACGATTTTCGGGTCGGTCCGGCGCTCGGTTAAAGGTGTGTATACACTAGACCGATGATGATGACATCAGCCAAAACGCTGCATTGAAATGAAATCGTCCTGCACAGGGAGCATATCTGCTGTGAACATAGCCCGATTTTCTCTACGGCGCATCTTTGTTCTGAAAAATCGGATGGGTTAGGTGGCTTCCAGAGCGATTTTCTTGGACGCTAAATAATCGTCGATCACGATTTTATTGTGATCATCGTCGGTAAAAAGAGAACAGAAACTATGCTGCGCATGCAAGGCGATATTATTTCAATGTCTCTTAGTAGCCATAGTTATCGAGCTAGCATGAATGCGCCGCGCCTTAAATCGTCAACTGGAAGGTTGGCAGTGGTCTGATTTCAGGCCGAGTTCATGACGGCTACACAAGTCGGTTTGAGAGCGGCTCCAGGTTGGTTTCTAGTCAGTCAAAATAGTCGACGTCATGTAATAGATTGTGATGACTTTCGACTGTTAGTGATAGGCATACATAATTTTCGATCATGGGTATTTAATTACACACTTGCTGTTCACATAATTTCCGACAATTGTTCTGTTTTCAAATGACTGAGTATAGGGCGCCCAAACACTGCTACTGACAAAGACGGGTAGTGCTCGTCCATCTACAGTGCAATTTGCTGTAAATTTATCCGGGCAATATGGGAGAACAGTCGGATGCATGTTGCACAACACGTTTTTGTCAGTTACGGTGGCGTAGATAATGATTATCCTGGGATGTTGTAAACAGCGATATAATACATGTTCATAGAAGAACATTGAATACCAGTTGAAATTATACCTAATATGCTAAATTGCGCATCTCCAATCTACTCTGGGTATGGCTGTAACTTTAGACAGGGAGTTGTGTCGATGTTGAGAGATGCGAACTAGGCCTGCTGATGATTTCCGATCATGGAGGAAATGGCAGCTATCCAGATGCGTTCCCATTTTTCAACTCAATATCCAATTAATCTATCAATGTCTTCCTAAAGTGCTAAATGCATGATGACGACGATTTTCCTACTATATGCAAAAGTAGAATGAAACAATCAAGGGAATATTTTTCCTTGGAACCGATCTGGCCTAAACTCCAGGCATGTCCTGTTCCGTTTTCGATGTTTGCAAAATTATGTACAAAATATCCACTTCTAATATTTTTGATATGTATAACTTTTCCGCCACATGCTGAGCCATTTCTGTCTGACGATTAGCAGACACCTCTAATTGGATAGGTGTATATGTACAGAAATTGTGCATGAATGTGATAGAAGCCCTCTATCCTCCCGACATAAATTCTTCTAACAAGAATTATAATACAAGTCATCTACAAACCTATACAAGTTCGCTATGTGCACGAACAAAACAGATGTGTTCTGGCCCTTGTAGCTAGAGTGCTTGCTTAGGTTTATGAATACGAGAATTTCATATTATTTCAAATACCTTTACCTTTATAACGGTCACTCCGACTTAATTTGGTCAGCATTCATATTTGATTTAACTTGGGATTTTTGATGGTGATTAATCAACCGCAAATACATTATTGAAATCACAAAATATTCCTTGATAACATTTCTTATTGTATTTTTGAGGGTTTTCTATGTGTGTCTCATTAAGTCTATGACAGCTGACGGGAGGTTGTGAGATTTTTTTTGAAAGTGAATTTGCATCTTCTTCACAATAAAAAGACGCAATCTGCTAAAAATATATGCAGAATATATTGTTGAAAGAACTTCAAGTACTGACATCCACACATTCACGAGCTGGCTTGCATTTGGATTGACATGACTGAGGTGAGGGTGCATTCATCGTCTGGTCATTTCATTATTTTTGCTGGTTTTTGTTTCTTCTGCATATGATTGGCTTTGGTGAATCTACCCACTATCGTTGATCAGCATCAATCAATTACCTCTGAACTGAAAGTCTATTATCGCCAGATGTCTATGATGGCAATGTTTAACACCAGAGGAACCGCAGAAAAACGATGTTGTTCTCGTAAAAAAAACCTTTATCGAGGCCTTTCAGCCGCCGCCGGCAGTCATCGTCAGGCGAATGAATCATGCAGCTAACACTTATGAGAATAGTTCACAATCATGCAAGAAAGAAACATAAGAACATCATAGAACTATCATTTAAATACATAGTACAGAAAATACTTAAAAACATCCTACTATAAAACAAATAGAAGTAGAAGCTAAGAAAGTCAACGATTTTAGAAGTGTTATAAAAACATTTTACGAGAACAACATCGTTTTTCTGCGGGTTCCTCTGGTGTTAAAAAAAATTATGTCAAGCCCGTTATTTCATTCTAATGTTTTTCGTGTTCTGCCAATGTGCTATCCATGGTTGTAATTGTCAGACTGATTTTGTTCCTTGTGTCTGAGCTTGAAAGATCTTGACTTCTGACCTATGTAACTGCCATGACACAGCTTGCAAGTAAACTGATGGCTCTTCTTGGCTCTTCATGTCCCATGCTTGCTTGAGCACTCATTCCTTCACATTGTCTGTTATACGAGGGTCAGTCAATAAATAAGTTTCCCTTTCAAAATTTCTGCATTCATTGAAAAGATATATTAACAAGATTTACATAGGGATAAGGTCTGTATATTTTCGATTCCAAATGAGTACCATGAACTTCAGCACACTTCTCCCAGAGTGGGGGGAGCCTCGTTGTTCCACGTTCAATGGCATCCATGTCCAGATTCTTGATCAACGCACTCCAGGCAGCATTAATCTCTTCCTCGGTTCGGAATCGCCTTCCACGAAGTTCCTCTTTTATTGCAGAGAAGAGGAAAAAGCCACAGGGACTTAAGTCAGGGGAGTAAGGTGGGTGAATGAGCACTTCCCACTCCCACTTCGCCAACATCTTCACAACACAAGTCTTCAGGTTAGGCCTGACGTTGTCGTGAAGGAGAATCACACCTTCAGTAAGATGATCTCGTCGTCGTCTTCTCAAGGCTGGTTCTATCATTCTATCATTCACATTCATTGGATTGGTTCTATCATTCACATTCCATCTGGTGTTCCTCAAGGCTCAGTCCTCGGCCCATACCTGTTTGCATTGTTCATTGCAACCCTGAATATTGACTCTCCTAACGCAAAATTAGTTAAATATGCTGATGACCTGACGCTCTTAGAATCCTGCACGACTGCCAATCCATGCCCGAACAAATTTGAGATCATTCTTTCGTGGTCACGTCAAAATGAAATGCCACTGAATCGCAAAAAATGTCAGCAGATGTTGATCCACCGAGTAAAAAATTCCTTGGTTAAGCCTTATGATGGAATTGGTGTATCTTCCTCAATTACCATTCTCGGCGTAACCATAACAGACGATCTTAGGTGGAATAAACATTTTGATCGTGTAATTCTCTCTGGATCCAGACGATTGCATTTAATTCGGGCATTAAAACCTTATGTTGAGAAGAGAAAGTTGATTGAAGTATACAAGTGGTCGATTATGTCAGTCCTACTTTATGCATCTCCCCTCTTCTGTAAATTGCCAGTTTCAATTACTACGAAACTTGAGATAGTTCAAAGGAGAGCTCATTGCATTATTTGTGAACCTTTATGTGGCTGTTCTGTGACCGGCAATTTGACAGATACCCGAAACAAATTAGCTCGGAATTTCTTGTTGAAATGTAATTATCTCGAACATCCTCTGCACTCCTATGTTCCGCCAAAATTGCCTCGCTCAGGTCACTATTCTTTGCCCTACTGCTCAACTAGTAGACGCCAGAACTCCTTCTTTCCTTGGACTCGCATGTTGATAAATGTCGAAGGTTCGGAATTTTTCTTGTGAAAATAACTCTATCGTTCAGATCATTTTGATTTCTATAACTTCATGTATTTTTGTAATTAACTTGTGCATTATGTCGATTTTCATTGCCTTACAATATACGCCTTATTATTATTATTAAGGCTGGACGGAGTTTCTCTGGCTGGTGCTTGAGTTCTGGCTCCCAAGAATGAGCCCAAGACTCGTCTGCTGCAACGATCCGATTCAGGAAGGAAGGATATTGTTTGAATCGTTGGAGAATGGAGATGCTGTGAGGACACCAACATTCTGTTCACCGTTTGCTCTTCGGTCACAACATGGGGAACCCATCTCGAGCAAAGTTTCTTCATCCCCAAGTTCTCGTTGACAATATGCCAAGCTGATCCATGGCTGATGTCAAGCTCCGTAGCCATTTGATCCACCGTGATCCTGCTGAATAAGAGCTTGAACCTCATTAATCTCTTCTTCAGTGGCGGCTGAAGCAGGGCGGCCAGCTCTTTGCAGGTCAGAGCAGTCTGTTCTGCCGTCTTGGAACTCGCGCACCGATTTCCTCACTGTTTGGATTGAAGGACATTCCTCCCCCATAACATTGAACAATTGAGCGTGAATGTCAAGTGGAGGAGTTTGTAATGCAGTCAGAAACTTAATGATGACACGACCGTTGTATCGCGAGTAGTCAGAGCTGGACAAGACGAAAAGAATGACTGAAAACATCTTGCGTCAAATCGAACATTAAAGCCGGACATAACTGAGAAGTATTAATAAATCGATCGGTTGTCAAATTGATGATAAGAGTCACATGAAAACTTGTTTGCAGTGAAATGATAAGAATTCACCTAGGAATCATTTAATCGCAAACTGGTGCCTATAAAGTAAGTGCGTTGTGCGTGACAAGATAGGGAAACTTATTTATTGACTGACCCTCGTAGTTACTCGTATTTACAAAATTAGCTTTGACATGACGAGGAAGCCAGCTGTCTCTTCTCAAAGTAATGTCAGAGTGGCAGGGTTTGGTTTGTCATTTGCAATCAATTTCATGTTCTGTTATCTTCTGCAACTGTAAGAAAATCATGCTGGCGCCCTGCTCCGTTAATATCATTAGCAAATTGAATGCTCTCTGTGATGTCATTGAAAACCCTCAGAATATTCTAAAGCATCCATTTATCTCTTTCTATCGGACCGGTCAGAAGATCGTCCATGTAGCGTTTCAAAATGTCGCAGTTAGAACCAAAGCGGCAAGGAAATTTAAGTCCGGGATTCAACGACACAGCGGATTCCAAAGGTCTCTAATCGCACCAGATGCAAAACCATCACGACGGTTGACTTCACACAGAAGATCGCCACTGTTAGTGACACTTGACTGAAGTAGACGAAAGACGACACCTTTCAAACCATGGAACCGCTCGCGCTCAGTGTTGGAGGGGCGCGATCTTCACCTACATGTACATTTATGACTTTCCTCTTCGTCCAGTTCTCTTTCAGCCTTAACTTGGCAGCCTCGACTTTGTGGATGATGAGAACCTGTCTCTAGTTCCAGGGAGGATATTGGGATCAAAGTGTCTCTAATCTGTAATCACGCTTTGCTACTTGAGACACTTGCTGGTGCTTTCCCATACCCACTAAGCTGCATTTTTGATATATCCATGACATCAGTCAATTTCACATCTGTTTAGAAAGCTCCTGTTCAGCGTTTAAAAACAAAGCCTCTCCTTTTCGCCCAATTTCAATGATCTCTGGTTGTTGTAATGTCATCGAAACCGTCAATTCCGATAAAATACATTCTTTGCAATTAACTATGATCTCTTATTTGTGGAACAGCATTGACTCCTTCTCAGACGTTCAGCGGTCACACACATGCTCAGTGCGATATTCGAAATGTGCTCAGGTAGCAACAAGTCTCCATGAGCGTCTCGATTTTGTACACATTGCATTCTTAATAGCCTTAAATTCACAACCACAGAATTATTACAACGTTAATAAGCCGTCAATGATTGGACATGATGACTGCATTTTTTCACATCATATGAGTAAATTCGTCATCATCATCATATAGTTGTTTGTCTTCTGGTAGGACATTTGCTTTTCTTTTCCATATCTCATTACTCTTGGTATTCCTTTACTTTTGGTAAAGGTAACTACCTATCTTAAAAACTCAGCATATTTTTTCCTTATCCTTTCTCCTGACAAAGTTTCCTCCACACGGCCACCAATCACCTCAATGAACGATCATTTTGAATGGCATGTCTTGGTCATTGGTGCTGCATTTCCTGATTGTTTTCATCATACTTGAATAATCACGCACAAACATTTCATAGAAAACAGAACAAAGGCAAAAGCACGAAAACTGGGGGAAGGAGGACATCTAATACACTGATACACATGCTGGACAGGATGGACGAAGCTGCGATGACCCGTTTTCACACAGTCAGCACAGACGTCTTTGTCGCATACGAATTCCTTCAAAGAGCTAACAACTTGTGACCGCTTCCGTGCCATAGATAAGGACAGATCTCATGCACACCCCATACACATGGGCTGACACATTATGCACACATACAAGAGGACTGACCAACTCCCCCCACTTCGTCCACGAAGGCTGGATGTGAGTCCGAACCACTCCTTCTGCACCTCACCTTGTGTCCACGACATCTCCGAGATAACAATATTCTTGTACCCCTTGCAGGGTGATCTGATTCCACTCACTTTGAATGAATCATCCTCTGTCGAGCGGGAAGCATAGGTACACCTCGGACAGCGGAAGTTCGTTGCTCATTGAGCACTTTTTATGACATCACAAGTTGCAGGAAGCACAGATGACCGAGTTAACGCCAACTAGTTAACTCCTTTACTGCAACGTCTGCACTACCACTTCCCAGGCTTGGTGCGTTCTTCGTCATTTCAGTTGCCATGGCTGTGGATTTTGTCCCACTGATCTTCAGACCATAGGGCTCTAACCATTCTATACCATTGAAAAAGTCAAGTTATTAAGTTTGATGTCACATGCATGTCACGAGGAGTACGCCTATTAATTTGATTCCACGACTGATTCTAACATTGTGAGATAACTTTTTACCATTAATTTTTCGTTTTCCGACAGTGGAAGGAACATATTTTTGTAGCACCCTTTTCGATTAAAACATCTGGGCTACACGAAGCAGGAAATGCTCATTTTCTGGGAACTGATACTTCTGAGGACCTTACGTCCCATTTCCTCCAAATGACTATTTTTTACTTTTGTTTGATTTTGAACCCTCTTCCTCCTGCCCGCTTGTCCATCTCTTTTAGCACTTGGCCACTGAATCACTATCGAAATAACCGAAAGTATACCATTAAAATCGTTTATAATCTATCTATTTTTCAGCTTTCTTCAAATGTCTCAACTTATTAATTAATGCTGATATCCATCATTTGCAGCGTGTCCAGACGAACTTTTCAATGAATTATGCAAATCCCCGGCAGCTCGTCATCTACGAACTTTGAAAGAAGTGAATTTGGCGTTTGTTCCGTATGAAAGTTGTGTCTTCAGTTTGGATTCACCCGAGTCTACAAGCTTCTTTTATCATTCTCGACCGCGCTCACTCATGGGAAGAGCTCCACACCTCGAGAGACTTGCTGGACAATTAGCGACCCTTTGTGCCTCTCTCAGCGAATATCCACCGGTCCGATACCATTCCTGGCTTGGAGGCTCTGGGGGAGCTCCTAACGGACTTGTTGAGCGTTGTGCGGAGTTTGCTCAATTGGTACAACAGAAGTTAGACGCTTACAAGGCGGATGATCCAAGCATGGGTGCAGTCGGTGCAAATAAAGAGCGAACACAGCTAATTTTGCTGGATCGGGGCATTGATCCGGTTAGTCCCCTTCTTCATGAGTTGACCTTTCAAGCAATGTGCACCGATTTGCGTCAGGTGACGAACGATGTTTACAAGTAAGCTTATTAGTATGAAATCTATTTATTTTCACCCTTATCAGCAGGTGTCAATCGACACCTAGAAGCAGTTTGTATATTTGGTGTGAAGCTTGAACGTCAATACTTCCAATACTGGGGGCTTGGAGGTTGCTGGCTGCTGGCTGCTGACGTAGTCAGACTTTTTTGGAGCGTTGCAGCGCTTTTTAGTCCGGATGCACTTCCAATGACACTTTCGGGCCTCGATCTCTGAACCGAGAGATTGCTAGGACAAGCACTTAACCAGTTTGCCACGTAGGAATATCTCTAACTTAATAGAACAATAGCAACCTATGTGACCTCGGAGAATCGATTAAGCAAATCAATGTCATTGAATTGTTTGATTGATTCTTCGAAATCGCCTGGAAGCTGTTTCCTGGAACGAGGAGGATTATATATAAATACGCGCGTAAAGTTATTCATGTTCCTCGAACGATCATGAATCCAGTGCTCTTGCCCTGGTTGTCGTGCTACATAAGCATTTCGATGACTCAGATCGAATTTCAGCCAGCAAATTATTTTTCGTGGTTGTGCCAGAGACAAGACGCACTAGGGTATCTGATCAGTCAAAGTGTCATTGAATCTTACATAGATAGTTCTTATCATAAATGCAGGTTCAAATCTTACTATTTATGTGTTTTGAGCTTTATATGAAGCTTTTTATAAAGGTTTTCGGTAGGAATAATCACCGAGATCGATCACCTCGGTTCCCTCGAGGGCTTATCTATCAGTCATGTTCAAAGCTATGTAGTTTCAAAAAGTATGCTTTCTAAAATGTTGACTGAAGTGAATGTTGCACATAATAACAAAGAATATCCAGAATGTTATTGCTAATTCTTAAGTGAAATGAAATATCAATTATCAACATCGCGGAATGAATGATGGATCACACGATTTCTTGTTTATACAACCGAATCACATCAAATTCATGCCTCATCGTTAGTTCATTTCAGTATATGGGAGTGAAATTATGAGACATCGTCTTGAAACAGAGGTTGACATCTAAATATATCAACATCTCCTTACTGCCACGTCGATGTTGCGAGACAAATGTCCGTGAGTTAGTGATTTCTCGCAGTAAAAATTATCGACATTTTGAGTGACAAATTTTCGACTAGAGAAGAGCAGCTAAATGACATTAACTTCCAACGTGAATATTTTTCTACGTCAATATTGATCAAGTTTATCAGATAATTCGAATGTTTCAATGCTGCTCTTAGTATGTTACTTTACAGGATGACTGAATGCCTGTGAACTTGTTATGCTGAATGATGCTTTATTTATGTGGTCCCCGTGGTACAGTGGTTACGTGCTCTGGCTTGTAATCTTTTGGTAGTGTGGTCGAGCCCTGATAGTGCCTTTGGAAGTCAGGAGGATTAGCTTTCGGATTAGGAGTATCGCATCGTTCCACCAAAGTTTTCAAATGTCAGAACCATCCAAACCCCCAGTGGGGGAGAAGTGACGCTTGAGTTTCAATGTACCTAAAATATTGTAGTAAATTACATAACAGTGGCTTAAAATGTAACATTCTTATCTGACAGTAGCATTTGACATAGAAAGAATGATAAAAATGCGGTCTCCTGATACTTATCAATGTTTTCATATGCTTTATTTTTGAAAAATTGCGACTTCTAGACAATAATGCGGTCTTTTATATATTTCATCCAGGTCCAGAAAATGCGATAGCGGATGCTAGTGTAGTATAATAACTTTTTTTAAAGCTGAGAATGTGAGCCCTCAAGTATTGCATTGCTCTTTGATGTGCAACACGATGGTGCGACTATCGATTGGATTTTACGATCCTTCTATGATAAACTCTATATCAATTTATTTTTTTATTATTTCTTCTACAATTTTCAGATATTTGAGTACATCTGGCAATGAGGAATTGTATAAGGAAGTTGTCTTAGACGAAGAAGATGAGCTGTGGAAGGAGTTGCGTCATCAACATATTGCTGTTGTTTCTCAGTAAGTTTTCATTCAAACGAATGATTAATGGAGCAGGTAGTGCGTGCTGCATGCGCATAAATGCAGGCAATGCGTAATTGCTTGACTCACATTTACTCCCGGTATGACTGTATGTTAAGATGGGGAGTTGTGTTGATGCTGAGAGATGTGACCTGGGACTGCTGATGATTCCTGATATTAAATGGAATGGCTGCTATTCAGATTTGTTCATGTTTTTCAACTGAGGATGCATTTATAAAATGATGTGAGCCATAAGGTGTTATTTCAACAACGTTTGGGTCTCAGACGAGGCTTAGTCTTAGAGCTTGCCCTGTTGAAGTGTGAACCAAAAAGGAACCATACTCAAGCAATCAATGGAAAGAAATATGTAATCTTTGTTAAAGATCACGCACAATTATATTTCACAGTGAATTATTGTTGATGCTCTTTCCTCACTATCTACATGTTCTAAGAGCAGCTATAAACAATAATTATTTCAAGACAAGTATTTGTAGATTGTAGCTAATTGATGTTACTAATAATACAATTTAGTTGCTCTACTATTGAGCCACCCATCAAATTGTTTAGTTGATTTAAGCAAGCAAAAAGAGATTGATAATTTATATGCTGATGAATGGACCACAGAGTTGCAGAAATTCCTCAAAAATCACTTAGCCGGTTTCCCATAAAGATGACATCCATATCTTCATCCTTCATACGGAGGTTTTGATTTATGTGGTGTTAAGTCAACAACGTTCAAGTCATTGTTCTTGCCATAAGTCATTGCATGTGTGGCTATGATGGTTTTCCAGTGGCATCACATATAGGCTGACAAGGCAGTTGAGTGGATAGCCACGCCACTTTCAGCAGCTTTTCTCCCTTGTATAACAAGTACTAATATCCCATTCACTGCATAGTCTACAGACAGACGGGGCAGTTTCTGAATTCTTTTGAATACAATGCTGCTGAATGTACTTGACCATGTGTGAAAAATATTCGCACTCTTCATATAGGGAGATTCTCATGGTTAATCGCAAAATGCGACCTAGCCAGCGCCGACCAAACATTTTCCCAAGTCGCGCCGAGGTTTCTTCATAAGTCATCTTGTTGTGCTTAAATCTAACTCATAGCACAAAAAATATTTGGACCAACCACGATTCAAACCATCCGAACAGGCCGATTTTATTTCTAAGTTTGATCGCCGGGGTCTGGTCGGATAGACTGAATCTTGGTCGACCCAGGATTGCTAGATTTAAGCATTACAGAAGGATTTATGAAGAATAATCAGCGCCGACCAGATTTATATGATCGGGTTTAGGTGATTCCGATTTTTATTGATACCTGCATGTATATTATGGTTGGTTAGATGCCACTCAGATTTATTAGGCGCTCAGATATTTAATGATAATTATAACCCAGCAGTAAATGTACCAGTTGACCGCCAAACCGCCAAAGCCTTAGGCGTGTGTGATAGAAGATCAATATGTCTCATTAAACTCTTTTATGAGTTTTCTGGCGTGATGCTTTGGCTTTATCAGCAGCGACCGCGAGGATAGTTGAGCAGCTGCATGTTGACCTAATTGGATGTGATCATTCACAATGCAAACAACAGAGTCACTAAGTCTCAGAAGTCAGATAGTCGTGTGTGATGGTTTGAATGTATTGCGGTCAACTCGTAAACTGTTGCTAGGTTGATTATAATCAATAGAAACGGATGTATTATTGGATGATTATTTATTTAATGTCAATAAAAAATAGTGCAAAATCTGTTAGTCATTCATCTAGATAATTCAGCTTTACCAGTATGCACATAATAGTTATTAGTGTTCTAATTTTGTGCTATCTGTTGTCTGCCAAGGTTTGCATCACTCAATGTCGACCGCATATAATTGAGTTAGATCGAACATATATACCTTCAAGATGTTAATGGATCCGAAACGAGGTTTAGGCATATAGGTCCCGTCTACCACTGACTCGACGCAGGTCAAAACAATATGCCTAAAATGTAAACGATTTGCGATATAGTCCGGCCGCCAGAGCGAATTTCTGTAGGGAACAAGGTCGAAAATGAGAATTTCATAGAATGCTGTAAACCCTACAGCTATTACAGATCTGCGCGCCTAATAATTACACATTTGCCCTCTCTTGCAACATATTTTCATAACTCGTGAAAAATACTTATGTTGCAATGTAATACCATGATTGACTACCTGCTGTTATGCAACGATAATTTTGGTTTTAAAATTTTACATGCAGATAAATGTGTATTATTTTTTACTCAACAGACTGAAAAAATGGTGACTACAATTAGCTTGTAAGTATGGTTGTAACATTAGCATCAACTGCAGTTAACCTAACATGGTTTTATAACAATATTTGTGGTCTAACAAATACATATTCTCTCTCATATTCTTCTCTCTCTATAAATGAACCTGAAATGGAAAACAGGACTACTCCATGAACTCACTTCAATCGATTGTTTTGTGTTTTTCATGTAATATGTTTTCACACACTCGCTCTCCCTCTTGTGGGCTTGGAAATTGATTTTTATCCTAGATGTTTGCTAATATCGTCAAACTACTTTCACAATACCAACTTCCGAAGAATTTATGATGAATTGCCTGACTGGCTGAAGAGACCGCAATATGTTCCGTATGGGAGCTGCAGGAAACTTAAATGTGAAATAAAAGTGCTGCTGCACATCTTGCAAGATGGTCTCCGTGGCACAGTGGTTAAGTACTTGGCCTAGTGATCTGGTCCAGAGGTCGAGCCCCGAAGGTGTCATTCGAAGCCGTCAGGAAGGGCATCTGGACTAAAAGATCACAACGGTCCATCGAAAGTCTGACTATCATTCATTTATTCATTCATCCTGCAAGTCCTACAATGAGCTATTGTAATCGGTTTCAACCAGTCCTTAACGCTATCTACATCGATTTCGCACGACTCATATTCCCTTGAATAAGTTAATAAGAAAATTATGTTCGACTTCTTTATAATCTTGATGACTTCCAATCAAAGTTATATCTCCTCGTAGCCACTTCGAGTTTTCTAAGAAGGTTAGAAAAGAAAAACTTAACCTCAACTTCCGGTCGCACTATCCCATACTAGGCAGCGATTTGCCCCCTGTCGCATTTATGGTATGAACCTCCGGAGACCAACTTGGGTGACCAGAGATGTTTGTGGAAATAACGAAACCTTCAATAAATTAAAGAAAGGTCGTTAGTAGATAAATATAATTCCTCTAACAAATAAACTGTGTGTGTATTTCAGAAAAGTGACGGACAAGCTGAAACAGTTTGCGGATGGGAAACGAATTGGCCTCGGTGGGCCATTACCCACCGGTTCGGGTTCCATCGCACATCGGGCATCCATGAGAGACCTGTCTCAAATATTGAAGAAGATGCCGCACTATCAACGCCAGTTATCAAACTATGCAACACATTTTCATCTTGCAGAAGACTGTATGAGGGCTTATCAAGGACATGTGGACAAACTCTGTCGAGTAAGATACAACATTAGAAATATTGAAAACTTATTTGCAAGAAGGCATTTTATCATTTCGAAAAGGTTGTCAGTGCTGGTCAAAACCCGACTGTCAATCAAAAAGCCGTTTCACTCTCCCTTGTGGAGTTTTAGTGAAGCTGTAATTATATACATACTTCATTTAAAGTTGATTCGAAATAGTGAGCAAAATTCGACATACTAAATACACGCTATGTGTTTGTTATGATGCGCATGCGAGTAATGACATTATCGCATCATTATGCAGGGTGAATGAGAATAGTTTACGCCAAACACCTCGATGAAAGATCAATATTTATTTATAAATTGCAAGTATGTTAAAGTAACTCTTCGTGCGCCTGAATATGTCAACAAGAAAATTTGCATTCTTCAATTCACCAAAATTTACCAGGACATTGAGATATATAGAAAAAAACTCCTGGCGGCTGTCCAATGTTACTTCGAAAGTAAGCCTAGAACAGTTACGGTAAAATGCAGCGTTCAATATGGCACAAGCAGTCATTGAATGAAATAGGATGCACTATTTTTTATTGATCCACTAAGCTCCACGACTCTGATCGCAAAACTTCACAATAGCAATCGCCATTCATTATTGACCGCAATGAGTTGTATAGGAGCGTTCCAACTTTTCCAATGCATGATTAAGGTGTCCGTGTTGATGATTAACTGGATTCTTAATTTCAAGGGGAAGATTTCCCTCGCCCTTTGGTGAACATTGCAACGGTTGGATCTGTTACTTAGACATGATAGTTAATAGCAAGTTATGATAGACACAAAATTGCTTCTGTGCGCATGTGCGACAATTTGTAGCCGCTAGATAACAAAAAATTGAGACCCTTTTCTTCAAATCAGTTTGGGACCGTCCATATCGGACGTCTGCAAGCTAATGGCAATGACTCCTCTCCCTTCCGTGTCCTAATCTTTCGATCCCCCTCTCTCAGGACGTGCGCATGATGACAGCAGATACAATAACAATACTACTAATAATATGATATAATCTCATAATAATCATAATAATGGTATATAATTGTGATATAATGACAAACCTTCAGCATTCAAACGAATGTATAAATGTTAGTATTGCATGAAATATACTGCCTGTTTGCTCAAGTTTACAATAGGCCTATATTCAGTGAGGCCAGAACACGTCATTGTAAAGGGCAAACATTTTCAACTTTCAGTAGGCCTATACAACATGTGTTGTTTTCTATAATGATGAAATTCTATAATAGTCGATTTATATTATCTGCGAATCTTTACATGTGAAAATTGTCACTTATCGTAGAAACTTCATGTCTGCAATTATTATATTAATAAATGCCCAACTACTGATCTGATAAAGGAGAATGGAGAGCAGCTACAAATAGACAAAATGTAGGATAGTGCACGAATTGACAGTTTCATGCTCATTTCATGGAGTTTTTATTCTGTTATTCCAACGATATATTCATTGTCTACGGATCGCAGCTGACTCATGGCATTCGCTGTGCTTATCTATCTAGGTTTGCGGACGCATCGTCACTTTCCGTGACCCTTCCCCCTATGCACGTCTGCAAATGTCTGCCTCCGAGAATCCCCTTCCCCCTCGTTGCGGACGTTCTTTACAAATGACCCCTTAAGTATTTATTTTCAAATAGTCGTCTTCTATCCTCACCACTGTAAGCTACTTACAGCTCGCCCATAAAATTAAATATACTTTTCATTCAGTCATTAACTTTTGCATCATTGCTAAGAAATAAGATGCTCTATTTGAAAACATGGATTGAATATTTCAATTAAATGCACAAACATAATGAGCAATTCACAAGATTTGTCACTCTTGCTCTTCGGTGTAACTTATGAGCAAGAAATTATCTCACAGGAACACTTTAAACAGTTGAAATTTAATGAAATCTTTCATTTACTTAGCACCAAGCTATTCTCATTCACCCCGTACATAATCTTAATATGTAACATTGCGTAAAATACGCTTAACTGTGGCATTTTGATAGGACGAATATTTTTGTCTTCGATTTTGATTGCTTGGAATCTGACTACATTTGTATACCGACAGTCTATAAGTAAAGGTAGTTCACGTTTCTAGAGATAGAGTGACGTCTAGAAATTTCGATAATTTCGTCAGACACTATATTTATTAATGCATAATTAATGCACATTTCTCTCAACGAACTTCACGGATGCAGAGTGTCGTGAGAAAAGAGACGTCTGGGCATTGTCATGTTGACAAAATTATCAAAGTTTCCAACAAACGATTTTGTGTTTTACGTAAATTGCGCCCGCTTGTATCTGATGAAGAATTGCATATCATCTACACATTCTATGTTAAATCTACTTTGGAGTATGCATGTCCCGTATTTGTAAGCTTGAATAAAGCATTGTCTCTCCGATTAGAAAGAATAGACAAAATAACACATCGCATCATTTATAGAAACATCTAAAGAAAGTGTGACTGTTCAATTGATGAAATTTCAAAGCGTCGCTTTCTGTTAAGCAAAAGACTTTATTTACATGCAGAAACTAGTGTTACTCATTGTGTTCATCGCTTGATACCTAAACGTATCGTGTATTCAAATCATCCATGCATACCTCTTTGTAGAGCCATAAAAATGAAGTCATCTTTTTTTCCTTCTATGGCTTGTCATTTAAGTCATTCAAAATTTCTCAGTGAAAAGTTGTGAAATCAATCTTTGGTGTTCACATGTCACTGCGTGTCTTTTTATTATAATGTATTTAACTTTCAATTGCATCACTGTTGAACTATGTATGGCACCTTCTGATTTTTATTCGATTGAATAAAACACTTTTCTATTCTATTCTCTAAGTTCAATCAGAATCAATTGTCGGTATTGAAATGTAGTCAGATTCCACCTTAATTCGTCACAATTGTAGTAGATCCAAATACTTAAGCCAGAAGAATTCACAACAAAGAATCTGATGATAAAATTAGCTCAAAACAGAGGAATTCAGAGAAGCTCATTTTTGAGGTAAATGAAATAATGGAAAATGCATGAACGTAAAAGACAAAGATGACGATGCATTACAATATACACCTCGTCGAGCCTCGAGAATCTCATTGGAAGTCGGCAGGATGGGCATCCGAGCTAAAAGTATCTGACTATTTCACCACCGTCAAAATAGTGAATCAGATTTGCGTTCATCAGATTGTCTTCATCTGTCTGCATCTGATTTGCGGACACTTTTTTCGATGAATAGCAATTTTGCTCGAAATCACACATATTCATCTGATTGATTTAATAAGAGGAGAAATCATAACAAAACTTAAGATAATGAATAAAAGTAGGGAGAGGCTGCTATGACCTCATCTCCCACCATATGATAATGTCTCTGGCCTCTGCAGGTGGAGCAAGATCTTGCAATGGGAATGGACGCAGAAGGGGAAAGAATACGTGAACACATGCGCCTGGTTGTTCCGATTCTTCTTGATCAAACAGTCACTGCTTATGACAAAATAAGAATTATTTTGTTGTACATCTTATTGAAAGGAGGTAAGTTGCACAATGAAATGATTGCATTGCGTAAATTTGGCAGATTTTGACATTCTTTAAGGCATTTTGCTGGTAATAAGTCTCTTTTCTGATCAATGCTTGAATTCATTTTTGATAAAGAAGATTAACTGATTTTTGGAAGATTTCCACGACAAGCAGATTGACTATGCACGGTATCGCATTGATGTCTGCACTGCAAGTATGATACGAACAGGATTGGTTTTGCATATTTCAGTGTAGATATTTGTCTGTACCCTTGCATTTACGTTCGGAAACATTTGCCTTAACCTCATTTTTCATTTTTTTAAAATGATGTATCAATAGCAAATCAACAATGAACAACTTATTGGTTGACACAGATTATTATATATTAAGATTTCCGACCATATCCGCAATCGTAGATGCTAAATTATGTAGATCCGTAATGAAGTCCTCTGAATGAATTTCTGATCCTGAATGAATTTCTCCTCATCTTCATCATCTTTTGTCATCCTCCCTTTCGTACATTCATTATGTGTGTATTCATCATCATCATCATGTTCATTATCGTCGTCATGCACAGGATTAAGCATTTCTGATGTTTGGGACGTTAAAACTGTTCGCAGATTAAACGATAGAGCCCATCTATTTAATGAAGCTGGTCTTCTGGTAATTCCAGTAATGCCACCGCTCCTCTTCCCGATAGCATTCAGCCACTCTGTACTCTGATCTGGAGATTGATTTTACTGGATGTGGAATTCGTACTTGATGAAGCAGGATGGATCAAAATATTCTTGCTTTCGGCTAATTTCAATTTCTCAAATTCGGACTTGCTCATATAATTAGAACGACAATCTTTATGCCACGAAAATTTTTGAGTGGACTCCTCTTGTAAAAGCTCTCGGAGTCGAAAAGTTGCATCATGAAAGTTATCAAACCTCAACTGGCTCCTAAGTTCTATAATACAACGGATAGATAAATAGCTGGAAGAACTGGCTGCCACCAGCTTCGTATGAGAATTATTTTGACAAATTGTGCACAAGTCAGGATCGAGTGAAATTGTTCTGCTTTGCTCATTGCTTATACCCTAATCCATGATGAGTAGTCACTACCTTTTCATTGATCGATTGCAAAACAAAAATATTTCATATAATAAAGGACGTTGTTTTGTTCATGTATTTGAGAGTGGAAGCGTAACATTATAAAAATCATTATACAAAAACATGCATATAAATATATCATCACATAAGTATCACATGAGTTGAGCCTCCGACATCGTAATTCTTGAATTAACATATTGTAAAAACGGAAATTTGGGCAGAGCCTCCGGCGTCCTATTGACGAATTTCAGTTTCAAATACTGAAAAAAAGAAAATTTGGGCAGAGCCTCCGGCGTCCTATTGACGAATTTCAGTTTCAAATACTGAAAAAAGAAAATTTGGGTAGAGTCTCCGGCGTCCTATTGACGAATTTCAGTTTCAAATACTGAAAAAAGAAAATTTGGGCAGAGCCTCCGGCGTCCGATTGACGAATTTCAGTTTATTACATGTCTGCTGAATCGCAAAGGCATAAACGATCTGCTCCATACGTGTTCCACTGCTTATCATTACATAATCAATTTGTTAAACATGGCATTTAATTTTTCTACGTCCTAATGGAAATGATATAAATATGTAGCTTAATGCACTCTCACACACAGCCTGTATGAGAAGCTAGCGAAATGTGCTGGCTTAGGCAGGCAGTAACTTACGATTGGGTAAAATGTTGATAGGTCATAATGAAAGTTCTATCACATTTGCTTAGTTTAAGTTGGATATGTGACAACACATTATCACGATTGTATCTTTATATTGTATTCTTGTATAAAACATTGGTCATCATAAAATAAATATCACCAGTTCCATGTATCTAGTGGCTCAGTAGCAGTCGATAATATCAGCATGTCTACCCTACAAGACACCGGTATAGCTTAATATGAATAATCTGTCCTCGCAAACATCAATTGAACGATGCTTTGAAATACAATAAATTGCTTTGAGCAGAATATTAGGCTTGGACATGATATTATTTCAAAGGAACTTAGGTTAGAAAAAAATAGTTTAATAATAATTCCACTAAATTCACGCAGCTGACATTAAGTTAAAATAGATGTGTAGTATGACCTTGAATGATACATAAAAATTTAAGGAGTTAAACGTTAGAATAATTTGCTCACGAAATATTCTATTTCAGCAAACTAAAAGTTGATACAGACTTATGGATAAAACGCACCATCTAGTTCACGATATTCAAATAGTGTTACGAAATGAAACAATGACAAACTGATTATGCCAATAATTTGATGAAAATCTTAATTTTCATGCATTCATTCATTTAATGGTTATGCATGCCAGCGTACCTAGAATCAATAGCTAGGTTATGCAGATCATTGGAAGCATACAGCTTCCTTCTTTTTACAAATGAACCCTATAGGCAAGAGAGAGTGATTTATGTGGGATCAGCTGCTGTTGGCACAATTAGGCTGCCTATTGCAGATTTAGATTCTTAAGTCAAATGTATTGGGTTGAATCACAACATCAAGTATAAACATCTCCATTAAATATAATAAAAATGAAGGTGTAAAAGACAATGAGGCTACTTACCAGATCTCGAAATTCTTCGACATTGTCAATTATGCAAGTTGTACTCTCCATACTCTGACGCATGCAAGTTTTGAAACATTTGCGAGCGAAAAACTATTTGTTTTAGTACACCAAAAATTGTATCTCGTTGCTAAGACATTTTTTGAAATATGCTGATGGATATTAGTCATTCCTAGAAAAGTAGATCCTGTTCTCTGAACAGTAGTCGTAGAACAAGACAATTATGCACTGGGCATACAGACGATTTTAAAGTAGAATCATTTATTATACTCGCGTATGCTTTTAAAAACAAATTAACACGAGATGCCGTCAAAAATTTTTCAGAACGCATTTTCATGAAATTTGCCTTGTCTATCTTTTTTACTTGCCCTTTACGCAAGACACGAAACTATACTAGCAAGCTAGGAGTGGAGAAGCCTTAGCACACTCGCTCAGATTAGTAGCACGTAGTGAGAGTTTTATCCCCCTCTTAGAGCAAAGCGGACAAACTCGAGCCCTGGACCTCGTACACTTCCTTACCAAAGTGCGGCCATTAACCACTGAGTTATCCTGCCAACTACTATCTCATAATGTCTAGCATCATCTGTGAAAATGGTTTGAGAAATAGAATTTTCCTTTAGCCCTTGATGAATGCATTGTGCTCTCTGTTCAAAAGTAGGCCTGTGAAGAAGAGATTTCTTTTGCAAGAGTTTTCAATTCTACACATGGATACTTCTGATATCAGGCGATAGTTGTCAAATAAAAATCTATGAATTTTGCCATTTTAATGGAGAATATTTCGTCTTTAAAAGCTAGAGCTAGCTTGCTTATTTATATTGCTTTTTCGTTTTCCTTCCATTATCTATTCTCCGTGCGGGAGGACAGGCTTTCCGAATGGATTTTTCAACAAGTCTAGAAGAGCACATATAGAAGTGTTCGCTGTACGTTGAGAGCATCTGTCCCGACGTTCATGTGTTGTGATAAAGACTTGTCACTGTGTTCACCAACCACTCATCTTCAGTAGCCTTGCACAGTTCTCAAGTTATCAGCTCCCTAGAGACTCTGCCGAATGCTTTTGCGAGGTCCACGAAAACGAAATGCAGCTCCCGGCTCCTTTCCAGATATTTCTCCTGAAGCCGTCTTATAATGAAAATTGCGTCGATCATGCCATCTGCATGGCATGACGCCAAGCTGCATCACATTGATATATTTCAACAAGTTTGAGACCACGTTTTTCACTGCATAGTTCATCCACAGGCTCATATTCTTTAGCTTCCCAGACAGCCTACGGGGCTTCCTCTTTGCAGCTGCGTAATGCTGATGGTCGGAATAATTTTTCGTCCTTTTCCACTGAAGAAGACTCTTGGAAGGGGACCTTCCGTGGTCCTGCAAAGACTTTTCATCTGTCTCTATCCATTAGTTTCTCATCGCGGTCTATTTTTCTTTAATGCGATAAAGGAGCTCCATGCAATGCAAGCATGTAATAAAGTAACTCTTACTCCCACCAGCTAGCTTTTCAATGCTATTTGACAATGCTTGCATTGTGCTCTTATATTATTCGTGTAGTTTTTATCAAGCCTGGTGCACGAGCTAAGAGATAACTCTTAAATATTCACCCATTTGACACTATCATAGTGTTGCGTTTCATTTTTGAATTTTTTTTGTATTTTATATGGACAACATGACCCTGCTATTCAGAAAATATGTGTAGATAGGCACATGTTATTCATAAACAGTTTGTCGATGTCTTTTTCTGTTCGCTAGTGTTTTATGTGTAATATTGTGTTTTATGTTACAGGTATAAGTGAGGAGCATTTATCGAAACTAGTTCAGCACGGTCAAATTCCTGACGCCCAAAAAGCAATTGTTACCAATTCTCAGCTTCTTGGAGTTCCAGCATTCAATGAGGTATTAACATGATGAAGTCAGATGCTTCACATTGTTATCACGTTGTCATTTTTTAAAGTGCTTTCACCACTTTTAAAAAAAATTCAACCGAAGATTTATGATTTTCTTCTCACTGTATTGTGGCGGCTGAGCTTGGAAGGTGCCCAGCTCAGTCCCAATTTTAGTGCAATTTTCTTTCGTTTATATGTTGTGCTGCATGCTCTGATAACGTGAGTTAGCGAGTATTGCAGCATGTTACATAGCTACATGTTGTTTCACAACATATACATCCATTCTTCTGAAAAATTCGGTTTCGTTTCTAGATTATTGTTACACTGAAGTCAAAAATGAAAACTTTGTGAGAAGATGGAACGGCATATTCTTAACGGAAGATTTTCCGCTCGTGCGTTATCACATTCGAGTACATGATTGCCCTGATCATATTTCATCTATAATGCACTACATGCATTTTTCAGCTAAGATATTTGCTGTCTTAAAAGATCCGTTTTATTTGTATAGAATGTTCAACTTCTTATAGACGTAGCTACATGTAGCTTATCAGCCTCCACAGGATCATTTGTTGAGAAAGTAGACAGAAAACAATGATTGATCGATACACATTTCTGCCATAGAAACTACAAAACTCAGATTCATTTTATAGCACCTTTTTTCAATTTTCATTTTAAAATTTGTTTAAAAAATGTCTTGTTTACACATGTGATTATATAGTTCTGACAGGCGCATAAAGCTAAAATCTCTGTCTTCGCGAACCCACCGGTCATATTATGTATAAGTGTTATAGTTCCAGCATTGCCGGTTTAAACCTGTCTATAACTGATTACACCCTAGAAGTTGAATAATAACTAATAGATAAAATTATCATATCAAAGTTAAATATGAAAATAAGTAAATTGGATTCTGAAACAGCAGATAATGACAACATCTTAAAAATGTACATCTTCGTAAATGCGATTAGGTCTTCTACTATTCATCATTAGTAGATGATATTCTTTTCTGCTTTTTGTCCTTGTTATAAGCTTCAGTTATTATATTTGTGTGTCTAAATGTTGTTCTCCAGTTTTGTGTTGTGACCATTTTATCGTTTTAGAGTGAAGTTCCAGTTAGTGGAGTGAGTCCACCAAAAGAATCGACATTCCTTCTCCGTACTCGCTCATTCCGGGCCTCTTTAAGAGCCTCGAAGAGGAAAATTCATCCTACTAGGGCGGATGCCGTTGAATTGTACAAATACGACTCACCAGTTAGTATTAAATCAATCGCTTGCGCTTACTAAACCAAATTCTTACATTTATTTCAATGAATGTCTGGTGCAAGCATTTTTTCAAATATGAATCCTATGACAGATGTTGTCATCGAAAACTTAGTGATTTTGTATATGTATTTTTTATTTTACTTACTCCACATACATGTATATGTTTTTACCAACTTTGTTGGTGCATAGATGTTTGTCTGATTTTATGGACGGAACATATGGCTAATGCGTAACAGATCGAAGTGGCTTTTAGAAAATTTTGAAATTTTGATCGATTTATTTTAAATGGTTATTCAGGAAAAATCAGTCAATCATTATATTCGTCGATTATCTATTCTCCAATTTAACTTGGTCATTTAGCCACAACAATCTTCATACAAAGAGATTGTCATATGTAGCCTATAGTCGACGTGCAGTATAAAAAATGATAATCAAAATTGTTTTTTCCAAAATAGACAAATTAACCAATAATTTAACACAGAATTCAAAACAATTTTCTACCCTAGCAACTCCTTGAATTACTTGACTATTGCAGAAAAGTCAACTTTCTTGTTCAAGGATGATATCTTAAGAATTCTCATGTTTCCATCAGATGAACTGTCGCAGATGGGAAGCTGGTATATGTGCAACAGCAGTCTCTCTTCAGGTCCGCTTTGCCACTTCTAAGTTGATGACCTGAAGTGTCCCATCTTTCTCTTCTTTCGCCTTCAATCAGTTATTACTGAGCTCTTGGTGGCAAAACCTTTTTTTAATCAACAAAAGGAAATTCTCAATAGTACTACGATCAGATGATGTGAGACAAGATTTGGAAGTAGCGGGCCGCATACTGGAAGCAAGTTTTTTGAAGGCATTAGGAAGAAGATGAACCTAGAAGGCATTTCCGATGTTTTGCGAGGAAGAATGCTGCGTTGGCATAGCCACATTTTCAGAAGACCAGTAGATGAAGAGATCCTTCAGCTTGAGGTGGAAGGAAGAAGACCAAGAGGAAGCCGTTATCACAGGTTGAACCTGAATCCGGCTATGGTCTATGATAGGCAGGAGTGGTGACGCGCCAAACGAAAGCAAGAAGCGTCTGATTCCGTTCAGCGTGGAAAAAGGCAAAAAAACGGGTAAGTAAGTTTAAGCAAGTAGACAGGTAATTTATAGAATGCTTGTCATTCTCGATTTCCGAATTCTTATTGTACAGTTACTCAAATTCTATTATATGCCACATCAAAATTTCCTTCGATCTGTCACGCACATAGAATGAAAGTTTTATATCTTGCTTATGTACAATGATGTCGCATGGAAAAATCTATGGTTTGTAGATCCGATTCGATCTAAAACATTGTATCATGGTCAAACTATTTGCCAAGTTGGTTGTGGAAGTTGTTGACAGCAAATTACAGGATTTTAATGAAGAGAATTTTAAGTGAGATGGTGGTATTGTTTCATGTGAAATAGCCTATTATTCCATGGTTTGATATACTGTGTTTATTTGTAGCAGTCATTGGCAGCTATTATACAATTTTTCAACACTGGAAGAATCTGAAAAATTCACAGAAAAAATTTCTAATAATTGGATAATTTCTTCGTCAATCAGTTAAGAAACCTAGCGCTTCTCTGGAATAAACACACTGAAAGCTTCTTTACCTACAATCATTTCTTAGATAGATAAAATGTCGCTGGAACTTTTCAATTAATCATTGAATGACTTATGTAATATAGTGTGATGATATTTTCGAAGCTGATATTCGAAAGCATGCAAAGATTTTGAAAATTGTTCGAACATAATGAATAGGGGAACCCTTTAAAGTAAAATGAATAATCGAAGATTTCTTGGTCTGTGATTTTAAGCTGGAGTAATGCATGTTCTGTAAATCTACATTACAAGGTGCACATGTGTCTGATTATATTCTTGATAGATTATAGGAGCGATATTTCAAACTGATGAACGTACAGAACGCTTTAAAGGATTTCCTTTTTTGTCATCCTGTCGCCGCAGTATTTTGTAAATTCAGCATTGCTTTTGTGTATATGATCTTTGGACAAGGGGCAGCAATCCAGATCACAAATTGGCTTGATAAGTATAAATGCCAATCAGAAAACAAGGAAAGCCAGCTCGCAAAATTTACTTTTTGCCTCTAAGTTCCCCCGGAGTGTGCCATAATTTTCATGCAATTTCCATTCTAGGACTTTCTATGGTATCGTTAATTTCTATGGTCACACAAGCTACAGCATGTTTCATTTTCACGGATGCTGCTTCAATGTGACACACACTCATCACATTGCGTGTTTTGATTATTTTACTTTGCATCTCCCGGAATTTATCTGGTTTTTACTACAGACGAATTATCCGACCTGGTGACAGCATTGCAATTATATAACTGCGATTACTAATGCTTGCCAATGCATGATTGCTGACAAATCTGTTTATATTTGTATTCTTGGCTTTTCGCACTTTTCATTTGTAGTCCAACACACGTCGGAAATCTCATCAGCCTTATCTTGTCGTTAATCGTCGCGATCGTCCTGAACCGAAATATCAGATGTCAAGATGGACGCCTCTACTGAAGGATATTCTGGAGGTATGTCCGTCCATTCATTTCTTTCATGACAAAAAATGCGATAAGGTCTGCACATCTCAGCAGCCCTATCATTATTCGACAAGTGAATTTGCAAGTGATGTGCAAAGCATTTTCGAATTTCACTAAAATGAGGTGGAAGTTGTACTCAGACTTGAATGATTTAAACCCTAAATTGCTAGGCAGCCGCAGACGCTGAGTTTTCTCATACAAGGACTCATCAGTACGGCTCTTCTATATTATAAGCCAACTGATAAGTCCTTCGTTTAGGACGAAGCGCAGCGTCTGGCTGCTAAAAAATTCAGTATTTAATTGTTCTACTTTGAGGAAGCACTCTGCGATCTTTTGATCATGGAGCAGATATATTTTATCTTTTGCTTTCGAAATATTTTCAGTTTTAAAACGAGATTTCTGCATTCAAATTACTACTTTTGTTTTTCATCTCTATTTTACGATAACTTGTGGTTCCTCCACTGAAAGAAATTTCAGTAATGGAGTTATCCAACATTCTCTTGTCTGTGACTATTTTCGTTATTCAACTTTTGCATCATTCATTGAGCTGATTCTCAGCAAGGTTTTATGAGTAATCCTCGAACTCACAATGACAGGATAATCACTCACTTTATGAATTGCGAATCGGCTGTTGCAGACCTACATCGTAATCTTTGATTTCTTAAAATCAAGGTTTCGGATTACGGCAATGACATCGGAAATTGTTTAGTTGTGAATAGAGAGGAGATATTACGCCGCCGGTAAACTTATTTTAGATTGACATATGGGACATTTTTCATTTGCTACATCGATACCTCATTCTGACGTTGAACTCTGACGTAAATACATTGCTTTTTCATCCGCTGTCGTTACCTCCAATAATCGATTTATACATTTTAATGCTAGCAAATATAGAATTGGCGATAGCGTTCTGCTTCCTTAATGAATTCCTGCTTTGAGTGTAGCGTGTGACGGTAAATTGACATATCGACTTGATTACTTTGCTTTTTATTTCAGACAGTTGCTGTGTTATCAGAATAGATTTATAGAAGTCATCAGTTATTAATGTCAGTAGAACCGTTACCTAATTTACCATTTCAATCGTGAATATTTTGAGGAATTTTATCATATATTTCCCTTGAGACTACTAAATGTTACTGTTTTAAAATATAGAGTAGAATACACTTCTGAGCCTTGGCAGCCATTTGTGTTTTTTTTCAAATTGACTGCAGCGAACGGGAGGTAATTCATTGTTATGAGTTCCAACTCGTTTGGTAAATCTCCCTTGAAAAAAATCATAAGCTGCTGGTTATCTTTTATATTGTTCAGTCCCTGTAGCCAACAGATGATGGCCCAGAAAACAAAAGCATGGTGAACACTGAGCTTTCGCGAGACCACTCGCATCGTCTGAGCGTTGTAAAAATAACCATTAAAATCATGCGAGTTTTATTAAGTTTTTCTTTTCAAAACTTTATATGATGCCGGTGCCGATGCTGCAAAAACCGCCGGCCTTTCCTTAATTCTTGATCCTCATTTAAAGATTGATAAGTGATTGATCCTCATTCAGTTTTTGATAATATGAGTAAAATCATAATTAGTGCTTCCTAATTTTACTCGATTTCCATGTAATAGATAAAAACTCGCTTTAGGTTTCTTTGTTATTTTTACATCGATCGATCATCACAGATGCTCTACTGCAAAGGAGTCTGCCTTGGGAAGTACCACTGCCCTGTGTTTCGCTGACCCTAGCCTGTTGGGAGTTGTCATTGGCAAACCGAGTCTTGCTGATAAGTCAATAAATGTGGTAGCTAATGTGGTTTAGTGCCCTCTGTTTATTCTTATCGTTACAATGATTGAATTATTGTGGACATTCTTGGAAAAGTCAGACAGACTGACAGATCTTTCTCTTAGTATTGAAGATTTTGATCTCGATGTCAGTGACCGCTTCAGAAATCATGATCATGCAAGAGGGACTGAAGTACATAAGAGCCTAAGTCCGACATTCAATCGGAAATACGAGATAATGAGCTTTCAATATTCGTTGTTCCAGATTTCAGATGTAAAACTCTGTATGTTACTATGCCAAGAAGCATCAGTCGACCATCACCTCATTTTCACTGGACTTGACATATTTTTACAAATCACGACAACACATTGGAAGAATTTTGCATTTTTTCAATATTCATGTTTGGTTTTTATTATTCCAGAACCTCAAGCCGCTCCAAGTAGTGGTCGATGCACATTCCATGCCGTCATGCGCTCACGTAAGGACCAGGCGCTTACCTTAGTCGCCCATTTTAAACCGTTTGAAATGATCGCCAAGATATTGCATTAGTTGCCGTGGCCTATCCCTTCATCAGTAATTTCCGTCTTGATCATTGTAAACTCTCGGACACCTAGTCCTGCTTCCTTCATTTTTTGAAGTCACGTTAAGAGCGCAAGTGTAATGTGATATGACCGGATTTTATTTCTCAAAAGTTTTTACTTCAAGACGTCTCGTTAATATTGAACATGTATATTAACCGCACCCACGTTGTCCATGCACTTTTGAAACTAGTGCTAAGAACTTCAAGTTGGAATGAAAAATACAACAGTGGAAATTCAAGTAACTGAAAGCTGTATGATGTAAATAACCAATTTATTTCAATTGTAAATTAGATCATCAAGCAATACAGGCAGCACAAATATCAGATTAAATGATGACATGCTTGCTCATAAACTGATGAGCATAAACATTGATTCTAATTCTGATATGAGCGAATATGTTCGTTTCAAATGTTAAGTTGTCAACCATGAAGATGACTGCGCTTTGAATTGATATTGATTCATCATGTTGCTATCAATTACTTGGTTTTCCATTATTTCATCTTTCGTGATGTCCGACGAAAGTATCTTCTCTTGCTAACTGGGATGCATGGGGAAGACACGATTTAACTGCTTAAAGGGTGGCGGCCGAGTCCGTAAATCCTTGAAAACCCTTGGCATTGCACGGGAAAAATCGTAGAAGAATGTTGATAGAAGATGCAATAAGTATATCTGAAAATCTGAAAAATATAATGAAAAATATACATCCTTAAATGTATCTGAAGGAGTATTTTATGTAGTTTTGAATACTGCGTCTTACTAAAATTTCTGCCGTCAACTTCGATTGTTAAGTTTGTTATAAGCTGGTTTTGAATTAAGTAGAAGTGTGTTTGCATATCATTTATTCATTTTCTTAACAGAATAAATAAGGTGCAGTTCTCATATTAAAAAAATTATTCACAATTTCCATTTTGTCAAAGTTGAGTGCATTATGGTGTTGACTTATGCACAGTGTTAAACACATGTACATTTATTACTTGCAGATGTAAATTACAGGTGTAAAGCCAAGATACTAGATTATGGAAAGACAGTTACCTTTCTCGCGTCTTTCATGTTCCGTGCTATTTGTATATGGAATATCTAAATCAGCACTCTATTTCAAGTCAATAGTGAAGTCAATAGACAAAGCAATAGTGATTAATGACCAAATTTACACAAGAGCAAGATTTCACAGTTCAATTGATCATAAAATTTCCAGTTGATGTTAAACTTAGTCATGAAATATGGTATGATAGCCTGGAATCGTAGGAAAATTAAATACTTAAATTCTGTACGTTTATGTTTTTGGAATACATATAAAATTAGTCTTATATCCAGCGTCAGCGACCAGCAATAATGAACTAATATGATGACACTTCAAAGCAAAATTTGGTTGATGTCGTTTTTTTTACATACTGTATGTTCTATCTGCACATTATGCTATTTTTATGCATTATGCTGTATTTCAGTCGCAAAATAATAAGTCATACTTGTAAGCGGAAATGTAGCCATTTCTTTCAGGTGTTTAGTAAAGGATTTAGTTATTTGAGAGTTTTATAGATAAAACACACAAAAGCACACACTCGTAAATGCAGGTTTTACAGTAGAGATATACCTTAATACTCTTGGACTCGGAGATATTGAAGGATAGACAGTCAGCCTCAAAAAGAACGCCACCCAAGAGAGATAGCTCAAAAATAGACCGTCATGGCGGTATATTGCAAGTTTTATGGTATAGTACATGTATTTCTAAGTCATTTGAGGCATTGATCAGTGAAATTTAATCTTTCGTTGCAGGATGCTATCGACGATCGTCTCGACACACGCTTATATCCATTCCTCGGTGGAGCAGGTGTTCGAAGTCCTGGTGTTGGGCTTCGGACCACTCCAACGTCTACTCGTTATGGTCAATGGCATCAAGGTGGAAGATCACCAACTCATTCAGTAGCGCCGCGTCTTATTTGCTTTATTCTGGGCGGAGTAACGTATTCTGAAATGTGTGCTGCATATGAAGTAGGACGAGCTCGCGGTTGGGAAATTATTATCGGATCAACACATATCATAACTCCCGAACAATTTCTCGACGATCTAGAGCAGCTAGGGAGCGAACATCGCGGTTCAACATGTGGGTGATTAGTTAATTTCTCGTGGTTGGATTTTGCTTTTGTTTCTGTCATTACTTGATTTCTCTGATGATATCCGACTCATTTTTTCCGTTCTAGGTGGCTTTAGGTCAACAATAAGCCTATATTTCTGTTGAAAGAAACTGTTGTTGATGTGGCTCCACGCTCTAGAAAATCAAGCAATTTGTTCAGCGAGGCTATTGGTTATTTTTCATAAGATGAAATGTCTGAGGCGCCCTATAACGTGGGCAAAATGTCTTGCAGAGTAGTATCATCTCTTTGAAAAGTGAGAGTCTGCTGTTATTCAACTGCTGGAGGGATTCTATTAGCATGATAGTAGACCGATAAGCAAAATCGCCAATTTAGACTCCAAAAGCTATCAGAGTAGTATCACGTTAGTGTTATTAAAAAGATCTTTATTCAACAATGAGTTGATTGAATAATAAGTATTGGACAAAGGACATTCCATTAGCTATGAACGAAAGCATCGTAAGTTGGATATCGAAGGTTATCAAAAAACTATACCTAGGATCAATCTGTGCGTAATGGACTAAATTGACGCAAAACTATAAACAACGGCTGAATTTTTCTCAACTTCTTTTCTTTATTGTGTGAAGGGATTCTTAGCAGACGCTTCGACATCAATATTTCCGGAAAATAGCGTTTCAACTCCATCGGGACGCCAATGTTAGAATATCCTATCGATTTTTTAACTTGAACATCGTTGTGTTATGTTCTGGGGTCAGGAGGATGTCTAGCTTTCTGGAGCTGTTATGTCGGCTACTTGGGGCTCCAGCTCATCATGTTTCCCGACTCCTGTTGTTGGATGTGAATGTTGCCCCAGATTACCCGGGACAGCAATGATGAGGAAGTTTTAATAATGCTTCTTGTAATTCGTCCTTATAATTGATTTGTTTTTTCATCCTATGTATAATGTAGAGATTGTGTTGTGTTTTTCATCGCAAAATTCATTATGAAAATAGATTGAGCAATCACAAATTATAGTAAATGCAGGTGTCGAAGAGAAAAAGAGAATACGAGAATAATTGCGCATAGCTCACTATTTTTTATTTAAGTCATCAGAGAAGTCATCAATGCTCTCATTATTTGATTGTTGCAACCACAACAGCACTTACATATTTCAATCTGATCAGTAATTCTTCTTTTTTACTTGCATATGAATATCGTGCATTCCATTTGATTTTTTGCCTCGCGCCGTATTTTTGTAAAGAGTAATGGTACCATTGTTTTGTTTGTTTGTGAATTGCATTTCTGTTATACTAAGGTACGCCAATTAATTAAAATTGAGAAATAAATTTATGATTTTCAGGATTCCGATTCAATATTGCAGTATTTTGACGGCAGCGAAAGCAAAATTATTTGTTTAAAAATCCTTTACGTGGGAAGTAACTAAAATCAAGAATGAGATGGTTAGACCTGAAGTGCATGAAGGTTTGTTTAACATTTCAATGATGCAATGTCAAATTAGTCATGGTGGAAGCTGACCAAATTAAAGCAACAAAAATTCACCACTACTGAATAATATCCGATGCATGATAACTATATTTCCCGACCCTCTTTCCCATGACTTATGCGAACTTCTTCTTTGACCATGTGTTCTCCCGAGCGACTTTGAGCAATGAAAACTGAGGGTGGGGGCTCAAAATTGAAAATTTGAGTTCCAGTTTTTTTTCAAAGAACGAATGTCTTGAGTATCTGTTAGAAATTAACGGCAGATGACGTAAATAAGCAGATTGATCAGTTATCGCATGAAAACATCACAGGACAATGTAGGAAGCATGCATGCCCACATGGGACACTGAAACTATAAAGACAACTAAAATAGAGATTTATGAAAACGCATCTAAATTGCGCATGGTCTGCTACTATCTTGCTTTTACCGACCCCCCCCCCATTAATAAAGTATCACTGCGTTTAAAAACATGAAATTTGCATGTTACATATTTAGTATGTCAACTTTCTAATGGTGGTCTTCATTTTCTCTAACTCTCTTATCTTGTGCTGTATACAGTACATGTATACTTCAAGGCAACCGAATTTTGGTTGTAAATGCCTTTAGGGATTGCTAATTATGCTATTTATGGTGCGAAGATGGTCTGAAAAGCTTTTCAGTCACGCATTTACGCATTCAAGTAAAAAGACATTGCGAACTGATTTGTGTCGCTTTCTGGCTGGTTGGTATTTCTATTTTTGAGGTCCAATGTCGACTTGGGTTGTTTCCACTTGTCTCTTGGCGCAGAAGCTCCCGTTAATTTTCGAAATGCAACATGAATTGTTTGCAGCTACATTTAAACCTCGTCCTTTTTAAGCACTGTCAGGTTAAAGAAACCGCATCTCATTTGCCTAAATGTCTGATTCCAATATTCTCTTGCTTATATAAGTAACTTTATTTTGATTTTTGAGTCTTTTGCCATAGTTCTTCAAAAACATTCTGCGCCATTCCAACTCGCCATGTCTTCATCGCATTTACCGTCCACTGCTGCATATTGCCAAGACATCTGAACCTTCTCACTTGCTTAATGAACTTCTGATCTGTCCGCATTTTGCACTTCTGCATGGTGATTGCAGTTTTACTAGTAGAAGAACATGCCATTTATCTGCAAATTCATCAACGAAGCTGTATTACTTAAAAAATCTTTTTATTTTTGTTTCTTCATATTCAATGTCTTCGACGAATCTTATCATTAGTAATGTGAACAAGTCAATAAATGTTCACTTCCAAAATGTTCTGGAAAGCCGTAACAGCATGCATTCACAACAAAAACGCATTCATGATATCTACGAGTATTAAAGATTGCGGTCAATTGAATAAACAATTCCAATCATTTGTGTCCTCAGACAGTTAGCCTATGTCCTCTATTTGTCTAATAATGCCAAATTAGATCAGATATCTGAAAAAGTATTTACTGACCAAGTCTTGATTGACCACGCAATCTCATCTGACTTTTTGTTGGATCTTTACGCATTCACCGATGTCATTTCCAATAGGACATGTTCCCAATACAAATAGTCGACCGCTTCATGCATAAATGCAATGGTTAATAGCTTTTGGTTTCGAATATTTTCAGTGTTTGAATCACTCATATAAATAATATTTAGGCATTTAGGAAGCGATGAAATACATATGATTACATATGTTGATATTTCTTGTAACCTTCAATTACAATCTGAGATACAAACAAGACAATCTTCCATTTAAAGTAGAAAAAATCAATTGAAAAATGATTTCTCTTGTTAACAAGAGATAATCAACCGAAATTATCTCAAAATAGAAAATCTATACATCCTTCCCTACATATTTTCGCTTTTACCGATTTATATTTCATTTTAGGACGAGCTTAGCTTCAAATTCTTAGAGGAATTAGTTGAGGCATTAACGATATGCAGTTTAGATTTCTCGCTCTTCATTTCTGGTTTATGGAAATTGATTTGCAAAGACATTCCACACATCACAGAGAGCTAATAGAATAGCTAGAAATCTGATGTTATCAATTTATTAAAACGTGCTTAGCAGCACATTGACATATTTCTACAGAAGTGAGCTACTTTCATTTATCATGTAAAAAGTTCCACAGCAAAAACAAATTTGTACTAAAAAAATAAAAGAATGTGTTTAATGTGTCTTAATCTAAATTGGCACGTTCCTCAATGATGAGATGATGTATTTTGTCATTAGACCCCTACTTTTCCAAAAGTAATCCTAACATCATGAACTTCCTAATTTTGAATCATGTTCGTCTGCACACAATGAATGGATGAAATGTATATACCTACTACTGTAAAACCTCCAATAGACCGTCATGGCGGTTCTATATATTCGCTATGGTTGTACAACCTTTCATCTTATCTGGCTGTTCGCTATAGCGAAATGCACTTGATATAGCCAAAAAGAACATTGTATTTTCTGCTATTACCGTATGTTAAATAGATGCCTTTGAAGATTTGTGAATTGATTTTTGTCATCGATTGCGTTTGTGGTTGGGTTTTCAAGTAAAGTCGTCAGTATGTAGTACATGTGTCTTTGGTTTAACGGAGTGAAGGAAATTTGATGTAATCCATTGACATTTTTAGGGTTCTTGTTACGCTTTGATTGTTGCAAGTGCGATCCTTTGATATCGTAACAGCATCTTCAACCGAATAATGTTATAATTTTGGTACCTTAAAAATTTCTTCGACGATACTAGTGCGATAAACTAATGAGTTAAATTTCTTGGTCATCAAAGGAAATTGATATTGCTGCATTTTTCGTTTTTTAATGTAAATTTTGTGATTTTGGTAATATCGTTTTTCTTGATGAAGTTTTCAACGCCAGTTTTGTCAAATGAGTTGAATCTATGCTTTGTTACCAGTTGTTGGTCGATTGACAGTAGATGTGACATATTTACATTTATATGTTTGTCATTCCGAATGACTAATTGTTTGTACCTGTTTTGACTTTTGATATATTTTGTCTTAATACACGTATGTAATAGTGTCTGTTTGCACTTCAAATTGGAAATATTTGAGTATTTATATCAAACAGTCTTGGATTGTCACTTTATTTTGAATAACATTTTTCAATATGAGGAAATTACTACTGTTCATTGAATATGATGATTTAATTATCATCTGGATATGATTTTATCAGTTTTTTGTTTCATTGTCTACAAAATTGATAAGTCATTGTTTTACATGTCATATTACCAACGTGTATATTCGTTGTACAGATAAAATCGTCTTCCCATGCCATGTGATTTCAACAAATTGTCTTTTCATTAAATCAGTCAATCAAATGACGTTTGTTTACTGTGAATCCTAAAGTATCGACTAAGAAGAAAACCTAAATTATTAAACAGCGAAAATGCTAGACAAGTTTATATGATTTCTACTTTGTGACATGAAACCTGGGAAGTATTCGAACATTCTAGTTAAATTAACGATGAAGAAGATGAAGCACTAAAATTGCGCTCTTCAGAAAGAAAGCTCACTGTAATATAGTGAATGGTGTATTTTTGCAGGCGAAATATTTCTGTGCATCTAAAGGCTGGTTCTCATTGCAGTAGCTAGCGACCGTGTAGTTTATCGTTTGTAGTTGATTGAAAAAGTAGTTTGTAGTCAGCTGCTTGTTGTAGTTGTAGTTGAGTAGTCGAAGTTTGTAGTTTATCTTTCTGTAGTTTGAAGTAAATCAATTCATCCACACTGCAGAGAGTCGTTTGCAAATACTGACTGGGATCTGAAGATGCCAACATTTACGAAGCGCAGATGATTGGCTATTTTACTGTATCTTTTACGTAACACCTCAACCAGAGAAGATTCTGGGTTCGACCGATTTTGTTAAGGAGATACAAACTTGGAGAATTTGCTAATCTTGTGAGATAAATGTATTTCGATGATGAAGAATATTTCTATCGATATTTTCACATGGGTCCAAAGGAATTTCGATTTATCCTGGAAAATATCAAAAGTCATATTTCAAAGAAAGACACAAATTTTCGCAAAAGCATATCGGCAGCAGAAAGATTGGCAGTAACATTAAGGTATCTTGTAACTGGTGATTCCCAACGAACTATTTCTTTTAATTTCCGTCTTAATTATACATGAAACTTGTGAAGCTATTTGGAAAGTATTCCGACCTCTCTATATGCCAAATCCTACTGGAAAAGATTGGGATAAAGTGATGAACCAATTTTGAAAAATGTGGAACTTTCCTAATTGCTGTGGCAGCATTGATGGCAAGCATGTCGTGATTCAAGCTCCAAGTAATTCTGGTTCATTATACTACAATTACAAAGGAACTTTCAGTATCTTATTACTTGCTATTGTTGACGCAAACTATTGTTTCCAATTCATTGATGTCGGAGCATGTGGAAGTGAGAACGATTCCGGAATTCTAAAAAAGACTGACTTTTATAGAAAGCTTGAAGAAAATGAATTGGGTATTCCAAATCTGAAAATTTTGCCTAGCTCTAAAGTCTATCTGCACCCATTTTTTATTGGAGACGAGGCTTTTCCTTTAAAGCGAAACATTCTAAGGCCATATCCTGGAACCAAGTTGGAGCTTGAACAAAGGATTTTCAACTATCGCCTCAGTCGTGCTAGACGTGTTGTAGAAAACTCGTTTGGAATATTATCATCGAAGTTTCGCATCTTCCGCCGGCCTATCATTATGCACCCTGATAAAGCAGTCGATATTGTAAAGGCTGCATGTGTTTTGCATAATTTTCTGAAACGGGAAGATGAATCACACTGTACGACAACGCTAGTAGACAGAGAAAAAGATGACGGGACTATTATTCAACATGGTGAATGGAGAAATATCACTCATGATGACACGGGTTAAAAACCCGTTACATGTATGGGTGGCTATCGATCTACATTAGAAGCAGAAAAGTTCAGAAAAGATATGTCAGAATATTTCTTGACCGCTGCCGGAAAAGTGTCGTGGCAGGAGTCATATGTGAAACGAACAGAATCAAAACAAATTTCTTGAAAAACATCTAGTTAAATAGAAATTGAAATCATGTTGTTTCCGTTTTAAGATTTTGAATAAATGAATTTAACCTTCTTAACGGTCACTATAAATACAAGACTTATAGTACTCATGATTACTGGTTTTGTTTTTCTTCTCAACTCTCAACTTCATTAATTAAAAGAACGTAAAATTTGCTCGAAATGAATGACTCATTACATTGGAAAACGCTTAGACACTAATAGGTTAAGTATTCGTTTTACATAAATATATATCTATCAGTAAAGCGAACTATTATAGTAGCTACCTTTTTGAAACCTATCAACCCTTTAACGAAACCTCCGAATGTAAGGAATACGAATACCAGTCGGAATGAGCAGTGTAATATGTGTACAAGTATTATACTCGTAAATGATAACATGATTGAACAATACACATCAATTTTACAATGTAACACTGGAATTTAAAATAGAGTTCTATTTATTTAAGCTTATTAAAAGTTTCTGTGGTATCATCAAGAAGTATCTGCAATAGGTCATTACCATTTTCTATGTTATGTTCATCGTTGCCACATTTAATATCGGAAATTTCCGAATCACATAAAACTTGTTGAATTTTCACTTTAGCATATGATTTAGCAGTCGGCTTCAGTTTTTTCAATGCCACATAATTTCCAAATTGCTCATCTTCATCATTTTCATTATTGAGGAGTTTCAAAATAGCAGCATCAATATTGGATGATTCTTTCAATGAACGCTTTCCACGAATTCCTTTCCCCATGCTTTCAACGAATGATTGAGACACAGAAGATTCAAAGTACGAGTCTGTCGTTTGGTTTTCCGTGCCAGCTTCTACACTTAACGCTGTTTCTGAATTCTCCTGATCATTGCAGATCTCCTGATCATTAGAATCCGCTCCACTACGCTCATCCATTGTATCATTTGACATATTGCTACAACGCCTTCTAGACTTGCAAAAAGTATCAAGCCATTTCAGTCAGTGATAGAATTCCCATATCTTAAACTTTTTGGCTGTTGATCCTGATTTTTCTGATTCCTTCACCTTTTCTTTACAGCGACGATACTGGTCTCGTAGGTTTTTCCATCTCTTCATGGCATCGTCGACTTCCATTCCGGATTCAGATGAAACATTTCTCCAACAGTTATCCTTGAAAACTTTATTGATGTAGTCTTTGCATGATACATCATATATCGCACGATACTTTCTAACAATTTCTATAAGCAATATGTCAAATGATACAATGGATGAGCGTAGTGGAGCGGATTCTAATGATCAGTAGATCTGCAATGATCAGGAGAATTCAGAAACAGCGTTAAGTGTAGAAGCTGGCACGGAAAACCAAACGACAGACTCGTACTTTGAATCTTCTGTGTCTCAATCATTCGTTGAAAGCATGGGGAAAGGAATTCGTGGAAAGCGTTCATTGAAAGAATCATCCAATATTGATGCTGCTATTTTGAAACTCCTCAATAATGAAAATGATGAAGATGAGCAATTTGGAAATTATGTGGCATTGAAAAAACTGAAGCCGACTACTAAATCATATGCTAAAGTGAAAATTCAACAAGTTTTATGTGATTCGGAAATTTCCGATATTAAATGTGGCAACGATGAACATAACATAGAAAATGGTAATGACCTATTGCAGATACTTCTTGATGATACCACAGAAACTTTTAATAAGCTTAAATAAATAGAACTCTATTTTAAATTCCAGTGTTACATTGTAAAATTGATGTGTATTGTTCAATCATGTTATCATTTACGAGTATAATACTTGTACACATATTACACTGCTCATTCCGACTGGTATTCGTATTCCTTACATTCGGAGGTTTCGTTAAAGGGTTGATAGGTTTCAAAAAGGTAGCTATAATAGTTCGCTTTACTGATAGATATATATTTATGTAAAACGAATACTTAACCTATTAGTGTCTAAGCGTTTTCCAATGTAATGAGTCATTCATTTCGAGCAAATTTTACGTTCTTTTAATTAATGAAGTTGAGAGTTGAGAAGAAAAACAAAACCAGTAATCATGAGTACTATAAGTCTTGTATTTATAGTGACCGTTAAGAAGGTTAAATTCATTTATTCAAAATCTTAAAACGGAAACAACATGATTTCAATTTCTATTTAACTAGATGTTTTTCAAGAAATTTGTTTTGATTCTGTTCGTTTCACATATGACTCCTGCCACGACACTTTTCCGGCAGCGGTCAAGAAATATTCTGACATATCTTTTCTGAACTTTTCTGCTTCTAATGTAGATCGATAGCCACCCATACATGTAACGGGTTTTAAACCCGTGTCATCATGAGTGATATTTCTCCATTCACCATGTTGAATAATAGTCCCGTCATCTTTTTCTCTGTCTACTAGCGTTGTCGTACAGTGTGATTCATCTTCCCGTTTCAGAAAATTATGCAAAACACATGCAGCCTTTACAATATCGACTGCTTTATCAGGGTGCATAATGATAGGCCGGCGGAAGATGCGAAACTTCGATGATAATATTCCAAACGAGTTTTCTACAACACGTCTAGCACGACTGAGGCGATAGTTGAAAATCCTTTGTTCAAGCTCCAACTTGGTTCCAGGATATGGCCTTAGAATGTTTCGCTTTAAAGGAAAAGCCTCGTCTCCAATAAAAAATGGGTGCAGATAGACTTTAGAGCTAGGCAAAATTTTCAGATTTGGAATACCCAATTCATTTTCTTCAAGCTTTCTATAAAAGTCAGTCTTTTTTAGAATTCCGGAATCGTTCTCACTTCCACATGCTCCGACATCAATGAATTGGAAACAATAGTTTGCGTCAACAATAGCAAGTAATAAGATACTGAAAGTTCCTTTGTAATTGTAGTATAATGAACCAGAATTACTTGGAGCTTGAATCACGACATGCTTGCCATCAATGCTGCCACAGCAATTAGGAAAGTTCCACATTTTTCAAAATTGGTTCATCACTTTATCCCAATCTTTTCCAGTAGGATTTGGCATATAGAGAGGTCGGAATACTTTCCAAATAGCTTCACAAGTTTCATGTATAATTAAGACGGAAATTAAAAAAAATAGTTTGTTGGGAATCACCAGTTACAAGATACCTTAATGTTACTGCCAATCTTTCTGCTGCCGATATGCTTTTGCGAAAATTTGTGTCTTTCTTTGAAATATGACTTTTGATATTTTCCAGGATAAATCGAAATTCCTTTGGACCCATGTGAAAATATCGATAGAAATATTCTTCATCATCGAAATACATTTATCTCACAAGATTAGCAAATTCTCCAAGTTTGTATCTCCTTAACAAAATCGGTCGAACCCAGAATCTTCTCTGGTTGAGGTGTTACGTAAAAGATACAGTAAAATAGCCAATCATCTGCGCTTCGTAAATGTTGGCATCTTCAGATCCCAGTCAGTATTTGCAAACGACTCTCTGCAGTGTGGATGAATTGATTTACTTCAAACTACAGAAAGATAAACTACAAACTTCGACTACTCAACTACAACTACAACAAGCAGCTGACTACAAACTACTTTTTCAATCAACTACAAACGATAAACTACACGGTCGCTAGCTACTGCAATGAGAACCAGCCTATATTGGCGGCAGTCGCTGGTAATTCAACCTGAATGAAACGCTCAAAGTTATTTGTAATTACGTCGCTATGTAGTTCATTGCTACTGGCTGTGCCCATCGCGATTGGTTGACGACAAACTGGCAGCGACAGATCGATTTGTAGCTGACGACAGTCAATGTAGTAGCCAACTGCAAACTGCAAAAAAATAGGTCGTTGACTACAAAACTACAACCAGTGGGAACCAGCCTTAATTTTAGCAGTCATCCGCACGGTGGTCTGTTTGGCAGCTTTTAAACTCTGCATAACGAAAGGGACGATTGTATTTTTTCATGTTTTTGGCAGGCTAGGTAGGTAGTTTTTCAAGCTGCGTCGGTCATATACTAATCAAAGAAATGACATTATATATTACGTAAGGGCCTACCTAATGCTCTTAACATGTGTGATGCCGCAAACAATTTCAGTAATTCAGCTAGCTGGCGTGTTTATCTAGGAAAATCAAAATCCTCTCCACGAGCTGCGGCGGACATTATGTGACACCAGCAGTCCACTGTCTTTCCTATGAGCATAAGCAGTTTCACATTCAAATAAAGTCTGTGTGAAATTCAAAGAACAATGTTCATTCCATAGACGATTCATGTGACTAATCGGTGTCGTGTGCGGAAAGAAATACCCGTGCTTTCGATATCTTCTGACTCAATTCTATTCACCCATTTAGGAACTGATAAAACTATTCATCTGTATGGGCTACTCAGAGCTCGTTACAATTTAATAACTTTCGATCCCCATGTGGCTATTCACCATGTTTGACTAAAATGGGAAGATGATGGATAAATGCGAATCTCAAATAGAAGGATTAATTGCTTGATTTTGTATTTGCAAACGAGGTCTCTGACAATTTGTCCATTCCTCACTAAAACTTCCGGATATCATGACTAGGACTACTAACAGAAGCTCGAGGCTATTCTCAGCGTGGAAATCAAGAATCATGGCAGAATTAAAGATCGAATATATCTTGCAAAGAAATCTTCGAATAGATTTTGTGCACACAGTAATCGACTCAAGATTAATGTCAAAATGAGTAAAAATCTGAAAGAATTGCAGAGTGACGTCATGATTACGCCAGTTGATAAAGCATCTAATAATTATGCCTTCATTTGCAAAAAGGTTTTATCTCCAAATTCTCTTAGCCGAGTTGGGAATTGATATATCCTCGTCGAACAAATCGGGTAATGATACCTACGGTCCAGAGAATATTTTAGCGCAGAATGTAATTGAGCAACATACAACAATTATGAAAAGCGAGTTCAAACTAACCGTCTGTGAAAACAGAAAATTACCAAAATTGTATTGGATTCCAAAATTTCACAAAATTCCATGCAAATTTAGATTCATAGCAGGTGCACGACAATGCACATCGAAAAAGCTTTCCATTTAAACTAAATTCAGCCTTAAGTATTTTGCGTGACAATTTCCACAGATATTGTATGGCAATTAAGAGAAACAGCGGTTTCGATTGTTTGTGGAGTACAACGTCCACACAAGAATTTCTACACAGATTAAATGCAACACAAGTTCATTCATTGCAAGTTTTCGATTTTTCAACCTTATATACGAATCTTGATCAAAAATTGATTGAAGATCACATATTCGCTATTATGAATTTGGTGTTTAATTCCTCAAATAGAAACTTTATTTGCATTGGATATGATAAGTCCTTTTGCTCAATGAAAAAATATAATGGTTATCACTGTTTTGATAAACAGAAGTAAAAAAAGCCATGCATTTCCTATTATCACAGACCTACGTCACATTCGACTATTTAGTTTTCAGGCAGATTAAAGGCATTCCAATGGGAGGAAATTCTAGTCCACTCCTAGCTGACCTATTCCTCTTACACAGCGAATTATATGTTTTTATGCAAAATTTGATAAAAACTAAGAAATATTATTTGGCACGATTGTTTTATCACCTACATCAAGATACATAGACGATATATGTGTTGTCAACTATAAACACTTTGACTCGTTGATTCAAAGAATTTATCCACCTGTCTTGTTGGCGGAGAGAAATGGTGATAACAATAAAGAGGTAGTTTACCTTGCTGTGAAAATACAAATCTCACAGAACAGCTTGAGAACTTCAGTATATCACAAGGTGACTTCTCTTTCTCTGTGGTGCAACTGACTTTTCCGGAGAGCATGATCCCATTGCAGATGGCCCTTCATGTTGTAATAACAACTCAAGGAAAGAGCGAGCAAAACTCTGTATGCGAAAGACTGAGAAAGGAGATATTAAAGGAGCAGTACGGATTCTTTCATCGAATGATAGTTTGTCACGGAACTCCATTGAGACCTTAACAAAGCTGAAAGAGAAACATCCATCCCCATCGCCACACACAAACTTTCCACATTCTCCAACATCCTCAGATAAAGAAATGGCATTGAAATGCGACACAGAACAAGTCCGCAAAGCGATCTTTAGCTTCAGACCAGGTAGTCCGGCAGCCAGAACGAGTTTCTGCAGGGAACGAGGCCGAAAGTGAGACTTTCACAGATGTACACCTTATGCCTACTACGAATCAGCACGTCTGCCGAGTTCTAGTGAGTTCCTCTTCTTGTCAGACAAGATCAAAGAAGAACACATGTAAATCCAATGGGACGCAGATTGCAATTTTTGGCTAAAATGAAATTTTCTACGTTTTCTCTGATTAAACGAAAAGTACTAAGCCCAGAGTCATAATTTTTGGCATAGAATGTCTTCAGGTCATTTCCTATGATGCACATGTGCTTTTATCGTGCATTTAATCAGCTATGTATGTGAGAATGTGGTTGAATGTGGATAAAGTAGCTCAAAATGTTTGTATTTGCCGACATAAGAGGCTCGCCAAATCTAAATGCGTTTAGCTATACAGATAGGGGTGCATGAAAATGAAAGGAAATGACCTGAAGGCAATCCATGTCAAAAATTATGACTCTGGGCTTAGTAGGCCTACTTTTCGTTTAATCAGAGAAAACATAGAAAATTTCATTTTAGACAAAAACTGCAATCTGCGTCCCATTGGATTTACATGTGTTTTTCTTTGATCTTGTCTGACAAGAAGAGGAACTCACTAGAACTCGGCAGACGTGCTGATTCGTAGTAGGCATAGGGTGTACATCATTCTGTGAAAGTCTCACTTTCGGCCTCGTTCCGGCTGCCGGACAAGGTTCAGCAGCGGGTCCCGATCTACTCGAGCCTCTGACACCGAAAAGTGTTGGAGAACAAGGTTTTCAGCTGCTAGTAGCTCTGACACGCTTGTGCAACTTGATGTTGGAGGGCAGTGTTTGTGAGGATGTATGGAGCTGATCTATTTGCCATTTCAAAACCAAATTCGGACATTCGGCCAATAGCAGTTGGCAATACTTATCGACGTATCACCTGTAAGATCGCTGTAAGATTTGTGAAAGACGACGTGAGAGATCTTCTTTATCCCAATCAGCAAGGAGTTGGGGTCCCCAGTGGAGCAGAGGCCATAATTCATACGGCCAGAAATTACCTACAATCAAAATTGGACTCGGGCGACGAAGTTGTAATGCTGAAAATCGACTTTACCAATGCCTTTAATTCAATCAGGAGGGACATCGCCTTATCTGAGATCAAGAATTCTCTCAAACATATATTTTCCCTCACGTGGCAGATGTACAGTGTCCCCACATGTCTGTTCTACGAAGATAGCGTGATCTATTCACAAGAAGGCATGCAGCAGGGGGATCCCATGGGGCCTACAGTTTTTTCAATGGCTGTGCAAAAAGTGATTCAAAATTTGTGCAGTGACGTTAACTGTTGGTATTTAGACGATGGTTGTCTTATTGAAACTGCTCAACAAGTATTTCAAGACTTAACCAAGATAAAAGAGATGTCACGTGAAATCGGCCTATCACTAAACTTGTCCAAATGTGAGATCTTCGACCCAACAGGATCCACTTCTACTTTACAGGTCGACATTTTCAACGACATGAAGATATTAAGTATATCTAGCGCAACTCTTCTTGGGTCCCCAATATTCCATCAGAGCGCAGATAAATTGTTTTCCGACAAATTGCAGGCGATGGAAAACATCATGGATTCATTGTGTGATATTGACGCTCATTATGCTTTATTTATCTCGAAAAAATGTCTGAGTATTCCAAAAATGATCTATCTTCTGAGGACTTTTCCGTTTTACCACCAACATCGTCATTTATTATTACAATTTGACAATATGCAAAGGAAATCACTGGAGAGCATTTTGAACTCCTCCTTAACACCTCAAGCCTACTCACAAGCATTTCTTCCTGTGAAATTTGGTGGGCTCGGCCTAAGAAGAGCTTCTGATTTTGTCGCTGCCTGTTTTCCTCGCATCGTCCCATGGTGTGGCAAAGGCAATATCGGACATTCTTCGAAGGGATTATTCTGATCCATCTGTCGCAGATGCTTCATCCACGTGGGAGAATCAGTGCTTGCATACACCACGACCAAGCATGCCGGCACGGGGTGGGCAGGGTGGGCAAAGCCCATGCTGCCCTTTTCACACGGTGGGCAGGGTGGGCAATGCTGCCTTTTTACAGGAGGGGCAAATTGCCTTTTCACGGGATGGGCAAATTTGTTTAATTACCTATATTACGCTAGTATATTGCCCTTTTTCAAGTACGCTGTAAGTGACTTCAGTTAGGATGTTTCCTTTAGACAGGATGGACAAGTTAATATGTGTCGCCTTTTGGTTGACAGAGTGGGCAAGTTGATCAACATGATTGCCGTTTTGTAGGGTGAGCAAATTGATCTATTTTGCCTTTTTACATGGTCGGCAAGTTATTAATGTACATATGTTGCCTTTTTTTACGAGTACAACGTGGGCGCGTGTTTCTATGTTGCCTTTTTGCGCGGCGGCCAAGTTATTCTACTGTGTCTTGCATTTTGACAGGTGCAATTTGCCATTGTGCAATTTATAGAGGATGGGCAAATAGAAACAATGCTGACTTTTCACAAGGCGTGGGCAAGTCTGCGGTCACATTTACAGAATAGGTAATGTCATACAGTTGGGAGTCGAAAGTCGAAAGGAATAGTGAATCAATTGAGGGACACTTTTTTGATCGCTAGCATTAAGTGCTCATACGACGTGATCTGTATAATGGAGAATATTTCCAGGACTACTCAAAGATCTGATGTTAGTGCTCAAGAAGCGAATTTTGTCATCAAAATCTTGCGAAGCAACGATTCAAAGAAATGTGCTGCAATGACGAGGCTAGTAAGATTAGCATACTAGCTAGTCATGCAGAAAAGCTACAAGCAGAATTAGGGGACGAAATGACAGATAGCATCATGGAGAGAAACGAAAAGAGAAAAAGAAAACTGCCAGAAATATTGTCCGAAATGACAGACTTGCCTGATATTGATACACCGGATACAACGTTCCAATCTTTTTCCAGAAATATTTTGATTTGATCAATTTGATCGACGGAGCAATGCAGAGAAGATTCTCCCAAAATGATTTGAAAATATTAGAAGATATTGAAATAGCCCTGATAGACTCTGTAAATGGCATGCTCGAGAAGGAATCATTTGACAAAATATTTCCAATTGTGTCCAGAGTAATGAGCTTCAACAATCTCGCAAAGCAGAAATTGAAGAAGAACTAAAGGGTTTGCCAGTCCTCCTCAAAATGAGAAATGAACAGATCAAACCAAGAATAAAGACGGTTACAAAGATATCAACAATTTGTGATATATTTAACGCAATGCCAATGACGAAAAAAGCTTGCAAAATTACCCACTACTTGCTGAAATATTATTACACAGTACCCATGAGCTCAGCGACAGCGAAAAGAAGTTTCAGCGCCATGCGACGCCTGAAAACATGGACCAGAGCCAAGACTGGACCAAACCACCCTAACAATATCTTGTTTGCAGTATTGCATAAGGATTACATGGACGATGTTAATATCCACACCATTGCTGATGAATTCATCAAATTCAATGAAAAGAGACTCTCATACTTTGGACATTTCTGATCTGGCTCTTGTTTTTCTTGTTTATATCATTAGAGTTATCACAGAGGTTTAGATTATATTGTTTGATATTTTGTACATAAATAGATCATAATGATTTGATCAAATATTTTATTTTTGAATATTTTCCGTATCAAAACTGGATACCGGTGTCGTGAATAATAATAACCTTACAGTTAAGTACACATTAAGAATATCAAGTTTAAGTCACTGTACGTAAAAGTGTATATAGAACCTACAATATATGATTCGATTTCGGTTACATCACATTGTCATATTTTTAACTTCTCCTTATTCTATAAGCCTCATATTTTCACACGTTATTTCATCGGAATAGAACCTACTTATAATATTGTTAAATCATGGCATTATGTTTATGCATTTGTTAAAAGAAACCTCTATATAAGATCATTTGAACTCCGTATTCATTTAAGCAGAAGAAAAAAGTAATTCAAAAATCACATATAAAGTCAAAATTTTCAAATAAAAGTTCCCATACTTTAGATACAAATAAAGGTGCCGATACCGATGCGAACATGCAATGCTATGGACTAATAACCTATGGACTACGGAACTATTCCTACCGCAGCTAATTGTTATTGCAAAGCGATGATTATCATGCTCCGATGTAATGATATCAAGCTCGATCCACAACGTTCTACATCACGCCTAGTATGGAAATCCGCGCGATTCGCGCGGCAGGGAAACTAGTAAGTGCTTCCTGGTCTATGGTTATATAATTTAAATAAATAAAGGCGTGTAAAATAGTCCAATTTATTGTATACACATGTAGTTGTGCATAATGCAAAATGCCTTTTTTTATACTTGCCCATGCTGCCCCTTTTACGTGCCGGCATGCTTGACCACGACCTACAGAGGACCAAGCTAAACTTCAAAGTGCATGGGATCGACCTCTAGTTCAACTCAAATTCGATGAACTTTTCAATTCGATCACCGACATTAGAGGGAAGAGCCGTCTTCTTTCTGTTTCTTCACCTGGAGCCGGTGCTTGGTTGGATGCTCTTCCTCTTTCAAGTCTTGGCCTCAAGCTTAATAACGAGCACTTGAGAATTGCCATTTCCTTGCGTCTTGAGAATGTGCGAATGTGGTCTCCGTGGCAAAGTGGTTAAGTGCTTGGCCTATAGCGATCTTTTGGTCCAGAGGTCGAACCCCGAAAGTGTCATTGGAAGTCGGCAGGAAGGGCATTCAGACTAATAGCACTACAACGCTCCAGAAACGTATGACTGCGTCAGCACCGTCTAAGAGTCCAATATTGGGGAGTAGTGACGTCAAAGCTTCATCATGACTATAAGGACTACTCTTCGGCTTCAGTAAAGCATTATAGAAACTGCATGAATGATTCGATCTTCATAAGGGTAACTCATGTCGCTATCATTCTCTAATCTGATGCAACATTCAAAAGTTCAGTTCGCCTCTTCTGAATGTAGGCTACATGATGCGCATTGTGAGCAATTGATTGCAAAGCAAATTATCCATCAAGTTTCGCAAATATTATGGACCTGCAAATCGGCAAATTTTGAGTCGAATCGAATCGAATCATAGAAAACTTAAATAGGCCTGCTTGAGCTTATTTCTGTGTGCGACTTAGCCAATCAGCCTTTCAGAAAATTAACCCATGAAACAAGACCTATTAATCATTTAATGCATGCTATAATTGAAAGATGCAGTGACACCTTGGCACTCATAAAGAATCAAAGTCATAAAAACTAGAATGAGTATTAAAACTCATATTAGAGTGTCTCCACTAGGTGAACTACGCGTAATTACACATGACCCTATACATCCATGGCTATGCGTGACATTGCTGCAACATCTGTCGCAGTCCTGTCTTAAAGACTTTGCGTCTCATGTGTGTGCATGTATCAGAGGCTAAACAATGTGATAGGACCTCAATTTCATTCTCAGAGAAGGCAGAACATGCTTAGCGGTTCATCCGTGGTTCAAGCGGCAACGTATGCAACTGTGGACGACGAGCAAACTACAAACGCTCGCCCGTATTCATAAACATTCCCCATGTTTTAACAGCATCAGATCAAGTGATTTCTGACTCCTAGTGCGACGAGCATGTACAAGCGTAGAAGAATAGAATGTCTTTAACCGCGGATGTTTGGGGTGCTCCGTAATTACGCGTGAATTACGCGTGGCATATCACCTAGTGTCTTTATGAGAAAATCAAAATCTACTACGCTTTGTAACTATGCAGCCTATGCTTTGGAATTAATTTGACAAATGTCTTGAAATGCCCATTGACCTTGCTTTGCCAAATTTCCCGTAGGTAGCTTGATAATTGGGACGACCTCAGAAAAGGGTTCTTTGAATCTTACGATCCTGAAATGTAACCTCGATCAATCGTCCCTGTACTTAAATCCTGAGCCCGGGAAAGACCAATTTTCAAGAACAAGCAATCAGTAGATTCTATGATTTTAAACGCAATTTGCATATCAGAAAACAATTGGAATTTTGGCAACAATCTATTGATGCCCTCAACTTCCCATGTTATCTCTGTCCGTAATGATTATCTGAGATATTCAGGACGAATTCAAAATGAGTTATTAAGTAACCGATATAGACTTCTACGTAGATTTTCAGTCAAGCTCACGCAAGCAAAAGATTATAGAGTTCTTTGAGCGCTTTGATAACTGATTATATAGACCTGCCAGCTTGCAAATGAAAAATCAATGAAGCAAGGAAATCCAGTATAGTTGTAGCCTAAGTATAAATCAATGACCATAAACTGACAACAAACCATATTTTGTTCTTAAACTCATTTATTTGTGCTAGACGTATGATTAATATCGTCTCTGAGATGAAGATGTTTCAGGATAAGAGCTACATTTCGTCTCTATCAACCATCGTCTCAACAGGAAAGAGCATCTGGTCAGCGCACCAAATTAGTCCATCACTAAAACTGAACAAATTTCACTGATATGATCGAAATGTGATGCGTTGTTTAGATTTTTTCTGGTTGGATTTGACCTTATTCAGTCCTCTTAAAATGCCCACTTGTCCTGAAGCTTCTGGAGGCCTATCTCAAGGATTGCATATCATCGGGTGGTTCAAAAGTTCCATGAGTTGAGTGCAAAAAAACTTGTTAAGTAAAGTCATTTAAGGGACCTCATTAAAAGAAGTCTGAGGAGTAATGTCAAAAGATCAGAGGTAACTGATGCATAAAGCAATTTTTCTTATTTATTAGATATCCTGTTTGAGTTTTGCTTCCTTACGACATGGCTATCTTTAAGCAAGATGGTTGTGTTTTAGGATATGTAGTATAATTCACTGCTTTGCAGCAAGACACATATTGGACCTATCAAAGTTCTGACGAAGGAGCGTCTGAAAAATATATTTCTTATAGCCTGTAAAAGATATAGGCCTATAGGCTCACGGACCTGCTAGTTGGACATCTACAATTCTGCTTTGAATCAGTTGGTTAATTGTGAAGTTTATCAGACTCGGTCAGAAAAATCGACTGAGTCCGAAGCCTTGACTTGAGCAACATGAAGCACATAGAATAATTACACTGTCAAACAAAGATTTTGTTTACCTGCATTTTCTGCAGTTGTTCTGCAATTCAAATGTCTTGATCACGAATATGGTGTTGGTTTTTTGAACCACCGTTATTTAGGCAATTATACTAGATTAAAAATAGTTATGCTTTTCTAAAAAATCTCACAGCTCATAGTGTAATACATTCAATTCAATTGGGAAGCTATTAATCTTATGCTAAAAACATGATAGAAAGGTGAATTTTCATGTATGTAGCTTCCTTCACATTAGGCATACTTTGTCCATAGTGTCAGTAATTTGTAACAATTCAATCCAGCACATTTTGGTGCTACGCTTACGTGTAAGAAGGACTGTAGAACTGCATTAAATAGACTGTATGTAGATATCATAGGTTGCATGCAAGATGTCACTGCGCATGTCATTGCATGCTGTGTACAAGAGAGGCGAATATGACCTTAGCACTGTAATTTTACGCCCGGAGAACAACATGCGAAAACAGCCCATTGGTCAACCCAGCATTTTAAGTGATAACTCGGGCTTGCAAAATAGTCAATTAAATCATTGAATCCAGATAGTCGGACTTGATTCTTCCCCACGCTTCCTAGTTTGTCTGATGTTGCATAGTGAAGTGAGCTAGAAAATTCAATGACAACAATTTGGAAGATATGCATGGACGTCATTATTCAAGGGTTTCTTGGATATCATAAAGCCGACCATTATGAGAGCTTATTAAGAGTGTGATACTTTACGAACAGTTCGGTCGTAATATGCCAATGAGATTGTATTGCCTTTACGCTTATTTAGACATTTTGGATCGAATGTTAGAGCTTTCAGTGAAAAACACGGAGTGTTCACCAAGACATATAACATATGGAGCATCGATACATATCAGCGGAGCAGTGATTGTATTTCGTCTCTTCTTCGAAATGATGAAAGTGATTTCAAATTCAAATAATTTCCGTAGTTCACTATTGATGTGATTTTAGTGGCGATTTTCTAGTTTACGTCAATGCTTCATTTCTGCTTACTTTTACTATTCACAATCTATATTTGCATTCACATTGATCAATGAAAAAGTATCCAATTTAGTTTTAATCAAGATAACGCTAAATAAAAAAATCGAGCATTTCTAAACACATTGCATAAAGCTAACAAAAAGCTTCAAATTGACCAACATAAATTGTTTAAATGAGTTTATCAAATGCACCCAATTAAAAAGATGACGTTGAATCAACGGTGAAAAAACGTTGATGTTCAACGAGATTTTGGTTGATAAACGGTTGATTCAACGTTGATGGATGGTTGATATCGTGACGCTTTGGCCGCTGATATAACGTTGATTCAACGTTACTTAAAAACGTTGAAGAAAGTGGGGTGATCAACGTTTTATCAACTACTTTCTGTTAATATAAAACCTTCTTTAAACTGATTTTCAACCTTACATCCTCATTACCCGTTCAACGATATAAGTAAGGAAAATATCACAATTGTTGATAGGCATATTTATTTACATTTCAATGACGTAATTTGACATGATCAAAATGACATAAAACTGGAATCACAAACTGCTAGCTCACTTGGAACATCCGCTGAAAATATCGGGCTTCATGCAATATGGAGTCATGCATTAAACACAAAATCATCCTATATCCGTACCTATTATGGTGATTGAATATAAAAATGCAATTAAGTAATTTGCAGCAGAATTGAGATTAATCTTGCAATGTTTTCACCGGGAATTGGTAGAATAGTTGTAGAAGAAAATGTTTCATATTTGAGGTTCATAAACTCTTACATGCTCAAAATTTTGCTGATCATTGCTTATATAACGATTATGTGACTTAAAATGAAAATGAAACAAAGTGAGCTACATAAAACGGAAAATCGAGAAATACCGGGGTTCGAATGCGTAAATTTGAAATATTTAGCCTACATTAGTTTAATTTCGTAAAAAACAGAAAATTGCGATCCCTGATAACAAACCTATATAAAATGGCAGCGCAAACGATTATTCGGAAAATGCTACTCTGAAATATTCTTTAGATTTTTCTTGATGGAGCTTTGTCGACCGCAAGGGTGCCATCATAGTTTATTGAGTAATATAGTTAAAAGATATTTGAAATTTGAATAAAAAACGATTGAACAATCATTCAGCTTATGGAGCTTTCTTCTGATTAAAACAAATACATTATGGCACGATGCTCTTCTTTTTAAGCTATAGGGCCTACAGAATATAGCGCTTTAAACTGAAGTAAGTGTTCTTTATTCAAATTTCAAACATGATCGTCTTTCCGTACAATAGTAACCTCGCAGCAAAACAGTAGTTAGGCCTATATACATTTGGTAAAATATTCCTACTAAAATTTTACTTTGTAGGATACCATCGAGATTACAAAAACTGAGCCCTTCTCTCCCAAGTAAACAGCAGAAGGGATGGACATCTTTCAAAAACACAATTTTTCATCCGCTTAAGAATTTAGCAAATGAAGAAAGCTTTACCATCATAAGATGACGTTTATATAGTAGCACACATCGAACGATCAGATACAAATAATGATGAAAATCACTTTTATCAACATATACGGGAAATTTCTCTATCCGGATTTGATCATCCTTCATTTGAAAATCCTTTCAAACAGAAAACATGCCCACAGCCCGAATGCGTATTTCACGTCATCTGGAACACTGTCATTTCGAGTCGAACACCGTCGCGCCGTTATCAATCACATTTTAAAGAATAGAGGTGATACCACTTTCTCTGTTACAATTCAACAGAGAAACATTCACTACTCAAATGAAATTTGAGGCGATGATGCGAGGTAACTCAAAAGCATCTTTGGTTGGATCACAAGGCGGTTGTCCGAATCTGATGATCACTTGGACGTTGCGAGTATGAGAGACTTATGGGTAAATAAAATTCCAGTAGCTTTCGGGGCTTATTAGCTCAAATAACAAGACAGAAAAGCAGCCGAACGTAGGTCAGGTCTTGAGTCATCGATGCACAGATAAGATGAGTTTGCACAGCCTCAGCAATCAACACCTGTAAAATGAAGACAACTTTTGTGCTGATGTGCAGAGCAGAATTATCAAACTTAACTACCCTCAATTAACATTCCATGGTAGGCCTACTCAAAGTTTAAAAGAGAATTCATTTATAGTAATATTAGGCGTTATAGTAAAGATAATTAAGAAAATTGCTTTTGGATCATTTAATCTTCGACAATGTGGCATGCGATATTCACTGGAATTTTGATAGCAAATGAAGAAATTCAGGAGTGGACAAATTGTGATTATTATCAATTTATTAATAATTTTCTAATCAATACTCGTAGTATTTATCAATTTCATTCTGATATTCAAGTAACTTTCTTTAGAAAAATGTGATCTGCAAATAAAAACGGAGTATGTAGCCTATTACCGACCGCTTTTTCAACAATTCATGCGATGAAAATATTCAGGAGCGCTTGAATTTTTATTATAAAATTGATTCATGTAAATTCATTTTGATATCCAAACAGTTTGTTTAAAAACACAATCTACAAACACATACACACATTATATCCTCTTGTCTCTACTATTTATATGACATCTCTTCAAGTAATTTATGGTGACATATGGGCATACAGCAAACATATGTGACCACAATACCTAGGCCTACAATAATATTGAAAAGTGCGAAGCATAATGTGTAGTAAGTCAACACAAATTCAGATGAAAGAGTAGCAATGAGTTTGCATTTTGATTGTTTTATACTTGTCGTAAAGCATGAAGAATTGTTGATTAAATTGCACAACTAAACCCATTGTAGGGCTTTAACACAAAACTAGTCTTGTACGCATAATTATACGGTGTGCATGTAGCCGTATACAACGTGTAGTTCGTGGTGTAGCATTTATACCTTTAGTGTGCTTGATTATTTTTCTTAAACGATTCGAAATATCAAATTGATGGTAATTTTTTAAATGTGGCAATTCTAAAATAAGTAATTACCACAGGCGATAGCTACAAGTTTTCAATTCAATGGAAATTAAAATGGAAATAATTACCTATTTAAACATGTTTCCTTGATGGATGCATCTTTAAGAAACGATAGAAAAATTACACACTTAAGCAGAAATCGAATAGCAATAATAATTGTCGAAATTGATAAAAACATTATCCACCTAAACTTTTTGCGGTCCTGAAATATAATTTTTAGGTCTTGCCGCATGTTAAACTGTTTCAAAAAAATTTTCAATTATTTGTCATCCAAATATTAATGCTATAGCATAAGTAGACCTATAGCCTGATACACATCTAATTATTGAAGTGCTAAATTACAATGGGTTTTATTGCGCTAATCAAATTCTTTCATGCTCATAGTTTCTCAAATTTTTAGCATGCAACTACTCTGTCTCAACATGCCCAGATGTTTGTGCTATTTTAAATACAAGCAATCAGAAATTACGGATTAAAAATAATATAGTATCATTTTAACATAATTCCATTTAATTATAATTCTTTTTACGACACAATCAACTTTTTATCGATTTTTCAACGAGAAACGTCGACTTGAAAACTGATAAACATGCACAACTCAATTTCACATATTGAATTCGAAGTAAATAAGCCTTGAGCATGTGACATCACTTTTTTCATCACACAAATGAATTCAAAGTATTGTGATAAGTCTGCTACACAGCTGAGAGTAATTTAGATATTTTGTTGTTACCAGTAAATTATATGAAGTATGACGCTTATAACTTTAGCATTTGTAAAAGTAAGAGCAGATATAACAGTAATCACTAATAGAAAGGTGTATACGTTCATGATCAATGAACCCAAATCCATGCCCAAATATCTCCATCGATTTTGTTTTTGGGATTTCCAAATACATGTACCTAGACTTGCAGTTAAATGCTGAAACAAAACTGACAAGCTAAATCTGAAAACATTTAGAAACTTACCCTTTTTCTGTAGTCTGATCCAATAGATGCTTTTTTAATTCAATAATTCTGACACATGAATCAAAGGAACTTGATGGCTTCATTGAGTAGAAGAAGGTACGGTGTATAAGTAGAAATATCCTCTTGATGCGCTGACTTTTGTAATAGCAAGCAGCACACGTAAACAAGGGTCCGATAGACCACGAGCGCGAAAAGTGCACAAGCTACTGCGTCTGACTTAAGCAGCTTTCTGTTTCACGTCTGGGCGGACAATAATTATAAGCAGGGACTATGAGTCACAGGCATCAACAATTTGCAGCGGGAGAATATTATCGACCACTACTTCTCAGTCTGCACGCAGATGCGGCCACGGCCATCAAAGGCTGCCAACAATGTGACTGAACTCCCTCAGCTGCGTGCGCGTGGCGATCGAATTTCCTTCAGTGACGGAAAGTTATAGAAGCGAAATACGATTACGCAGATGGAGCTGGATGCTTATGCAATTGTTTAGTCCAGTTACACACTGATTTAATATCAAAATTTTTGCAAATTATTAGCCAAGCAATTTGGCGAACACACGAGCAAATCGATCAAAATCGACATGCTGATGGGTACGGTATACGTGGAGCTTATAGATTTCAATTGACAGATATTTCGATTTGAGAAGCAAAATGTGTGCCAGTAGAATTGCTTAGGCTCCCTTTGAGAATATATGTCATGTGTAATTGTCAACCTGATTCGTTCGTCAGTGTTGATTGATGTTGTTGCTATAATAGCTATACAGTATACATGTAGTGAGTGTGAACGATGATGAAAAATGAGAGGAAGAAGAAAAGGGGACAGAGTGAGTGAGAAAGAGAGAGGGAGATGATGAAGTCACCCGAATATCTATTTTATACAGGCATAAAGTAGATATTCGGGTGACTTCATCATTTTTTTCTGTAGGTCTACAAAATTTCATCAAATAAAAAGAGCACATGTATATAAAATACTCGAAATAATAGTATATACGCATGTTTCATATGTCAATGTTGTATCCATGAGCGATTCTTTGAGTTATTTAAATGCATTTATGTCACTTCTTGCAGCATCAATATTATTAGTTAAAGTCGGTATCTAATTCAAATGGACAACTCTTCAAATGGACAATGATACGCTCTTTTAGTTATATTTTATCCACGTACATGGATGATCGATGTTTTAACCATGTACAATTCCAAATTATTATTTAGAGCAAATTTTATATACATTTCCCACTCTTCACAGTGTTAAATATTACTAGTAGCGTATAGCCATTCTTATTCCAAAGAAAGACCATTTTACTTAATATGTAACGATACTTCTTGATAGGTTTATCCATGGTGCATGCATTATCCATGTTTTATCCAAAAACGGTCATCTAGGGCTTATATCCGAAGAAACAATTAAAATGTTTAATCAACATTTATTCGACGTTTTTTCAAAGTTTTTGACACCAAGTTGATTTTTCGTTAGTTTTCAACGATGATTTCAACCGTACGTTTATCAGCAACGTTTATTCAACGTTTTTTCAACGTTTGTCACACCAAGTTGATTTTTGGTTAGTTTTCAACGATGATTTCAACCGTTGAAAAAACGTCATTTTTTACTTGGGGCATCATGTTTGTGCTATTTTTGTCATGAAAATGGACAGTTGAAACTTTCCATACACCTTGTAATTAACCAACAATGACTGAAATTCAAGAAACTTGCTTCAGATCTGTGCTTGTCAGGGTCGAATTAACCAGAATCAGCGTTTATATAATGCAACATATCGGAAATACGCATGTAGCTGTTCGCTTTATTTCATTTACAATAAACAACCATAAAAGTTTTGGATGCCCTGTAATTATTGAACAAACGGTGGAATCAAAAAACTAACTTCAGATTCGTGTTTCTCAGGGTCGAATTGATCTTACTCAATTAAAATATCCAGATAAACAGATTTTGTTTGAAAAATTGTTTACTAGTGTTATCACTAGTCAGCAACCGACGATTTTTGCCACTGTCATTGAGAATCCAGCATCTCAAACATACTGCAATGTCACTTTCAAGCATTAACGAGTGGAAGGAGGCTTTAAATTAATGGAAAACAGTTGAAATAATTTTCGGCCAGTCGACGCGAGCCGATTCGAATTTTCATCGAATGGCAATTTCGAATCGAATCTCGAAGCTTTGCAGGTACCTAGTAAATTTACAAAATATTGGTTGCCAGTTGTACTGATTTCTTGGAAATCTGCGTTGACAGTTTCCTCTGTTTCTGAAATGTCGTCATCATAGTGATTTAGATGTCTCATTGGTATTGGATGCAGATCGAATACTGCTACGAAAACACTGCGTTGTCTGGTGTAGCTGCACATGGTGTTATACCAGTAGTTTTTAAGCTATGTGTCCCCATGGTGTCCCGTTTGCCACAAATATAACAAGATTTTAATCACATTGAATCTTGATGTCAGTGCTGCATTTGCTGGGATGATAGCTGATGTTGAAATGTTTAAATAATATTGCTACCACTGATCGCACGTATGTAATTGAAACCTATGAGCCTATCCGTAATTAATTTCCGCTTAAACAATTTAAGTCGCTACAGAGATATTCCATCCACCTGCACTTTTAAGGAATGAAAAACAAAGGTACCTCTATATTAACTGACATTGTGTATGCGACTGGTCTCGTCTGCCGGCGTACGTCAGACTCAAAGGTTGACAGCCCTCGGTATTGCAAGAAGTACATTTACCAACTCAATCTGATTATTCTGTTTATAGCGATCTTATGTGACTTGAGTTTTTTTGTGTCCTCCTCTTATTACATGTTGTTTGCAACATAATTTTTCCCTCAAACGCGGACGGGAGCAACGTGTAAAAGGCATTAAGTGTCGGCAAACACACACTAAAGCACTCTCCTGGGAGAATTGCATCTGAATTACAGCGAGGCACTAACCTTAATTAAGCTGCCTTAGGCGTCACATAATGAGCGAACGGTTTTGCCGTTCATGCAAATATTGCGATGCAGGCTTCAGCCGATCTTTATATCACACTCAGAAGAGCAATCACTACTCGCCACTGTCCCGATTTTCCTTATCACATATCTTCATGTCGCATTCAAAATTCGAATTTAGCCGCTGCCATCGTCTGCACAGCTGTTTGACGTGTGTGAACTACTCGACCAGGTGAATATTTGTCGCAGAAAACATTGATAGCTGTGGACATGACTGTAGACAAGTGTAGGGATGAAATGAAGATATTCTCAGTCTCGTCAAAGTTAAATGCGAAAATAAAAAATATTTTTGATCGATGAACAAGTTTTGGACATTGCGTGACTTTGACCACATGGAAAGATGTACATGACTCAAATTGTTTTTGTTCATTTGCAATTAAGGCGAATTCGGTTTTCAATGATCAAACGATTTTAAGTGCAACATGATGAGCATATTAACCACAATTGACGCTTCAGAAAGCTTTGTACATATTCGCATATTTTGATGAGTTAATGGCCTATATTGTTAGAAATAATTTTTTTCTACTTCATATTCAGAGTAGGGCTATGACACTATCGATGACCTATTACCTACTCGAGGATAGCAAACTTGTGATCGTTGCAGATATTATGCACACAGCGATATTTGTAAAGTATTGTAAAATGCTGAAGAGAGTAGGCCCCACTAGAAGAATTGCTGAATGGATTATTGAATGGATTCACAAATATTCAATGAGATAATCATAACAGTTCTTTTGGCGATGTTATCATTGATGCAAGCATATAGTAGATGAATATACGTGCAGTACGCACATGTTTTGATATATTGTAATGCCCCAATTATCTTTATTAAATGAGTCTTAAGTTTTCACCATAATTTATTATGTTCCTATACTGTACTATATATTTACAAGCATGTGAAGCAATAATTATTACGTCATTGTACATCAGGACAAAATTCATGACTTAAATTCAGAAAAAGTGTTAGACTGCCAAACCAAGTTCAATGACTACATTCACACATTGTGGTCCAATAGTAGGCCGAAAGTCAATCACTATAAGACGACGAGAAAAAGTTTCAACAAGGAGGATGAGGACTTCATATTCTATTTTCTACCAAAAGAACTTCCTACTGATAGACAAGAGCAACAGCTAGTCACCTTTGGAAAAGTCTGATTATTCTAAAAAGAATCGAATCTCTTTACCCGAAAACTTTTCAAATACCAAGACTCATTTGCTTGCATTACCAAAACGCAAAATTGTTTCTTGAACTTATATGGTTCGCAGTGCTAGATGTACTCTTTAACTTAAGTCACAACAAAATTTTGTGAAAGTCAGGATGGATTTTTTTCATAACATTTAAAACCACGAAGAGTTGAAAACAATCAACTTGTGTATTGTTATACACATTTAGCTACACTGCCCATTGTAAATTACAATACAAAAACTCATTCTTGTAAGTTCTGTAACACCTATTCCATAGAGTAAATATAGTAGGTGGAGTGTCGACTCAAAAAAGTGTCTGTATACAGTAAAAATTTTATATCAAAAGATTCAGTTTTTTGCCGAGATTACGTTTCTGCGAAACAAAACAAAATCCTTGAGCAATTTTTAAAAAGCTAAAAGTTTGCAAATTTATGTTACCAGTTGCTGGCCGATTGACAGTAGATGTGACATATTTACATTTATATGTTTGTCATTCCGAATGACTAATTGTTTGTACCTGTTTTGACTTTTGATATATTTTGTCTTAATACACGTATGTAATAGTGTCTGTTTGCACTTCAAATTGGAAATATTTGAGTATTTATATCAAACAGTCTTGGATTGTCACTTTATTTTGAATAACATTTTTCAATATGAGGAAATTACTACTGTTCATTGAATATGATGATTTAATTATCATCTGGATATGATTTTATCAGTTTTTTGTTTCATTGTCTACAAAATTGATAAGTCATTGTTTTACATGTCATATTACCAACGTGTATATTCGTTGTACAGATAAAATTGTCTTCCCATGCCATGTGATTTCAACAAATTGTCTTTTCATTAAATCAGTCAATCAAATGACGTTTGTTTACTGTGAATCCTAAAGTATCGACTAAGAAGAAAACCTAAGTTATTAAACAGCGAAAATGCCGTCTTTTATGATTTCTTAAGTTTTCTACTTTGTGACATGAAACCTGGGAAGTATTCGAACATTCTAGTTAAATTAACGATAAAGAAGATGAAGCACTAAAAGTGCGCTCTTCAGAAAGAAAGCTCACTGTAATATACTGAATGGTGTATTTTTGCAAATTTATGTACTACCGACGTGAAGCCGCTTTATAAGTAGCATGAAACAAGTTGCATATCAAAAGGAATGAATATTTTCTAACAAGCATCTTAATTAAATGGAAATTAAGCTGATGATAAGCTGACTAATCATGTTGAGACCAAAGACTGAGACCTTCTTGGTTGAAAGTCATGTTTTTAATTCAATTTTCATTGGGATGATTCAATGATTCACAGGGATTGAATCCCAATAGCAATGTGGACCAATTTGCATCTTTACAGATTGCATCTTACATTACTTTGATTACGATGTTTTGCTCTTTCAGAGGCAGTTTGTGATATGATCACGCTTAAGAAAATAATCTTATTATAATAAAGCTGAGCTTTTAGTGATAGTAACCCACCGAATTGCTGATTTAGCAAACATGAAGGATTTGTGGAATACTATTCCCTATTCTTTATTGCTATCATCATCAGTCAAATTTGTTTACATTTCTCCAGACGTGTAAAAACTGCATATCTCACAGGTGGTACTGGGTATATATACATATGGTACTCGACTCATGTGCATTTAGTGAGATCGAAACTGTATACACATTGGGGATTTAATAAATGCTGAGTTACCACTACACCTAATATACCACTTACTCTATGACTTATTTATTTTTTATGCCTGATTGTGTGTTTTGACTCTAATTGATAACTTTCCTCAGAAGAAATGTTTTTAATGAAGAGAATTTGGCTTGAGCAATTTAAGGTTAATATGGTAAGGTGAAGATGCATTGCTAAAGTCGATTGAACTTGATTTAAGGTATTAATTTTAGGATCTCTGACTGTTCCATCCTAAATGCGCTGAAGTATCTAAGGCACCTGTAAAATACATGTAAGTTAATATTAGGCAAAAGTTTCGATAAAAGTAACCCAACCTTCATTTTCAAGTTACGTCCATCCACTTTCACGCATCATTGTGTGTGAAGTGTGAATTATTAGTTATCCATGAGTATACAGTAACATTGTATTCGCTTTAATTGTAATCAAAGCTTCATAATACCTAATGCAAATGAGCTTCCTAGAAAGAAGCTTGCATATAAATAAGTGAAGTGTTGGTGTATGTTCTGCGTACATGAGCATTTTTAGATTTTGGGGGTACCGGTGAACGGTAGAGCGGTACCGGTAAACCGGTTCCTTACCTGGAAATAGAACAACGAATATAACCACCAAATGCAATAATCACCAGTGTTGAATAAAATATGAAAGTAATAATGATGATGTACTACCAACCATAAACGAAAACTGTCAATCTTAATTTCCAAATTAAATCATGTGCGTCCATCGATGTAAACAAAATGATAAATGACAAGCAGTGCTTGTTCACACAGAACTCTTCGAAAAGTACACGTCGTAAAGTACGAGTACATTGTAACTATATTCAAGAGATGAGATCTCAGAACTTCTCTGAAATAATCATTATCTCGTTATAAAGCTCGGGTTCAAAATTCGAACTTTGCAAACATGGGTGCAAATTTCTAACTCGTGTTTGCGTTCTATGCACAAAACATTGGTGTGCATAGAAATCCGGCAGCAGAGCTAATCGGACAAACAGAAATTCATCTAAAACGATGTCAAGACCGCCGCAAAAGAATGGCTCCAAAGTTAAAGACCCCAATCCAGTTATCATGTGTGTTGACTTTGCCCTATCATTGGCAAAAACGGCCAGGAATTTCTCCAAGACAATTCCAAGATAGATGCAGACGAAGTAAGTAATTTAGGCATCTTTTGTAACGTATTTGTTTTCCAATTTTCAGTTTATTGTTCCTTAATTGCAAATTTAGTAACCAAAATCTTAAGTGGAGCGAAGGCAGAAATTGATTGAATCACATTCTTAACACTCTTGACTTTCTGAGCACTCTAGGCAGCATGAGTAGATTCCTGTCCAAATTGGAAATGAATCAATGTTATTTAATTTCTCAATATTGTTGCTGTCAATTGACTAAATTTGTACAAAGTTAGAATTCACTTTGCTTTATTCGGAACACTTTCTTAGAACAATTCTTATAACAATTTCTTAGAACACTTCACATGCATAAAAAACCGAAGTCAACATCATGCCATCATATGAATTTTGTGATATAATTCTGAAAGTTTTTCCTTATACACGGTCTCGGCATCGTTTTGAATTTTCTTAATTTGTCTCAGCTCCGTGCATGCTATGTACAGATACTATGTCGCCTTATTTGAACCGTTAAAGTTGATCATCGCCGCGTGGGGATAATATTTACTCCAATACACAGGACTTAATTATGATGCATCAATCTGCAAATGCACTACAGAATAGAAAAGAGATAATCTTTATTCACTCCACAAGGGCGGTGGTACATTCACAAAGGCACAGTCACTTGTAAAAGGAAAATTACGTGAAGTACAAAATGAAATACCCAATTGATCACGAACAGAAACTAATGAAAGACTTTTGAAATCCCTTCGCTTTTGTTTTAGGAATCGCTATTGAAGGCCTATGCACTTTCCAGCTTCTTGACCGCATAAGTTCTTACTGGAACAAATCTCTTAATGGATGCTCAACAAGCTTGAGTACTGCTTTTCACCGACTTCAACAAATGTACAGGGTAAACTCTCAAAATTCAAAATTTGGTCTACACGCTTTTTGCCCGCAAGCAACTTTTTTCATTAGGTATTCTGGACAATTACATAAAACTGGATATGGATGCAACAGTAGTCGAAATACACGAGACATGCACCTGCAATAAAATACTTTGGGGACAACTTGACTTCTTGAGCGACTGCAACAAGAAAAACAGTCTGGAGGCTTTTTTACAATGAAATTTGTGTGAGATTTCCATTTAAATCATGATCAAAAAAGCAGCCCTATATCTTTACTCTACTGGCTTCCTTCACGACAATGCCGTACACAGGACAAAAAAAAGCACACACGAAATGAATCGTTTGGTTATGACACCACAACAGAACACTTGGAATGATTTTCGCACACATTGCGTTGATTACACTAGTCCACTATGTGATTAAATTCCATCTGTAACGTCCTCAGAGTCTTCACGAATAAAATGTAATGCGGTCAAATCATCTGCATACTTACTTACAATGTATTTTCACAAATACAAGACAATAAATTAAAAACTAGACAAAATAAAGTAGAGCCCAATACACTTCCTTGCGTCACCCCAATATTCACTTTAAACAATGGAGAAAAACTGAGAACTTTGGCAATCACTCGTGCATAGGGATAAGCTAAATAACTAATTATTCAACCAAATACATTTTGTGGCTATGCTCAAATTGCTTATATGCATTTGCTATCAAATTATAAGTTAATCTGTCAGACATTCTTGGAATAGAATGTTATAGATTAAAATTGAAAAGATTTATTTTTAATTCTCGATCAAAACAAAAGAGAATATCCGCTACAAGAGATGTATGATCTAATAAATACCAATTATGCCAAAAAATGTCTGCATTGTAGGCCTAATGAATGACTGAAAACTCACAACAATTTATATAAAATAGTCTTACAGTCCATTCGCATTTTAAGTTCATATTACTCATTATAAAGTAGTGCTTCAGTTTGACAACAAAATTGATAGGAAAAACAGAAGAAAATTGAGAAAATTGCGGTCGACAGTTCAACAGCAGTCATTCTGATCATCATGTAATGTCTTTGCCTGAAGTGTGTTATCAAAGATATAATGCGTTTGCTTTTTTAACGCTTTTAAACATATTTAGTGGCCCATCCTTTCACAAGCCTGTACTACTCTTATACGGAAGAGTAATAAGGCTTCCCATTTTGCACAAAAAGTGTGAAAACTCTGGTATCCCACCCAGAACACGAACGTTTTGAGAACGGAAGGATATTGTTCGGTCTTGAACGTTCAAGAGCCTAGGACAAACCGAATCCGAACGTTCATTTGTCGACAAGTTAGGGCGGAAGCGCTACGTTTCTTAAACCTTCCGCGACGACCGTAGTTTCAACGTCAGGGGGCTAACTTCTACGCAACGTTTGTACTTAGTGTACATATAAACGATCGTTTGTCGACGATGATAGTTGATTTAACCATCAGAAATTAACGTTGCGAAAGCATTTACATAATTTTCAATAAGGCTAAATTGGGAAGTTCTTCATTCCTTCCTTAAACATCGAGCTATGATAATGAAACGCAATACACATCACCTAATGTGCTCATCTGGAAGCTGCACGCTAATGACTGAATCTAAGAGTCACATTCACTTATGTGTTTGCATGAACATAGCAGCTAATTATCTACTCGTCTATAAGGGTAAAAACGATTATGCATTTTTATGGATTTAATGACTAGAATATAACACAAATTCGTACATGCATACATACTCTTGGATTACAAATAGTAAACACATTATCAAGAAGAAAAATATCAAATAAAACTGAGTACCAGAAATTCACTTGATGTAATGCCACTTCAACACAGAAATGCACTTTCCAATAAAATTAATTGGCAAGGATTATTCACACGGGCAAATATAAAATCGCACATAATTACATAGATGAGTTGCATAAAAAATGGCAAGGAATATCATCTGTCAACACTATTGCAGTATATAACACAAGATACTACAAAATCAGCATGCGTAATTGCACGTCTAAGTCACTCTTTCTGCGATGTCACACAAGTGCACTATGAGTTTGTTTCATCTCTCTTCACTAAGTCTGTATCATCACTTGATGCAAATGCCACTTCAACACAGAAATGCACTTTCCAATAAAATTAATTGGCAAGGATTATTCACACGGGCAAATATAAAATCGCACATAATTACATAGATGAGTTGCATGAAAAATGGCAAGGAATATCATCTGTCAACACTATTAATGCAGTATATAACACAAGATACTACAAAATCGGCATGCGTGATTGCACGTCTAAGTCACTCTTTCTGCAATGTCACACAAGTGCACTATGAGTTTGTTTCATCTCTCTTCACTAAATCTGTATCATCACTTGATGCAAATGCCACTTCAACACAGAAATGCACTTTCCAATAAAATTAATTGGCAAGGATTATTCACACGGGCAAATATAAAATCGCACATAATTACATAGATGAGTTGCATAAAAAATGGCAAGGAATATCATCTGTCAACACTATTGCAGTATATAACACAAGATACTACAAAATCGGCATGCGTGATTGCACGTCTAAGTCACTCTTTCTGCAATGTCACACAAGTGCACTATGAGTTTGTTTCATCACTATTTACTAAGTCTGTATCATCACTTAATGTATCACTGTGGTTATCAGTCAGAGCAGTGTTTTCGCCTGAGCTTACCTCGCCAGCGTCGTCAACTTCATTATTTGGGGTCTTATGTTTTCTAAAATGCCTTGCTACTTCCTCTGGATGATGCTCACGGTACTCTCTCGATTCATTTCGATTGTAAAAACCTTTCAGAACATCAGAAATAGCTCCGACCGCCGCTTTTTGGCAACAACCGCAAGATATCTTTGTAGCAATTAAGACGGACTTGTACAAGTCTGGCAGATCGTCGGCGAAACTTGTCTTCCGGCTTCCAGACATACCCTGCCCGCTGAAGAATTGCCATAAAGCTCCAGGAGCCAGCGACAAAAGAGAACTCCGTGCCGATTGTAGAATGGTACTGCTACACTGAGGGGGACAGCAGCCTATCAGGGCGTTGACCAAAGCATTTCTCATTCGGATGGTGTCGTGTTCGCTCCCAGAGAATATTTTGTTCTTCTCATAAAGCTACAATAAAAATGCGGTATCATTTGGCATTTAATGCATTGACAATAGGTATAGAATGATACAAATCTTATCGAAGAACATAATTAGCGGTCTATGGTGTCCTATGATTCAGGGTGATTTGGCCTCCGAAAACAGAAATCGACCCTGAGCGATTTAGAGCGAAAATCAGGAGTGAAAAACCCCTTGATTTTTAAGAAGAAATTAAAAAAAGATCGATTTTTTAAATTTAAATCAGATTTTTTTCAATTTAATTTCGATTCTTCTTTTTTTTAATTTTGAACTTAGTTTGTTCCATGAAGGTGATAATAACATGAATAAAGTACTCAACGGAACTTTCGTAAGCAGTTATTTACATCCATTTAATCCAGCATGAACCTAACTGCAGTTTTCAATCAATTACTGAATCATTCTGATAAACTATCACTAACTAATTTGATGGCATAAGTATTCAGCTTAGAATTGATCTGGGAATAATTCCACACTTGTGCGCACGTATGTGTCATGGTATAGGCTATGTACACGTGCATTACCGTGTATATGCTAAAGTAAATGATCACAAATTTTGCCTCAGGTTCTTTTTGTGAAACGATTTGAATCAATCATAGCATACTACGGAGTGCTAGGTAGGTATCGATAAACTTAATATATACTATTTTTAAAAATAGTAATGCCTTATTCAACTGAAAAATTATTATCAAAAAAAATCAGGCCGACCCTGGCGGAATGTCAAATAAAACACAATAATTAGAGATAAATTAAAATAGTTACACGAAGTTTATGTAGGCTTATCGCAAACATTTACGTTGTGCAGCGCATTTTCTTACTTTTACATGCAGATGTGTCCCTTTGCATCATTCAGTATTGTACTCCAAAAATCAATTGGTGACAGGTTCGGCCTATCATCTTTTTTGATGTTTCAATATATCCAAAACTAAGGCACATGATTTTTTAAGTTAAGATCACTATTCGTTCAAATTTCCAGGAATGAGAATGGTGGTTGGGGGACCGGACGGAAATGAGTTTTTGAGGAACCCTACATAGAAAAAATAAACAACTACATTAGCCCTAATAGAGGGGCCCTGGCTGAATTCCGCGTTTTGGCGGAAAATTCTCATCCCTGACTTTCAAAGCAGTTTCTATACCTCAAGCCAAAACAGATCAAACTAAGCATACGAAGCAGTACTAACAGGCAAGTGGAGTATAATCTGCCATTTATATCTACATGAATAAAAATGCACCAACAGCAGATACCGACAATATTTCTCATCAGCAATTTCATTCCTGCGATCAAGGTGCCTCGTTCATACATTCAGTTTTCCAGTCAGTCATGCCTAGACGCCTTGATAGCCCTTGAAATCCCCAGTCTAGCACTGATAAAGACCTGGGAATTCCTGAAATATGTCTCAATTAATGTGATTCATCATGGGCGTTCCCAGCTCTAAAAATAACTCGATTAGTTAACCCACAGTACTGAAAAAGTAGTTCAGACAGATTTCCTATCAAAATAACTGATAACTGAAAATAATGAGAAAAAATGCAAAATAAAAATAACAAAACATTTTCTTTTAGGAGTCCTTGAAATTTGTCAATGTCAACCATATCGGGGTATTATGGAAATGCCCATTACACCCCAGTCAAAAGGGTGTCAAGTCATTTCGATCCCATGAAATCGAGTTATCTATGGAAGCGCTTCGCGTTTATTTCTTCTCCTGCCTTTCCTATCTGTTTCTGTGGAAGTTAATAGGCATATTCTTAGTAGCCTAAATCAGTTGCCATCTTTCGATTGAACGGAAAATTGAGTTCTAATTCACAGTAATAAAAATAACCCAGAGCCTCTTACATGAAAATCCTGAAATTCGATCAGAACAAGGATTGGTCGTCATGCTTAGTTGACCGAGTGAATTCACTTCAGATAGGCAGAAAATGTCTCTACGGGACCTACGTCAACTATTATCAAACTCCCTTCCTATCTCCACTATGTTGAACTATGCGTTCTACATTTTCTAATGTAGAACGGAATTTCTATGAATCAAAATACATGTAATCCAATGGGCTACCGTGCTACATTTTTTTACCCTACAATGCACCCAAATTGCAAGTAAGCTTAGATGATATCTTGGGTATAGATAATAAGGCTACACCTCATGCAAATGCCAGTTAAATATCGGTTCACTTGAAATTCAAATGAAGGAAATGCACATAGAAGTAGATAATAGTACTTTCTATGGTATTGTTAATTTCTATGGAAATGCATGACATCAATATTGGATAGGCTATCTACTAGGACTTTGGATGCCATGGAAAGCCAACCACGTTTGTGTTCTTAGCAGATTGTCTATATCGTCACTGGTCCATAGAGTTCATTGACATTTCTTGATCGTTTGATAATAGTGATATAACTACTCCATCTGTACTACCATAGAAAGATGTAGCACTCGGCTTCGCCTCGTGCTACATTTTCTGTGGTAGTACAGATGTCGTAGTTATATCACTATAATATTACTTTAATGCTCATCATAAGACGTATCACACTGCCACTGGAACAGCAAAATGTCATAATCAAAGACAATGATTATAAATAACTTCAAAATATGTAAATCTGGTCTAAATAATTCAAATTCAAGAAATGAATTTGTTCTATCTTTCATTGACTAAAGAAAATACATTTTTTATCTTCTACGTGTATTCTTACCGACTCAATAGCTACGTAGTTCCAGATATACTGCTAGTTGAATGCAATTTTGAACCGAAATATCCATCAGGAAAAATAACCCACAACACGTGCAATTTGAAATCTTCGACAGATGTTAAAATTGAGGAAACAGCAAAATGGAGCTAATTACAGCTTCTCAATAGGCAGGAAATTGAAGAGAGTACATCAGTTTACCTAAAGATGATGCTAACACATTGTGGAGAAGCGCATCTTCAATAACCCATTTCATGGGAGTTGAAGTGACTATGAATCGTCAAAAGTACCCGTAACACCCCGTTGCCACATGGACAATCGCTTCAGCTTTCGAAAGTATCAGGAAATAAAAAAACTTTTCTAATGAACAGCCACACAGCTATCATCATCTGCAATAATAGATTCCAAAGTAGCACTGTGTATAGTATTTATTACGAAAGCATCAAAATTCTGAAAATTTTAAAACATGTTCACCATCCGCATATTCCCAAATGATACATAGAAGTGTTGTATGACCGTAGGTTGTCTTGAGAGCTAGGAAGAGCAATAACTATATAATAACTTACAGTTAGTAGAAAACAGATTGTTATCGAACAATTTTTCAGAAATCTTCATTGTGACGCAAACAATGCAACTGGCATTAAGTCGTTGAAGTTAGCATCAACACTAGCATTATTTTTTCAAAATAATTTGCCCACATCTGGAATTTCACCAGTAACCATTTATTAACACAAGGAATTTGTCCATTGCTATCTCCTAGTCCAAAAGATAGTGCAAATATGTCATCCAAAAGAAAAACTTCATGCTAAGTAATGCAAACTTCACCAGCTAGCAAAACGAATTTGGCTACTCAAATATTCGGAGAATAATGGGATGTGTATTTGAGCTGACAAATTCGTTTTGCTAGCTGGTGAAGTTTGCATTACTTAGCATGAAGTTTTTCTTTTGAATGACCTATTTACATTATCTTTTGGACTACGAGATAGCAATGGGCAAATTCCTTTTGTTAATAAATGGCTACTGGTGAAATTCCAGATGTGGGCAAATTATTTTGAAAAAATAATGCTAGTGTTGATGCTAGCATCAACGACTTATTGGCATAGAACAATTTTCTTCTTAATTTCGCTACCACAACTTACTTCGTCTGTGGATGATGACACTGGAAACCCAAGATCGAGCAGACATCTAGTGGCACTGACGGCAGCACGGACTTCTTTCTTCGAGCTTGACATCATTCGTACAGTTGTTGTCATCGGTGATCGAGCATCACCTGTCGAACATAGGGACGTATCTTCAACCGGTTGGATGTGACCGATTTTGCCTAAAATGACGTTTTGCTTCTCCTGCACTTCATTGATCCTTGATAGTACAAGCTCTATCTTCCTGTTTTGACTTTCAAGCTGCTGCAGGACATGTTGAATTTGCTGATCATTAGATGGACTTTCAATGACATGCTGATCAATAGGTTGACTACTGCTTGGGGTGACTGTTCGGCTGACTTTGGGACCTGAAACACAGATACACCGGTTCATGCAAATATCCACTGCCGTTTTTAGTGGTGTCCGTGGCACAGTGGTTGTGTACTTGGACTAGCGATCTCATGGTCCAGAGGTCGAACCCGGAAAGTGTCACTGGAAGTCGGCAGGAAGGGCATCCGGACTACAAAGCACCACAACGCTCCAAACAAAGTCTGACTTCAGTCAGCACCGTCCAAGGCCCCAGTAGGGGTAAAAAGTGACGTAAAAATCCGTAAAAAAAAGTTATTAGATGAATTTCAAGGATTTTTTTACAATATATTTCTAATGGAACTGAAAATCGACAGACAAGTAAAATGAAAAACGACGATCGATTTGTCTCATCAATCTCAGTAAAAAATTAAAGGAAATGGCAGCATGACTGGCGACTGACGAGGTTAATGTGTGTAGATAGAGCTGAAATGACTTCAAACATTTAATAAAAACATGGTCTCTCCCACCAAAATCTGTAGTTAATTATGGGCATCTTGTACTTACAGTACACGAGTACTTAGATCGCGGGGATATGGCACTTGAACGTGAAGACAATGAGGTATGACTAGCCTTTTATTGATTAACATTTACTCAAAACTAGTTAATATCTTGTCAAATTCTTGCGAAGTGCTGATACTGAGTGATGTAGGCCTAGTTTATAATTTGTGCATCAAATTGCTTAACACAAATTCATTGGTATTCACTTACTTGTAGGTGTAGAAAAGCCTTCAAACCAAGTCGAGACTCTTCCAGCGTCATTCACGGATTGCGATTGTGGAGTACTACAGGAATTTTCCTCATCTCCCGTAGGAACAGTCCCGTCTCGTCTTTTCAACTCTCGCTCAGCGGCTTCTAATGAATTGAATGTACCCAATTTCTTCCCCTTTATTCGTTTCCATTGTTTTCTATCGGGATCCGATCGACTGCGAATGAGATTCTTAGCATCATCTTGAACATTAGGCCACCAGCAATAATGGCAATCACTTCTATTTCCATTTTTGTCTCTAGTCGTAATCCATGATTTGGGAACATTCAACAGAGAGTTATCATTGAAATTGAACAGAACCCACTCATCCTAAAAAGCAAATTTCATTTAGTTTAAAACATGTACCAGTAACTTAGGTCAAGTTTTTTTTAGAATCGTAACACAAAAATCGTATTGATCCCTAGTTTGAAGCAAACGTAGCCTGTTGTAACCTTCAGGGATGCAAGTGCAAATTGATGAAAAATCCGGAAAATGAGCTAGGATGCGCCTTTTACTTACTACTAACTTAAAAATTTCAATGATTTAGATAAAGGTGGCCCAGCCATGGTCCCTGTCATTCCGCACATACATCCCACGCACGCACATCCCTGTCATACCTTCACACCTCAGCATTTGAAGTGACAAGATAATATCTTCAGAGGTGACTATACCGGCATACGTACATGTACGCTGCACATTTTAACTGAAATCATGTTCATACCTGCGTCTGAGAAAGTATAGGCCTAGGGGTTACCCCCTTAATTTTTATGGCATTTTTCAACGAATCCCGAGACCCAATGAAATCTTGGTCAAAAATCCGGAAATCCGGATAAATCAGGAAGTCTTGCATCCCTGAACCTTATAATTAAGTCACAACACAACCTCTTTTCAGTAAGGTATTTCCCTGCAAATAAGGTAAATAAAAAACAGAAATGATGCACAAAACTTCAGTATATCAACAGGAAAGGCCATTCGCTGTAGTTTCCTAAATTGGCTTTCATTTCTCAAAATTCCTAATATTCCAGGAGAAAATCAAATGTGTTAAAAATGTAAAATGTTGCCCGACATACATAACTAAGTTGGTTTCCTGAACTTGATCCGATGTGAAGTAGTAGGCAGGACTTACTTACCACAATTGGAGGTGGAAGTTTACGCTTTCGTTCAGACTTCCGTTTGCTTGATGCGGTGGTTCCAACATTATCTTCCATGTCACTGTCAATCATATCTTCTATAAAATCAAAAAGAAATTGTTTCATTATTCATATGGAAATGCATCACGCAAGTCTGAATCACTTACTGCATGATTTCAGCAATTTTGTTATAACATACACCTACATCATTTAACTGATTATACTTCAATGCGCTAAGGTCAGAACAATGATTCATCAAGATTATGGAGCAACGAAATTATCAACGCACGATCTCTGATCAAACGTGGATCCAGCATACCCGGAAATCCATCCATTTCAATTTTCATTCCTTGCCTGAAATTCAATAGCTCTGACCTCTGACATTGTGTGTAACGGAATTTACTTGTTTTCGATAAATAGCAACCAATAACACGCGAAGGTATGGGATCCGAAAAGAAATCATCGAGTCGTAGATGTTCCCTTACAAATGCACTATCGCGTTCAAGACGTATAACTTCATACACTTTATGACGCACACGGTCGACATAAACATTGTTCGGTGGATCTGCATGTATAACAACAGCCGGTTTTCCAATTTCCTGTTTGAGCTTCAGGTTTACTTGACTACGACGCACACCTTGAAGCAGAGATATCATTGGGTCATGCGATGATTTGATATACTTTTTCATCATCCCTAGATGATTTTCAAAAGGATATGCTGATATATGATCAAGACTTCCATGATGCATTGCAATACTCGGAAAATGTTGTAAAACATGGGCATTATACGTGAGGAAGGACTTTCCATAATATTCGGCGAATCCCAAGATAACACGTTCCATGAGGCGTGATGTTGTTTCAAAAGAACTTTTTGCTTTATCATGATCAACCATCAAATTGCAAGCTGTACTAAGGTACAAGAAATGATTGTACTGCAGCTGTGTTGCTGTAATATTATATAGTAAAAGCTTTCCCGTATATAACAGCACCTGTCTTAATTCCGTATACTTATAATCTGGTAGTTCATTTATAGGTCTCAATTTTCGTGAGAACACGTTGGGAATGAACTTTGAGATGTATGCAATCCTTTCATCCAGAATTCGTATGTTTGTAGCACTCATCTTACAAGCATATCTATTATTACCACTTCTTTTTGGTCCGTCAGTAAGCCACGCCAATAATTTCTTTGTCACACCACCTCCATGATGCATGAAATCAGCAGGGAATTCCGTAATCATATCGACGTCAAGCTTAAGCAGAGGTGAATTTAGTAAATTTTTCTTATGGTGCAAAAGTTGTGATTTTGATCTGAAGCTTTCATTGGTTCTTGGTGTTCCTAAGTTAAAACCTGTCCACACCATGCGTTTACCATCGTGATGTCCCTCTTGTTCACAATGATCACAACCAGCCTTCCCTGAAAATTGTACCATATTCTTTATGAAAGCCCGGGCTGGTGCATCACAAACACACGCTTTGTGAGTAACTTTCATTCTTTTACCTTCGAAATCAATACCTTCTTCCATGACATTTTTCATTTCCTCTACAAATTCCTCGATGAATTGCAAGCTATTCGGCTTCCCCAATCCTACACTCAACACAACTTCAAATACTATTCTAGGTTTGATATTTGCAATATAAGCCAACACCGGCCACGCATTCATTCGGCGTTTACTTTTAAATAAAGATAATCCATCTGTATTCCAAACTAATTGACGTTCCGTCAAATCAGATAATTCGGTTTTTGCAAACAAAGGAAGGTGACGTAAGATTTGCTCTCGCAACCCGAAGTAGAAGTAAGAATGACCGGAAATCGTTCTTTTTTGACTCTTCAGTGAATATCTGTCAACAGAAAAAAGTGTTTTATAGCTTAAGGGTAGTTGGGTTTTTACTACATCACGATGACGATCAAGACATTTCAAAACTTCATCCATCATAACTGTTGTCATGTTGCATTTCATGAAAGTTGCAGACAAATCGTCTAACAATGAGACGGATGCCGTTTGAACGCTAGATGAGCAATGCAGCGTAAATACATCCTGCATATCTGATTCAACATCCTGATCTGATTGAACTGAGTCATCTGCATCATGTGTTTCATCACTTTCTTCTTCTGAGGCAGTCACAGCCTCTCCAGTGGGGTCAAACAAATCTACTCCATAATTTTCTTCTATTAGCTCTATTAGCTCAAGATCTTCATCTTTGAATTCATGAAGTTCGGAGAAACCGTGAATACGATTTCCAAAATCATCATCAGCCTCTGTTATATTCGAAAGTTTGAGATTATCCGGGACAGATATGGAAGCCTGGTCTTCGTCGATTTCCGAGTCACTGATAGAAAAAAGTTCGTCACAAACGTCACTGGCACGATATGAATGTCTTTTACGCTTCGATCGAACCCACTCACGCGAGTACTCTTTTCTTCGTTTGCATCTGTCAGCACGTGTAACGTTCAGGGAAACTCCAGCAGTTAGATCTTCGATATGTTCTTCATCCATTAGCGATATAGTTTTAAGTTATCAGTTAGTGATGTAAGTGTATATTACTATATTAACATTGCGTGCCTGAAATAAGAAACGATATATTACTATCTTAATTTTTCTAAAAAATCTAAAAAGGGCGGTTTATCAGGCCTAGCTGTAAGTAACAAAAAAGTTAAAATCCGAGAGCTAGTGCCAATCTGCGCAGTCGTACACGAAACTTTGATGAACATCGCTTGCCAACTGCCAAAATGTGCGTCTGTCAGATCAGACCAGAGTTTCAAAAATACTGACGATAATAAACCATATGTACGGAGAAACTCCTACATTTAAGCCGTTTTCACTAGGGCTGTTCAGCGCTAAACACAGTTTACGTCTGTGTGAGAAAAGAAATTATGCTAATGGCTAAGCAACATTTGTGAATACGGCCGGTGTTATCAGCGGGTGCTGAGAACTTTTCGTGCCTATCAACCTTTTATATTGAAGACCACCTTGCGGACGTTTTTGGGATCGAATTTAGCATCTCATGCATAATTAAAACATCAAAATGTAGGTCTACTGGGCTTATGACCTGAAGATAAACCTAACTTCAACAGGCCGCACAGCATCAGCAGAATATAATCTGCACTCATTCAGGTTGAATTCTTGATGATCGTGTTTAATACAATATAAATCACTCATCATAAGATGACTTTGTCTGTCAGAACATTGCCAACATAACTAGGGAAGATAATTAGATGTGCTCATATGAACTTTAACCTTTTTTGACATATTCTTCAAGTCAGTTGACAGTCAAAATAAAAAACTTGATTTATTCAAGGTAATATTACTTAATCTAACCTAGCAAAATTTAATTAATGTATTGTACTGTATACATAATTAAGTCGAATTCTAACCGTGCAGTACCGGTACACTATGATCCCAACCATTTATTGTTCAATTCTGCACAATGATTTTGATCGACCTTGTAATGCACACTTTTAGTTAGTCATTTAGGCAGGTGTTAAGCGATCATAACCATACAACCGGTTGGAAAGATATGCCATTAAATAAATTTGCAGTCTACAAACTCAAACCATCTTCAAATATAAAACAATTCCTGAAATCATGTGAAAGCATCTCAAAAATCGTCCGTTCAGGAAGCAATTTTAAATATACATGTATACTTTAATTTTTGCGAGTTATTATTGATTAATTTATTATCTCGTGCAGATTGTAGGTTATTGTGTCTAGACACTGCGCCTCCATTTCACTTTTATATAATTGTTGAACAATATCAGCTGTTTACAATAGTTCATGTGATGATTTTGTTTGTCGGACTCTACATTGTCGTGTACATGTCATGTACTGTAACATTCCACATATCCATGTTCGAGAGAATGAAACGAGACCTAACATTGATTGACAACATCTAATTGGCTGAACTCATCGTGTAATTATTTAAGACGCGACCAATGCATCAGAAATGACGATGGAATAGTCATCGGTGACAGTGTCCGACGTCATGGTGACGGTAGCATCGCCTTAACGGCAGCTTTTCGACTAACGGAGAGAGATCACCGTTAGTAAGTCAAATGGAGCTCTAACGGATAATGTTTAAATGGGTATCCGTTTACCCCCGTTATGCTTCCGTTTAACGGCGCTGTTACAATCACTAACGGAGGTTGGTGAAACACCTCCCTGAGTATCAAAATGACTGGTGAGTTGCCAGGAAGTCGTCAATGTTCGAAAAGACATTTCTGTATTTCTGAAGAAGTGGATGGAAAAATAAAGTAATCCGCTGACTTGAGAGATGCGAGATTTTGGCTGCTTGGAAATGGAACTTTCTCGAGTGAAACGGGAAAGATCCAACTGACCATGACAGTGGTCATTGGAAACATGTGTGGCTTGAAAGAACAATGATTACAAATCGTTAATTCTAATTCATCCCAAATAGGATTTAGCGAGAGGTTATTAATTTGGGGAATCCAGGGATACTGTAAATGTATGTATGTATGTTTACGTATATACCGTATATATATATATATAATTGGAAAGCTTCCGAGTCATATCTTCAGTTCTATGTCGAGTGAATCCTATAATCCTGCGTACAAGACTGGTAGGGTGTTAGGGATGTTAAGAAATTACATCTAGAAATCGAACTTTAATAGTCTGGTGGCTACTGCAACGGCCCAACCGGTACTTTTGGTCTTTCGACCATTGACCGGCGGAAATTATACATTACTAAATATGTTGTCATACCTAGTAAATAAGAGAAATCGCACTTCTACATGTTTGATGTTCAGTTAAAAGAACGGGGGTTGCTAGCAACAAAAATCATAAACATTTGATTAGGCCTACAGATTACAGGTATTTCAAGAGTTTTAAGTTTGCAAAAGTAATGTCTCAGAAATATTGGCTGATAGATAAGAAGCTTACTGGACCAATCATTTATAACATTTCAGTGTGCAAGTTGCAATATAAATTTAAAACCGGAACTTAGAACGAAGATAGTGATGGCAGGGAGGCCAAAAATGAACCGGATCGGCCGGCGCAATAGCAGCTGCAAAATTCTAACAAAACCACACACGCAATGGGGCAGGTGAACGTCTTTAACTATAAAAAATGAGTCGCGTTAACATAGCACCTCTTATTTGCATCAACGTTTCAAATTTAGATATGATATCTATTATCTCTATATCCCACATGCTCTTTACTTGGCTAATGAAGACGGTTTCTTGGATTAAATAATACTTTCGGATGGATCCTAGTTAGATATAACATGATATTCAGAACCTCTCAATCTATTATTATTTCAAATTAGTTTTCCACGACAACACGACACTAGCAATTAAAAAATATCGATAGATGAGAGATCTATCAATTGCCTCTCAAATTGCAAATCTCCCGTATTGGAAAGTGTCCAAATTATTTGAATTGAATAATATTATAACAAAATTAATACTTAAAACTTACAGAACCTTGACTATTGTAGTGATTGGAAATGTCAAATGTCGAGCATATGTCATCGAGATTATATGAACTCTAATCATAAATCCAACATTTCAGCCATTTCAGACATGAGGTATTTCACTGAAGTTATACGTAACACATGAAACACATGCTATTCGGAAATTGGTTTGCTCTTTTGCCATTACCATTATCTTGTGAGTGTTGTAAAGTAAGAAATTCAACAACACAAAATTGTTTGTAGGAATAGAATGTGTAGGAAAATATTTCTCACCTCAACTGTTGCTTCCTTTATTTAGTTTCATTTTGTACATCTGATATGTGTGTGATTTTGCATTTCTACAAGCAGTCTACATTGAAAATATCGATGGCTTGAAGCATGACCAGCAACTGAAGCCAAAGATATTTAATGTACATAAAGGGAGCATAATATATGATATTATGCCTTTATAGCATAATATTAAATATCTTTGACTGCAGCTATCAAATGAAGAAAATTTTACTATGATTACATTTTACATCAGTGCGAGTAGAGCATGCATGCGTGCATGGCATGTACTTACATATGTTTGTGCTAAACGATGCGCACCTGTAAATAAGTTTTATTAAATCAGCTACTTACTTATTTCTGGGAAGAAAGAAGGCAGCATCAATGATGACAAAAACACCATTGATGCAGCCAGTATATAATGTATATGATCATCTGGGGTTATCAATCGTCAACATTCTCTATAACTTCAAGCTTGTTAATTAATTCTTCACATATTCAAGTATATTCACATTATCCAAGACGTGAAATGGCAAAATTTCTAAGAATTGGGACTGATGGACATCAGTGGGCAAGAAACATACACCGTTGATGGCATGCCTAGCATGCATGGGCTAATGGCTCTATACTGGGGGACAATAGATCTATTGACACGGAATTAAAACTTCACAATCATTTTGAAATGCTTACATTTTCATTGGATTACATTATTAAGTTAAAGTAACTACATTCCACAGATTAAGGTGGCACAAACATGACATCAATGAAGCAAACATCAAATAGAGAGGTGACAGGATATCCAATACACTGTGATTGTTGAACAGGCAATTTTTTAATTAAAGTTTGTTTAAAATATTGCATTTTTTAAAAACAGCTGATTGCTTGGAAACGATGTCAACAAATGACATATTCATCGGATGAACACAGAAACTTTAATGGTCACTGCCAAATCTTGTAGATTTTATCATGATTACTCACATAAATTGTGAGATTTCGACATGCATGGCTGAGGCAGTGTGCATCTCAGTGTATTCATCACACAGTAAGTGTTTATTGTACAAGTGTCTGAGCAGAGGAAATTTTATCAATGAAATGTTCAAAACTATTCCTATGTTCCTTGCAAATGTGAATCATGGCACAATAAAAATATATGCATGCATTGTCCCTGTGGGAACGAATCTTGCGAAAAACTGGCGAATGTCAGCTGCAGAATATCATGCTAAAGTTCAGTCATATTTGCGGGATATTCGCTGGCGAAGTTCGCCGGCGACAATTCGCGCTCTATATGTCACCTTTTACTTTTGACTTTCTCTCTTATTTTCTTTAGTAATCCGCCTCTACAGCCGAGGCTCTATTCTCTCCCTCACCTCCTCACTATCCCCCACATATGGCTAATCTATCTAAGAAATAAGTGCAGACTATCATTCTTTGATAATGATAAGAATGTAGAGAATCCGGATATATCAATTTTCATAACATTTCTTGACATTCAATAATTTACAACAATGATAAATATTTGAATAATATCATAGTATTTACTGCGACATTTATGGAAGACAAATACATTTTTTAGTTTAAGCCTCCGTGAATTAAAAAAAGATCCCTTTTTATCAGATCAGACTGAGTATACAATATATGTTCATGTGAAGGTAATATACGAACATTACTACTTACCACTAATTAGTTGCTACAATATCCACGATTTCGCCGGTTGGCGAAAAATCAGCTCGCATTAGTAACCAAATATCTACCAACCAATTATAGCAACTTTTTCGCCACCTGTCGTTTTTTAATTTTACACATGTTTTTGGATAAATTATGACCATTTCCACATGCGGAGATAGTTTTTACACGAAAATGAACCTTTAAAAAAATTATCCACAAAATCGCTACCTCGCCAGATAATCTGTTGATATTAGCAAGATGCGTTCCCACAGGGGTGCTGTTCTTCAAACTTGCAAGGAACACAAGAAATGTTTGGAGCACTTCATTGATTTAATATATATATTTTTTTTGAATAAAAAGATAACACGGTCAACAAAATATGAGATCCTATAATTGGACTGTTACTTCGACTGTCTCTTTATGAGTCCGATGTTATTGAGTTGTTATATTATTATTCCTTAATAACATCGTAACATCCTTAATAACTCATAAGGAGACAGTCGAAGTAAGACAGTCCAATCCAATTATAAGATCTTGTTTATTGACCGTGTCATCTTTCTATTCAAAACTTTAATTTTGTCAATGGCGAAAATTTTTATTAATGTATATATATATATATATATCGTTATGACTGCCTGGAATGAAGCTATTAAATATAAATACACATGTCAACGGATTCTCATCGAAGATCGCACCCACAAACTGAGACTGACGGCATAAAATTCAAAACCGATTTGACAATATCATTAAAAATATCCGGATAATTTTAATGATGTTGTCAAGCCTGATCCGCTATGGTCAACGTCACATGATCGTGAGACGTTTTGACATATTGAACGAAACGAGTCTAATCAGCCATGTCCAAGGCTTGCATACCAACGTCACGATAACGTTGAAACAGAAACGTCAAGATCCTAACGTTTATAGAGGTATTCGTTCATCAGCAGTTTCTATACAAACGTGTCGGAAACGTTACAATAGAATCGTTTGTAGGTGAACGCGAGATCACCGTTCACTTACGTACGATCTTGTGCAAACCAAACATTTCTGCTATTTAATTTTCATAGAGACGTTCCTTGGAAGTTTTAAACTGAACTGTCACTATCGTAACGTTTTAGTTACGTTTATCGCACGTTTCTAGATGAAGCACGTACACGAACTTTACTTCAACGTTCTTGCAACTTATTGAACGTTCGCAGCTTTGATTGAACGTTCAACTCAAGTTCGTTTTCGGTTTATGAACGTTCGGTTCTGGGTGGGATCTGTATTTAATATAACAAAAAATTTCATCAAAAGATGATGGTGATGGGAGAAAAAACTAAAAAATCTCAAAGCTTGATGAAAAGATTAAAACCTTGTTAGAGAAAGGAAAAAATGATTTTTAAATAAGAGACCGATATGCTTGAATATGTTCTGAAGACCAAAACAGTATGTATCGATAAAAATGACATGTAAGACCTAGATCCATATATTATTTCAGTTTATTAATCTAATTGATTCAATTAATTATTTTTTAATTTACAATTCATTTATTTCCTAAAATATGGATTTACCAAATTTGCAAACATGACTTTCATTAGAAAATTTAAAAACCAATGTGAGGTTTAATCAGCAAAGACTAAAGCATGATAGTCATTGAAAACATTTTACTTGAATCTACTCATGACTATTTTAATGGACAAATACAGCAACTTCGATAAAACAGATGAGCAAAAGTCACCTTGATCATGACTCTTAAACCCATTAATGTCCCTTGGACTATATTTAGTATGGACTACATCTCTGCCGAGGTTTTTAGGTTAGTGTTGCGCATAACTTGGTGATCAAAAGAAAGAGAAGCGTAACGCAATTCGAATGGCACCAATATCCCATCCTCGCACAATGCCTAGAACGCCACGAATTGCGTTCCAGTTTTAAAAAGAAAGCTTAAAATAATATTCATCAAAATTGAAACATCAGTTTCAGGAAGTCGATGTTTTATGACGATTTCCAACTATTTTGCTCAAACCTTCTACTGCAGACATTGCCAACTGTTACCTTCATCATGGTAACTGCTGGAGAGTAGGCGACTGCTTAACTAAGCAGCTGTATGGACAAAGTTTTTGACGTGTTGCGCACTTCCTCGGGGCTCACCAGATTAACCCAATTACCGGTACTACAAAGCGCAACTGTGGTAGCACCAATCAACTGAACGGTGAAAACTGAAACTATAAATATGTTGGTAACCAGATTTGGAACTTGAGACCTGAACCGGAACCTCGGACCGGACCTGACAACGTGTTGGACCGGGCTTCTTTGCTTGTAGGGATTGTAAGTGGAAAACTCACACGAACCTGGACGGTCCTCGGGTCTAGAAAATTGGTTGATGGGCCTGAAATACAGGGTGGCGCACGTAAACCGCCAGATTTTAAACTTTTATTACTCCTCAAATATTCATCCGATCGTTATGAAATTTCGACTCATACTGGTTTGGAATATAGGATTTATGATGATTATACCTGTTGTACTGAGAATTGTCAGAACATTCTGATTCTATTGACCGAATGACGTAGTAAAATTGACATACCAACAATGTATCTCAACATGTAAAATTTAATGATCAACTTTTCCCTTTATTTCCCCCACGTCTTTATCAATAATGACCAAAACGAATTAAGGTAAATGTCATAGAAAACATTTATTAAATGAAAAACATGAGAAAAAAGTGTTAGTAGTCATCGAACTTCAACGTGTCCTCCTCCATTCTCGAGGACGGATTCGAGTCGCTTTTGGTAGGCCAGAGGAGTTTCTCGACACATCTCAGTTGTCACTTCTTGAAATGCTTGTGTGATGCGGTCCTTCAGGTTGCATGGATGTTGGCTGTGTATGGTAAACCTTGGACTTGACAAAACCCCACAAGAAGAAATCGCAAGGCGTCAGGTCAGGTGAACGCGGTGGCCAGGGCATGTTAGGAGATTCACGTCCCATCCATCTGTTAGGCATCTTCTTGTTCAACCACTCACGCACAGGAAGTCCCCAGTGTGGAGGTGCACCATCCTGCAAAAAATATGATGCTCCTGCCTCTTCTGTCCAACTGCACCGCTGGCCAAAATTCCTCCTGTAGCATCTTGAGATACCGATCCTTGTTGACGGAGGTGTCGAAGAAGAACGGTCCGTGGATACCTGATTGGCTGATTGCGAGTGCATAGACTCTTGCTTGATCCAGTGAGGGTTCTGGTTGGCCTATTTCACCAGACTTGAAGAGTGAAGAGTGATGATTGATGAGTGACGATTTCTTCAAATTTCGATTTCACGAATTTTGTAAATGTGATGATTGAAGAGTGATGAGTAAAGATTCTCTTCACCACTCATACGGTTCCGATTTCACCAAAGCAGTCAATTCTGCATCATGATTGGAATTCCCTCCAAACTCTGTTCAATTTCAGTATCTAAGTTGATGAGAGGGTATGTTGCTCTTCAATCAAATCTCGAACGCACACTGCATCTGCACTTTACTTGAAGAAATGACACTGGATAGCAATGGATTCATCAGACAGCGATGAGAACTTGGGCCCTATTGTATGGAGCCGCACAAGAAAAAGAAGAAGAATATACAAAGAGCGGATTAATTTTGGTGTCCACGATTTCAAAGAAAGATTTCGTCTAACAGCTTCGCAAGCTGATGAGGTTCTCCTTGAAATTGGAAGCTCAATCTCAAGTCCAAGCGATGGAAATCACGCATTGACTCCCAAACAGACGTTATTAACGTGCCTTCAATTCCTTGCCACAGTGCATTCTATAAAGTCATTGGAGATGCACATGGCATGTCAAGTGCTACTGTTTGCCGCAGTGTGTGCAAAGTGGTAGATGCAATGAACAACAAGCTCTTTGACAAATGCGTATGTTGGCCAAGTAACATCGTTGACTTGTTAGAAATTCCTCTTCGCTTTCGCAACATTGCAGGCATGCCGAGAGTCTGTGGATGCATTGACGGTACGCTCATAAAAATCATGGCACCCAGTTTGGACGAAGAGCATTTTGTTGACAGGAACGGAGACTATTCCCTGAACTGCATGGTTGTGTGTGGCCCACGAATGGAAGCTTTCCATGTTTCATCACGTTGGTCCGGTCGGGTGAATGACAAACGGGTGTTGCGCAACAGTCAGCTCAATAGCACATTTGAATCCGGTTGGCGCCCCTTCTCAAATGCAATAATCCTTGGCGACTCTGGATATGCATTGAAACCTTGGTTGATCCCTCGAATTGGTGGTGACGTGTCCAGTGACGATGAGATGAATTTTAATCGCATTCACCGATCGACACGTCGCCTAATTGAGTGCTTCTTTGGAGTATTGAAACAGAGATTCCAATGCCTAAACATACCTCGTGTGAGTCCAAAGTACGCCGGAGAGATATTCAAGGCATGTTGGGTTTTGAATAATATATGCATGAAAGATGCTGCTGCTGAGGACATCGAAATTGACACAACTTCTGACTCAGATGTTGATGGTGATGGGCCAATCATTTCAGGGAATGAACCCGTTCAAGCATTATTCAACAGATTTCTGTTCATGCTGATTTCTAATTTCTATTCTATAAATTGATTTCTGGATGAAAGTCATTTTGCTATTATTGATTTTTGACAAGTTAGTAACTGGGGAAGGTCACAAATGACAAGCAAATATATAGTGCATAGCGAATTTGAAACATCAAAAACTGTTGGGTAACATTGACGACAAAACAAATTGATTATTCCAGAAAGTTTATTTGAATGTGTCACCAGTCAAAGGTCAAGATACTTAAGTGGCGAGCAAGAAACTCCCGCATCATGCAGATCGGACTGAATTTTTTTTCTTCGCAATTTGATCAATGCTGTTTCTTCCTTCATCTTCTCAATGCTTACATTGTGCATCTCAGTACGTCGTTGAACTTCTATCAATTTGGCTTCTTTCAACTCTACCTCTAATTCGAGATTCCTCCGCTTTAAAGCATCGATCTCTGCAACATCACGTAATGAGATAGTTGTTGACTTTCCTTTCTTTGGCTTAATCATGTGACAATCAATCACTTCACTTTCGCATTTGAACGTCAACTGCATTTTCATTATTCTCCAATGAGGCTTCGAACCTGTCCCCTTGTTAATTTGAATCCCCGTCAAAATTGTCGCGTTGACTCGGCAACAGGAAGACCACGTACAATTGGCGAATTCCAGCACTTTGTGGTTGAGCTTTGAATATTGGCGCTCCCTGCCACCAGATGATCCCGTCTTCTGCATGTTGTCTCGCTTTTTCTGAAAAATGAAATATGTGCAATGTAGACATTCATAGCATTTTCATCAAGCCGCTTGCGCTTACCAGAGTTCGGCCTTTCAAATTAGTTGACCAGATTGTGTCTCTCAGGTATTTCCAAGGTGGGAGCTTTGAGCTTTCCGGCACAACTAAATACCCGCAGGCATCCAAGCGATTTGCGATGTCCTCCCACTCCCTTTGCTTGTCCTTTGCAGTTAGTACCGGAGAAAACTTTCCAAAAAGCCTTTCTTTTTTTCCCTCGATGAGATTCAATATCAACTCGTTCTTTGCGTCTGAAGTCATACCTCTGCCTAAATATGACTCTATTGATTCTCAGTCTAACAAAGAAAAGCATTCAACTCTATTATATTGCTTGTACAGTCGAACCTCGCTATAACGAACCCCTTTATAACGAACATTCGGCTATAACGAACCCATGGTACGGATCCCCAAAAAATGATGTACTTTTTACATGCGCTTTTTGTAAGCTTTTATTCTTGAGAACGTTTGCACAACAAAGTAGCAATCATTACAATAATGGACGCGAGTTGCCACATAATTTTTTGCTTTTTGCATTGTCACTATTATTATTGTAAGTATAGACGACGCATTTCCAATGGTTGTCAGTGTGTTGCTTCTCTCCAATAAGGAGATAGATGCTCAGGGACTTCCCAGAAAGCTAAAAATAGATTGGTACATTATAATGAAGACAAAACATATTTTAGACAAGAGATCTTCTCATTTTGCTTACACACTGTAGAGGTCATGCCGAAACGAAAAGCAATATCCGTTGAGACTAAGTTATCCATCATCGACCGATTGAAGAATGGAGCCAAGCAGGCAGATCTCTGTCGAGAATACAAACTGTCTAAGAGTACAATAGCCACGTTTAAGAAATCTGAAGATAACCTGAGAGAGTTCATCCATCGCGTCGATATTGATGAAAGCATGATAAGAAAGAAACTTCGTAAGTCGGACGATCACGAATTAGATGAAGCTGTCCTACTTTGGTTCCAACAGTGTCGGGCTTCTGGTACACATGTGTCTGGTCCACTCTTATGTGAAAAGGCAGAATTTTTAGCGAAATTGCTTGACATAAATTCCGAATTCAAAGCGTCCACTGGTTGGTTGTGGAGATGGCAGAAACGTCACGGTGTTCGAGGCCGAAAAGTAGTTGGAGAATCCCGTTCATGCGATTGTGAGGCTCTTGATGCTCATCTGCCCGAACTGAATAGTCTTCTCAAGAACGAAGAATACTCTCCAGATCAAATATACAATGCAGATGAAACTGCGCTATATTGGAAATGTGTGCCAGATAGAACACTCGCACAAAAAACTGAGGATTCTGGATCCAAGGGTTTTAAGACGCGGAAGGATAGAGTTACTTTTCTTGTCTGCACGAATGCAACTGGAACCCACAAACTGAAACCTCTTTGCATTGGGAAGTCACGACAACCTCGTTGCTTTCATCACGTCAATCTCCGAACGTTGCCTGTTCGAAAAAGGCGTGGATGACCCGAGAGATATTTCTAAACTGGTTTTTCAACGACTTCGTTCCAGCAGTTCAACAGCACCAACGACGTTTAGGCAATGATGGACGAGCCCTGTTACTGCTCGACAAATGCCCAGCTCGTCCGCCTGCGACAGAACTTGTTTCGAATGATGGAAAAGTGCGTGTGGCCTACTTACCCAAAAACACAACGTCAGTAATCCAACCAATGGATGGTGGAATCATTGCAGCCTTCAAGAAACAATATCGAAAGAAGCTCTTGCGAGACATCGTTCTAACAAAGGAAACCAGCTTTCTCGAATTTCTCCAAGTGTTTTCGCTCAAAGACATGATGTACGTTAGCGCAGACGCCTGGAGCAGTATTCTAACGAGTAGCATCGAGCAGATATGAAAGAAGACGCTGGGCAATGCCCTTCCGAACGACACTGATCATAACAGTCTACACGATGACGCTTATGATGAAGATGACATTGTACTCAGTGAAGTGATGTCGGATATAAACAGCTTGAACTTACTCGATGACGTTGAAAACCATGAAACTGTGATTGATACCTGGCTTCACATTGATGACGAGACAGAGATAGCTGCCACCCTGACAGAAGCAGAAATCGTCGACGAAGTCCTTCAAAAGAAAGCTGTGTCAACCGATAACGCGCCAGATACAGAAGACGAAGATGAAAATGACAACGGCGTCAACAATCCTCCACCAACTGCAAGTGAAGCTGCTCGAGCGATGGAAACTGCAATTTTATGGCTTGAAACCCAAGAAATCGAGTCTGTGAAAATCATACAGATAAAGCAATTACTGAATTTAGCTCGTGGGGTCAGTTTGAAGAAAAATCGACCGACGAAAATTAGTGACTTTTTCAATAAACAGTGATGTACATGTACATTTATGCTGTTTTTGTTCAAAATGAATACTATCATGTGATACTAATGCCTGTATTTTTCATTAATTTTATGAATTAATTCTTTACGTACCCGTATCTATGATGTTAATTAGCATGCACCAGTACATGTATTTGTATATACATGTTTATACTTCCATTACTATAATGCATCTGTAAAGTAACTCAGGATATCAGCTGTATCAGCTTGGAAGCTTCTCAGACTTTATTCGATATAACGAACCCCTCGCTATAACGAACCTTAGGCATGGACCCCATGAGGTTCGTTATAGCGAGGTTCGACTGTATTGTATGTGTTTACCTATGTTTCGATGCGGTCAGTGACAGACTGATTTTCGCGACGTGCGCATGTTGTGATCTATTTATAGCATTCACACATGACATCATCATTCTGACTTCTTGATAGTTGATGAGTGCAGACTGAAGAGTGAAGAGTGACGGAAGGTGAAAGACTGTGAAACGCTCTTCATCATCACTCTTCAAATCGGAGCACTATCACTCATCAATCATCACTCTTCACTCTTCAAGTCTGGTGAAATAGGCCCCAGGTTAGTTCCACTAAATGGCTCGGGTTGGCTTGGATGCGCTGTTGCTCCTGTTCTGCGAACTCCATTCGGTTTTCCAGATCTTCTTCGTGTAATCGCTGCACCACCTGGACCTTGTACGGATGCCATCCATAGTCATGGAGGATGCGCTGGATAGTGCGGCGACTCACTTGAGCAGCATTAGATGCACGACGGGTAGATGTGTTTGGGTTTTCCTCGAAGTGCTGCACAACTCGTTCCACATTCTGCTCCGTTCGTTCAGAAGATGACCGGTCCCGCTTGACAGTCACCACACTACCACAGGTCAAAATATTTGTGTGCCACCGCTTTATGATACGGGCATCCGGTGCTCTCGCGTTCTTGCCATACTCTGAATGATAAAGCCTTTGTACCTCCACTGGACTCTTGAGCCATTCGTACCAAGCCGCGCATTTTGCTCGTTCTGCAACCGAATAATCATCCATTCTTCTATGTTCGATTCTTTTCAGATAGTGATTTGATCGTCGAATGGTATTTTATATGACATGGAAGTAACTGAACAATATTCACTTCAAGACTGCGCACAATTCGTTGTGCAGAATACGATTCATGTTAAGTTAATTAACTTGATCTAGATTTTCGATGTCAACAAAATGAGTACATGTCAGTCGGTCAATAGAATCAGAATGTTCTGACAATTCTCAGTACAACAGGTATAATCTTCATAAATCCTATATTCCAAACTAGTTTGAGTCGAAATTTCATGACGATCGGATGAATATTTGAGGAGTAATAAAAGTTTAAAATCTGGCGGTTTACGTGCGCCACCCTGTATATTCAGATTATAAGTGCAATTATGATAACTAATTTCCTTCCTTATTTGGTGTGTCGTAGGAATCGGGATGTCATTGATGGTATCCACGTGAAGGAATTTGTGACTGCATAGCTCCCGATGACAAGATTTTTACGTGTATTAACGCCGTATAACTCACCTTGCCTTAAGGTAATAAGCGGTCGCTGTTTTCTATCTTCTGAAACTATGGTAAAATCAGAGCCTCAGCTTATGAAATAAGCAAATGTGACTTGTTATCTGTTTCAATTAATCAGAAATCCTCGTGTGTGACAGCCCAGATGCAAAATCTAGCTTATTTCCATTCGGTATCTGTGAGAGCAATCATGTGACGACGGTCCGTGATGAAAAGTGAAGATCCCTGCAAAATGAACGCATGTTCACCCATACATCCACATATATATAAAGAGAATTTATATTTCTGACTTATTCAATGATCCTTTGTTTCTCGTTCTTGTTCTCAATCTATTCTTGTGTAATATCCCCGACTTCCTGGATACTCCAGTCAAATGTGGATTCATCATTTCATCAATTTCCTTCATCCATTGCCTTGTCTTAGCTATACAACAATGACACGCAGCGCCTCCTCTTCTATTGAAATTTTGCTATTGATTTTATTTTATACAATATATTATTTGTAACTGCCGGCCAAAGAACTAAGCTGTAATTTTAGAAGACATGAAATGGCGCATCGATAGGTTTAAAACTGAATTTATTCATCAATCACAGCTACAAGAACCAATTGAGTTTATTAGGAGGATAATTTGGACAAAGTCCATAGATTATTTGATTAAGTCATTAGGATTATTATCTGTTGTCTGAGTTGTAATCAATGCACATTCATTGATTCAAATCAGTGGTGTGCGGTGCCGTTTTGAATCAGGTTTTCAAAGAAAATATTAGGAGGAAATGTTTTGGAAATCTGTATGCTTAAGTAGTGACACAATTCTTATACACGCGATACGTGACTGCCTAAGGTGAGTTTCATAGGTAATATATTCAATATGCCACATCGGATTTTTGATGACAGGTGCCCTAATCATCACATAAGTTTAACATTTATTTAATGATTTTATTACAACGGACATGAAAAATGTACTAACGGGCTTGGGCTGGGCATGGTCCTGAGAAGTCATAATTGTCACGGGCGTGGCCTGGCATGGAACTTAAAAGTAGGCCCGTTTCCAACTTTATGGAAACTGAAACTATGCAAATGTGAATACATTGAGCATCTCTCAATGCTGTGCTATTACTACATGCTGATAGAAAGAATGTAGTCTATATATGATTCTTTGAAAAGTAACTTAGCATTTACTAGAAATACTACATGTAGACCAAGTTATACATGTATTTCACTTACTATATTGTAGAGCTACGAGTGATTGATATTTTTTGCTCAAAGTTTTTCTGACTTCGATGTTGCATACACAAGTGAATAGTAAAAGTGTTCCAGCTTTGAAAGCAGGTTTCATTGCCTTGCATAGATAATTACTCTCAGATGAGTCTTGATGATGTCGATTCACTGGCCCTTGAAATGCGCGATCAACTCTATTCTGTAGGGCTTCACGAATTCTTTGTTGTTTACATATTTTCACGACGGACGTTGAATGCATACCGTTGAATGATGCGTATCGAGAATCCTTAAATCCAATCGTTTGTTGGATTTAAGGTAGTGTTCAAGCAAGCCATATCCTTCTCATTGAGTATTATATAAATTTCTACCTTTGGTGAAAATTGCGTGGTGAAAATTGTTTAGCTGTGGTTTGATTGTTACTGGCTGTAGCGTTTGAGCCAGAAATCCGATCGTCTTAATCTTTGGATATATGTATGTTGTGATTCAGAGCGCGGATAGTTTCATCTGCTAATGTCATCATTAAAAAATATCTATGGTAGAAACGTCAGTTAGCGTGATAAAAGTTAGTTCGGCGCTAAAAATTATGATGAGAGCAGTATTCAAGGTTTATTTGAATTTGTGGTTCAAATGCCGGGATTTTACTAATGGTTCCCGGATAGTACTCTCTCATCAGAACTTTTATAGTTGTTTTCTTGCTTAGGAAACTCGACATGTAAAGATCTGTCTAGATTGAGCATTGAGACTATCAATTACTTTAATGGGTTGGTCATTTGAAAATAAATCGGTGTAGAGTGACATGCATGTATTATAGCAATCATTTTTTAAACAATTGGAAAACATTATTTTGACTGAATCAGGGCCAAATATTTAGCAATGTTATTCTTCAGAGATTATTATCTTTTATTACTATTATTGCAAGCATTTATTTGATTGTGCAATTTCGATTATTGCTTTTGTCGCATCTGTTTTTTTATCGTTTGTGTTAATCACCAGTTAGTTGACCAAAGTGTAATCGAGGGGAAGCAAAATGTCGATGGTCACTTAGACGAGTGAAATGGTTGGAACAGTCGCCTTAATTTCGCATTTACAATATCAGCCTTGACCATCAACTAGATTGACATGTGAATTGCGTGACAAAATAATATTTTCATCACGAACAGTAATAACATGTAAACTTTCCATCTAAATAAATGAGAGAACTTCATGAATTGACTAAATAGACAGTTTATTGTATAGCTGGGGAACAGCAATGATTCTTGCACGCGGTTTAATTTGTGTTCTTCTGCATTTCTTTGTTTATCAACTGACATGCTGTGATGCTGAAAAACTACCCTTTCGTTCTGAGCGAACATTTCTAGATGGATTGCAGTATTCAAGATCCTACTTCGGAGTAGAAGGAAATAATTTGGTGAGCTACACTTGGATGCGACACTCATCCTGTGATAAAAGTAAAACAATCATGTCATGGTAATGAACTATAAGTTCTATAGTCATGTCCATTGATTAAATATTATCAAACACAACAGCGCTTATGTATCATTAAGTAAATTCATGCACACATTCATTAAACACCCATGAAATCGATAAAAGTGGAAAATTTTATTCGAGAAACATAGGGCAAATTACATGCATGAATTTAGAAGCAAGATAGATACATAATTCAAATCTGAATTCAGCGCATGCCTATGTAAATTACTCATACATATTCAAACCATTCTCCATTTCATGTAATATTTGTTCAGATTTTACACATGGTTCCAGGGTTGGATTAATTAAGTGATTTCATTTTGTCAATAATTTTACAAAATTGTAATTGAAGATTTTGATTTGAATGTAATTCATGTTATTGCAACTGAAAATTTTAACTGAAAAAGCAATTGCTAAAATAGAAAGCAATTTGCTTTTATAATTGTCATTCAAAACTTTTTTTGAAGCAAAATTCAATTGTTCTCCATTAACAATTTTTTTGAAATGTCTCATGATGTAATATAAAAAGTTTCATTCATTTTGTGACTGTCTGTTTATAATTAAGTGGTCCAAAGGGGCATTTCACGGGACGGTCAACTACAATTCAAAAAGTAAACTTCAAATTTCCTGATGTGTTTAGTATCTCATGAAAGCTTAAGACTTCTATTTTCATATATTTGCATATATCTATTGGAATTGTTGTCGATGAGCATTAAATAGCTTTGCGATCGGAGAAATGCACATATGATATGTGATATATAAATTCTAGATACATATTCAAGAAATTTCGAAAAAATGATTTATTGCTAGAGAATCAATCACATATTGCTGTACCTTCAGATCCATTGGCAAGGGAGCTCACAACGGTGTCGGAAGACTACTTGATCAAACTTAACGTTTGTAGGAAAATTTTGAAAAATCCAGTTATTGTCAGAATCGTTTAAGATTCCTACAACGGTTTACAGTCATATGTGACCATGACAGCATTGATATATGTTTCAAAACAAGAAGTTGATGAAAAAATGTCATTTTGTGACAAATGTTTTGCCAGACTGTGATCATTGAAAAATGTTCAGTCATACAGACAACTTACAGTTATTGATCGCTATTGCGGTGTTTCGAAAAATTAGAGACCTCTTTTGAAACTGCTTCCAAAAGCCAAAAAAGAGGAGCCTGACGAGTCAAGGGACAGATCGGACATGGAATTGTCAAGTGATTCAGATGGTTCTGATAAAGCCATGAAGCCTGAAAACTTCCTATCGCCGCCACGCCTGATCCCCATATGTAGGCAAGAAATGACGGCCGCTGAGCTGATCGCAATTGACACCTGTGGTGTTGTTTTCAATTGATGATGATTTATTTGATAAGGGTGACAAAATCTGTGTACTTAACGAAGCTGGGATGAGTGTCAGAACTCAGTGTGATGGTGTTACAATACTTTAACAAGATAAAATTGAATTTGACATGCATTCTACCGACGCTAAATGGCGATTTTATCATTAAATGAAATCCTCACGCCCTAGGCTATTGCTATCAATTATCCTACTCCTAATCCGAAACATGTGTTCAAAAGTCATAAGAAAGATAAAATTTTCGAACAGGTTTGCAAACTGTTTACAGAAATTTCATTTCTTGAGAAATGGTTACCTCGTGTTGTGTTCCGCGATGCCAGAACCGTGCTTCGAAAAACTCTAACATTTCTTTTCACGCCTTTCCGTTCTCAAACCCGGAATTGTTGAAGAAGTGGCTTCATAACATTCGACGTAAGAACTTTACTCCCTCTAAGAATTCATCACGCGTATGCAGTGTCCATTTCACCGATGATGACTATAAAGAGGGCCTAAGTGTCATACAATTATTCTATAATTGCAGCTAACTAACACTCTGGGCTCGGTTACTGTTTTAAGGTTACTATTCATTCTATTCGCGATCTTTGTGAACATCTGATCCCTTTCTAGATCTGTGCCTCTCACACATGAAGCGAATTCAGGAACAATTGGGTTGCGCTTCCCTTACTATATTTAGGTACCACGCCTCGATCAAGAATTGCGTAGAATTTCATTGCAAAAATTGGAGAAGGCAAAGCATTATGTCTATCGGGAAAGCCACTATTGGCGCGGGCGCGTGCGCTTACTGCCTCACACGCACACAGCTCTCTTTCGCTCTGTCTGAACATCAATGCTCCGTCTGAACACACGACTAGCTTGTGTGTCTGATTGTTTGAAGAAAACCATAGAAATTGACAACAATAATTGACAACTTCAGATAAACAGTTTATTTCTATGAAGAAAACAGCTGTGATTCGAGCACGTGCTGCAAAACTGTTCAATGAGGTTGAGCGTCTGATTTTGAGACGGAAAGCTGTGGTCAGCTATCACGAGAAGTTATTGAATTTAAATGAATGATGACACTTTTCATCTTTATAATTGTTGGAAAATTATTTTTGAGTATGCGCCGAAGGCCTCGCAGGTACGGAGAAGACGCCACTGACTATATCATATACTGAAGAGATATGTTCATATCTTTGTCATAACAGTGAAATATCACTTCAATTTCATTTCGATATTGAATGACGTACGCTCGCATGATTCATTTTATGAGATTAGTGACTTACATCAGAGGAAAGCAAACAACTAGAAAACCATATTGTCTATAACCCTGGTATTGACCAGCATGTCCCATACATGGACGTAGACGGTAGACTGTATTTCATGGTTGACACTGAACAGCAGCATCAGTAGCATGAGATAGAATGTTTACCGCACTCCTTTTTAACACTGATGTGTGAGTTTTTTTTTGGTGTGTCCACTTAATGAGTGCCGGAGCATGAAAAGACATGAATTATTTAAACGAGTAACTATCCGAGCACCTCTAAGGATTTTGCCGTTTACCAGCTTGCATATTTGTTCCAAACATCTCGTGCCACTGCTACAATTACGCACCGCAGAAATTTTTCAGTCGTCGATAACTCAAGTTGATGTGATAATATTTTGACTATTTTGAAATCACATTATAGCACACTTTGCACACTCGCATGAAAAACCTAATGTCATATTTATTGAACAGCTTCGATAAAATAGAACTTATCAGTAGAATACTTACTACTTTTTTCCTTTCAGACAAGCAGTGCCGCTGTCGATAATGTAGCACAAGAACTGGCCAACGCGTGCTCCGATTCTCATATCAGGTTTTATGACAGAAATGGCATTAAAGGTATCGCTTATTCAACTAATATTCCTATACACCTTTCGAGTCAGCTGGATCGCTTGACTTTCTTTTTCTATTATATTTTGAATGGTAAGAAGCGAGGAAATTCATGTGATTCAATGATTCTGATAGGAATTCCTCCTGTTGTGATCAATTCAGAAACAGTGTGTCGTGCTCACTCGCTGGTAAGAAAATGAAGTTGACTTTTTTCAGAATATCAATTGATCAATTGATAATTAGTGTGAGTCAAACAAAAGGCTATCTAAACACTGTCAACCATCAACAGGATTCACATATTCAACTAGGATCGTTATTTTGTTCTAATTGATTATAAATAAGAATGCTAACCAAATAGTATGAATTTGAGATATTTCAAACAGGGACCGATGAAAAGGACCTCCATCCATTGACTAAATCGTCGTAACGATACTTTTATTGAGTTGACTTAATCTATCCTTTGAATACTTGTAATCATTATCCGTCTATTACTACGAAAAAGGCATATTGTTATTAAGTTTGAATACTGTAATGAAATTAAAGAATTCTTCGTTACTACATTGTCATAATCTCAAAAAAGCATTTTAACAAAGAAGTTGTATTTCACAACATTCCTTTGAGTTTCGAACTAACCACTTCACTTCAACTCTATAAACCGACCTATAGATCTCATCATGTGCAGCAGAGGTCCGTAGGCATTGAGGTGCCTGACAGATGGTTTAATGCACTTTATTCGAAATTATAGTAAAAACAGGTTCTGTCCCAATTGTTCAACGTTTTATTGTAATACAATTTTACCAATTGACCTGAACCGTTTCGTATATTCACAGACAGTATTTTGGGCTAAATTGGCGCAGTGCAAGTAATTTTTGGTACATAAATTAAATCAGTAAAAGTATGGTTCATCTGGTCATCTCATCATGACTTGTTTATTTTGGCACGATACGTAGATAAAACGTGAAAAAATTGTGAGGTTTTCCTATTTTCATCATCATTGACCTCTCGTACCGACAACTCGATCAGTATTTCACTCGAACATTGCTATCAAATGAAGCCATCTTATTATGCTTGTTTTCAGTTTTTCTCATTTTCACCAAAAAAACAAGCAGTTCAAAATCCACTTTATGACTGAAAGTGTTTTATGATCCTTCATTTAATCGACTTTCGTTAAAGTGTTCATTCATTTCATTTGATTAGGCCTACAAACAGCATGATGTTGCAAACAACATTTAAAAAATATAAATTTTATTTAATGTTTTGTTCCTAAGTCCCAACAATATGTCGAACAATAGCTTAAATAGTATGTAGCTTGAAAGAGAAATCGGATATAAAACAAATACCAGCAATATTGACGTAGATTTGCATTGTTATTGTATCCAATATCAAAATATTTGTTGTTATGCCGCGCATGCCTGTTGTTATATCACACTACTTACCACATCGCTCATTTTTAGCTGGGACGCTCGTGATTCACTTAATCATAATAAGACGCCATATCTCAGGTTTTCGAATTGTTGATGTACATGTATATGCTGATTCATAAAAGCAAAGCATTACCAAGTCGCCTCGTTTTTGCAACAGAAAACAATTACACTCAGTAGTAAGCAAAACTCCACTTCTGGACCGCGCAAGATGGCGGCCATCGCTGCGTCCCCCCCCCCTCTGGCACGGCAGAGTGTCGTGGTCGGCCGCCGTGGTGCTTCGTGTCTGAGTCCCCCCCCCCTCTGGAACGATAGAGGTTGTGGTCTGTCGTGGTGTGCCGGCCAGGTGGGTCCACGTTCACAACATGTTCGCTGACGTCCCCCCCCCTCTGCAACGACAGAGTGTGAGACTCGGGTGAGTTGGTCCGACCGCCTGGTTGACGTGGGAGACCGTCTAGGTTGACGTGGGCGACCGCCAGGATTAGTCTTGAGGCTATAGTGTGTGATGTTTTTGGTGTGTAGCGTCCAAACGAAGCATCGGATGAGAAAACGGAGGCCAGATTCGGAATCTACGTGAAATTTTGGGTTAGGAAGGATGTTTCCAGCGAAATCGGAGAGAAAAAATTTTCGGCTGACGTCCCCCCCCCCCTGGACAGCTTGCTTCCAGTGGACGGATTTTGTCGTGCGATAGCTCGTTTGAAAGCTAAGAGTGAGACAAATTCAGTGAAAGAATCGGCTTGTTCGTATCTGCCTTCGTTTAGATGTGAGACGCCATTTAAGATTTTGGGACATTGGTGAAAAACGACAGAGTTAGAATTTGGGACGTTTTGGGCTGTAGCTTCAAAACGAACTATCGGATTGGTAAACGGATGCCAGATTTGGAATCAACTTGATGTTATTGTCCAATGAGGATCATCATCCAATGAGAATCAAGCATTTCTTTATAAATAGCGAGCCTTCCACAGTGAGAATCATTCCATCGTTGAATCACACGAGTGACGGACCCACATTTTCTCTCTCTCTAGTTCCCTGTTCTATTATCCAACTAAAATGGTAAGTCGCTACTTCCCTCCCTCTCCTCCCTTGAACGTAAACTTAATACAATCTTTTTTCATTTTCAGGCATCTACTCCATCTGCTGCACTAGTAGGACAAAATGGCGGTCAAACGTTACAAGGTTCGCTACGGTCAGATCATCTACAACTGAGGCCAGTGGAAGAAACATCCAAGGTACATAATCCTACACCGCTACAGCGTAAATTTAAACAAGCCTTGCGTTATGATGATCATAGCGTAGTACTCCAAACGGGAATGCTCCCTTCCACGGATGTCAAGATAATGCACAATCAGTATGGGGACTACATACTGATCCCCGTGAGTCCATACATTCGCCACCAACTTGATATTATTGAGGAGTACGTGACATTAAATATGGACATTCCTACTCCTCTTGCTCAAGAGTGGAAGGCGAGAGATGACAAGGATACTCCCTATAGAAAGATTTGGGATGGTAATCACATTTGCCTACCGGTATCACATTGGTGTACTTACTATAAGAAGGAGGGAGATCATTCAATACCCATCAGATGTGATGAGCTCGGAGAAGGTACTTGGGATATCCTTTTCAAAGTGAATGGGCTATATTATGGTCGACACAAGGATAATAAAATAGCCTCTCTCTCCATGCATATGGAATCCATCCTATATATTCCGAAACCACCCAACGTGGACGACATAATTGATCAAATCCTTAACAGCAGTGGTACGAAGCGCAAGTCGGAGAAGAATGCTACATCAAAACGCAAATCAAAGAAGGAGAATTGCTAGTCCTTTCCTAACTCTACCCTATGACAATTCGCTTATGTGCTTTGAGTGTCGTAGACGTGGTCTTATTAGATACATTTTACTTCTTCGTTGCCATCATATCATTTGTGTATTTTGTCGTGAAAAGCATCGATGTAATTCTTCATTTTGTAATATGTTATAGAACGTTTCCTTAGATGTGTAAATTTCCGTTTTAGGCTTCTATCATCATTTTTATGGATTGTGAGGGTGAACCTGTACAGGAGCTCAGTGCTATTGCTATGAACAATTGGACATATCAGATTGTTAGTGTCTATCATCAACATGCCAACTGCGATCCCAATGTTGATCAATGGGCGAGAAAACACATTCATGGACTTAATCTGAAATATTTGCAAGACTATGGCTTTTCTTGTGAAAGTGCTCTTCTTATTGACTTTAAACGATGGTTAGCTGCTTTCAATGTTATACGCATCTTTTGTAATAATCCTGGTAAGGAGAGGAAAGTATTTCCCAATCTAATCATTGATGATATTTTGCTCCCACCTTGGGATAGTAGAGTGAATCAACATTATCATGAAGTCACAAAACGTTTTAAGGATTTGTGTGTTCCTATTTTGTCTGTTCGTTGTAGTAGCTACGTTCATAACCAATGCTTCTTTCCTCCTTACCTCAACACTGCCAAAGTCCTGTATGGTTATCATTGCTCGCTGTATGATAGTTACCAGCTGTATCTATTTTATCTCTTTCAAACCATTGATTTATAATGCATGCTTGTTACCATTATTCAATAAATGTTACTATGAGAAGAGTTGTTGTTTTCATGCAATGGATGGGTTAGATAAAGGGCGATCATGTCTTTCTCAAACGACTGCGGAACATTACGTTTTCATAGGCAAAGTTTAAAAGGAGCTGTTCAAGATTATGTGATAAAATTTCATAAAGATGAGACCGACATCGAAGCAGTGGTCGATGATGCTAGCACTCTATTTCTAGAGTTAATGAATACATTCTCTGATAGCATTATCATGGCGCGATTAGTTGCGAAAATTAAGTTTAGTCATTTTGGAAAGGAAGAGGTGGAAAGTCGCTCTTTCCATTTTGCTTCTTATTCAATGGAAGTGGTAGATCACCCCCAAGAATTTTTTAAAAGACATATGATAAAAATTGCTGAACGTCTTAACGCATTTAACCATCATGGTAGCAGTCTAGTGATTGAAGCGATTTCAGATATTCACATTCAACTTTCCATAAAGAAAAATTGAAAATGCAGTGGTACTTGATTGTAGCACAACTGGTTTTCGAGCTATGTCTGCTCACTCTCGAAGTATATTCCTTCTGTACATGCGTCTATTATTTAGAAAAGGCTAGCAAATTCATATCTTCAAAAAGACTTGCTATAGACATCAGTAACGGTGAAACTATGTGTTGCGATGTATGTAAGCGAAAGGATGGAAATGAAAAGCGCATCTTCAAGAGATGTAAGCATGCTTTTTGTCAACGCTGTTTCATACGTAATTGCATTCAACTTTGCCAATGTAACCACTGTGACATTGCTCATTTCGAGTGTCACTTATGTCGCAATAGTTAGTACCTATGCAAATGTGGTAAAGATAGGTTTTAGCAAAGACTAACACGGAAAATGGCGAAACGTAAAATGACGAAACGTAAAAGTCAAAAGTTTTCTTCAGCCATTCAAGCTCTCCGACGAATGAAAGCAAATCAGCGATACAATGCTATACGACATGCTAACGATAAATTCATTTGTGAAATTATTTCTCATGTGAGGAAGTTGAGGACGAAGAAATTAGCGCCAAAACAACGAAAGTTACTTAAGCGATATGCTACGAAATTGCGTTTCATCTCCAATCCTAAAGTCGCCCTTCAAAGAAAGAGGAAAACTCTAACACAAAAGGGCGGTTTCCTTTCAGCAATACTTCCAATGATAGCTCCTGCCGTGGGCAACCTATTGGGAAATATCTTTGGCTCTAAGCGTTAATTATGCAAATGTTGAGTCTCAAAGTAATAAAATGGATTTCAGACTTCAATGTGATAAAGTTCTGACTGTATCAGGTCCATCTCATGCAGGTAAAACTGTTTTCACGCTGAATTTATTGGATAAAAGAAGGGAGTTGTTTAAGGAACCTATCAATCGAGTGATTTGGTGTTATGGTATTTATCAACCGTCGCTGTTTCAGGAATTGCAAAGTCGCAACTTTATTCGACATGAAGGAATTATTCCAGTGGATAAACTTCAGTCTAATGATGTTGTTGTATTGGATGATTTATTAAAAGAAAGTAAGAATTCAAAAGATGTTACAGATATGTTCACTCGCGCAGCACACCATAAAAGGTGTTTTATCATCTATATTACACAAAATTTGTTTCCTGATGGAAAAGAAGCTCGTACACGAAACCTGAATACACACTATTATGCTATTTTCAAGAATCCGCGAGATAAAAGTCAATTTGAAATTTTAGCGCGACAAGTTGCACCCAGAGGATCAAAAGCCTTAATTGAAATTTTTCAAGCAGCTACTGAAAAACCATACGGTTACTTATTCATTGACTTTACGCAAGAGTGTCCGGAAGAATTTAGATTTCGAAGTGATATTTTGAAAACTCCCATGATTATCTACAAACTATGAGTTCTTATTCTCGCATGATTGTTATTCCTCAGGATGAATATGTACAATTGACTGCCATGCAGCAAGTAAAGCAACCTCTTGCAAATCAAATGTATAGGAAAGAAATAGATTATCAGCAAAATGTTCACATCAAAGATCCACATCGTGCTGTATTATTACAATCGGAAACTGTTGAGCAATTGAAAAACTTGAAGAATAAGATGCGTGACTCTGTATCGACTGCTACACCTTTAGCATCTCGCGCACATGCCATATCTCTTTTCAACAGTATTGAACCCCATCTCAATGTAAATGATAGAGGAGAAATCATTACAGATGAAAATAAAGTGATTGATGCTTCACGTTATGAAGACTTGATTCAGTATGCGACACGTAGAAAGCGCCGTCAGGGCTATGTTCCACCTGGTTGGTCATACTTTCTTAAACTATTGAAAAAGCATAATGTGCCAAAATTTGCTTTAAATAATGAGACATTGAAAGAACTTGATTCAACAGTGGCTACTACTCCAATGCTTCAGGCGATGAAAATGCCAACAAATTGGTTTAAGACGTCACCTGCTACATCCCCTCCCACACTCACTAAGCAAACAAGAGGAAGAACTCGACGTAGATCTACATCGCCACTAAAACTGGTAAAAGGAAAACGTAAAACAGCTCCTCCTAGGAAATACATGTTCTCAGACTATTAATATGAAGCAGATGTGTTGCTTGCCATGTAATGAGCCGCCAGAGGTGAATGTCGTTGTCACTTGCACTTGCTGCGCCAGCTCTCATAATGAAACCCCTAAGCAATGTGAACACGATCGCAAAACCGCTAAAGCTAAATGCTGCAGTTGTTGTAAATGTAGAAAGGCAAGAAAGAAAAAAGATGAGAAGGAGGAAAAAGAGTCAGCCGTCATCGACTGAACGTTTGAAGTCAATCTATTATGATGTAAAACATCCGGCAGGATTTGCATCTATCAAGAAATTATCAAAAGCGAGTGGTCTTCCACAATCACAAGTGAAACGATGGTTAAAGGGTCAGGCTACCTATACACTCCACAAACAAGCGAAAAAGAAGTACCGCACCCGCCATTATATTGTTCATGACATCGATGAACAGTGGCAAGCAGATTTGTGCGATGTTGCCTCCATTTCAAAACATAACTCGGGCAATAATTTTATTTTAACCGTCATTGATATTTTCTCGCGTTATGCGTGGGCTCAACCTTTAAAAACTAAAGAAGGGAAAGGAGTAGCAAAAGCATTCCAAACAATTTTTCGAGAAGGTCGCATTCCAAAAAGAATTCAGAGTGATCAAGGAAAAGAGTTTGAAAATCAGCATGTGACAAGATTATTTGAGAGGCATGACATTGAGTTGTTTAGTGTAAAGAGCGCTTATAAAGCTGCACTCGTTGAACGTTTTAATCGCACATTAAAAAATCGTTTGTGGCGACATTTTACTGCCAACTTGACACAAAATTGGACAAAGGTTCTACAAGATACACTCCATGCCTACAATCACTCTATCCATCGTTCTATTGGACTCAGACCAGTAGATGTAAATGCTAACAATGTAGATAAAGTGCGCGAATCATTCCAACGTAAACGCACTCATGTGAAAAGTGATGTGAAAATTGGCGATAAAGTTCGTATCTCAAAAGTGAAAAGTGTTTTTGCTAAAGGGTACCTCCCGAATTGGACAGAGGAGGTATTTACAGTATCAAGGATTAATCAAAAAGACTCTCCGACCACCTACAAGTTGAAAGATTACGATAATGAAGAAATTGAGGGTAGCTTTTACCGCGATGAGATTGAGGTAGTCACTGAAAGTGAAACATATTTGGTAGAGAAAATCATTCGATGTAAAAAACGGCAAGGTGAAGAATGGTGTCTTGTTAAATGGACTGGTTATCCTTCAAGTATGAACTCTTGGATGCGTCGTGCCGACATCTTTCATCTAAGTGATCGACAGTGATTCATGCAAAGTTGTAACTAACAATGTTTAGGGTTTGAGCTATGAATCCAACTGCCTCATTTTATTCACGACCCTCCTACGTAAGTGGCGGAGGACAAATTTACATCGGTGCTCGCCGCCAACGTGGAGGTAGCATACTTGGTGCACTGAAATCTGTTGTAGCACCTCTCATATCCAATGTCGGTAGATCTTTAAAACGAAATGTTTTAAGTAATGCCGTTGGCTTTGCTGGTGATGTTGCTAGTGATCTTTCCAGAGGTAGAAGTTTCAAGAGCAGTTTGTTGAATCGTGGGAAGGAACGCGGTTTAAAAACATTGAAGCAGACCATTGCTGGTGTTACTCAAGGAAAGAAATCACCTAAACGAATGAGAAAAGGAAGGAGGAAACATCGCGGAGCTGGTAAGGTGCAATCTTCAGTCAAAAGGCATTCACGCAAACGTCGCAGAGGCTCTAATCATTCATCAGGCGCTAAACGACGACGCTGCTATAACTTCTAATCATGGAGTGTAAAACTTCCGGTTTTTGTTTGTTCGATCAACAAGCCATACAGACAGATATTCTTAGTTCAAGTATTGTAGATTATCATCCTCGAACAGCTGAGAATGCTGGCCCCATTGAATTTGTTATTCCTGGTGGTAGTGATGACTACATAGATTTGAGTTATGCGATGCTTGATTTGAGGTTTAGAATTCAGCAAGCAGATGGAACTGCTATTGACGATGCACATAAAGTTGGACTGAACAATTTACCATTGACTACATTACTTCGCGATGTTTCTCTAACGATTGGAGAGCAGCAGGTGGAAGGTGGTCAAAGCGATTATCCCTATAAATCATATTTCACTCATGTATCGCAGTTTCATCCAGCAGCACAAAAAAGTCATATGGAAGCCATGGGATGGTACAGAGATGAAGCAGGAAAATTTGATGTTGAAACAAACAGTGGCTTTGTAAAGCGATCTGCTATGATTAAAGATAGTAGAGTATGTCAGCTATATGGTCCGCTGAATTTAGACTTCTTTAGACAGTCAAAGTTTTTACTCTGTAATACCAGCATGCGACTCAAGCTGACATTGAATAAGCCTGAATTTGCGCCGAATGCATTTGCTAAAGTTGACAATTTTAGAATTCATGTGGAAGATATTGCACTTTACATTCGTCGAGTAGTACCGAATCCAAGTGTCATTAGAGGGCATGCTGAAGGTCTTAACCGCCAAAATGCCATTTACCCCGTTCAGCATACAAAGCTTCTCACCTTTACAATTCCGAAAGATCAAAAGAGTTTCATGAAAGATGGCCTCTTTCCATCGGAAGCACCGAAGCTCCTCATGGTGGCAATGGTTGAAAATGATGCATTTAATGGTAATATAAAGAAGAATCCTTTCAATTTTAAACACAATCAGTTAAGTGAAATTGCTTTACGTGTTAATGGTGTGAGTCATCCTGGTCCACCCTACAAACCAGATTTTGCTTCGGATCAATTTATGCGCAGTTATGTTGATTTTATGGATGTCTTTGGCTTTTACAATACGGATGATACCAACGGACTGACTATGAAAGAGTTTAAGAGTGGATATACTATTTATGCATTTGATTTGACTGCTGACAGCGATATTAGTGCACCCTATCGTCAAGCGAACGTGCCTCATAATATTCGTTTGGATTTGACGTTCAAAAGAACACTACCTGAGACGATCAATGTATTAATTTATGCAGTCTTCGATTCAAATATTGAAATTACAAAGTATCGTGACGTGATTCTTCAGTATAATCGTTAATGAGTTGGTTGACTGCTGACGATATTAAGACTAAAGTGCAGCATAATGCAGACGAAGCGACGTTGAAAGCTTTCGATAATGTCTATTCACTCGATACCTTACCACCTGCAGTAAATCACTATCCCATCTTTATTGTGCTAAACACTCATTCACAGAATTTAGGCGGTGAGCATTGGAAAGCGATCTTTATTGGAAAAGACCGACGTGGTGAACTATTTGACTCTCTTGCTCAACCTCCAAATATACCAACACAGCAGTGGTTGAGAAAACATACGCGTCAATATCAGCGAAATGAACGCATACTACAACATCCACTTTCATCAACGTGTGGTGCTTTTGTACTGTACTTCATCTTAAAACGTTTACATGTATCTCGATTTGCATCTATTATTCAAAACTTTTCATGTAATCCATCCTCTAATGAAAAAATGATTTGTAAGTTCTATCATGATTTGAAATAAAAACATCATGTTGGAAAAATTGTTTTTTATTTTACAATCCGCTGGGTACGTACATACTCAATGAGATAGTCTAGGATCATATTTGCTTGTTCATGAGATTTTAGTCCAGTAATGATCACTTTACTATTATGAAAGATTGCCACATGCACAGGCAACCAACAACTAATGAGAGCTGCAGGAAAAAGTTCGGGTTCATAACACAAACTGTAACTGCTGGTACGAATCTTCAAAAATGATAGACTGTCACTCAATTGAGTAGAGATCACCATATTGTCCACAGTCAGATTCGACATCACACACCTCTCCCTCTTCCATATCCGACGTAGTAGTCTTTGTAGCTCTAAGCGCATTGACTGCGCCGATGAATGAGAAAGGGCGCCGAGAATCTGTACAGTCCCATTTGGGAAGAGTTGAAGATTCCGTGAATTGTTCATCTTCACTACTAACATTTGAGGACGGCCCGGGTAATACTTGCTGTTTGGAAGCTGTTGGCGTAATGTTGTGAGATCGATTTTGGTGTAGAGTCTGAAGCGACGGAGAATGTTGACGATGGTGTAGCGATGGCGCTTCATGATGAAAGAATGAGTAAATTGAGCGATGTACCTTCCTTTTATACTTTTCCCAACTACCTTGATGAAATGTGAAGTTAGTATGAAGTTGGGAATGATAGAGTTGAATTCGCCGATTGTTGACGCGCAGCCAGATGCGATTTCCAATACGTGAATGTCTTTTCATATAGAAGTATTTCAAGTCCTTCATGATATGATGTAGAGATTGAAAATGACGATAAGATAAAACAAACTCTCTTCTCACATTTCCAGTTGAATCTTTGAAATAGACGTTTCGATCATGATCCGTTTCAATACGTTGTAGGGAATCTAATTTCCAACTCATGGTGCGTGGTAATCATATCTGATTAAGATTTGCATAGTAGGGCGATGAACTCACGACGAATAAATGTCATGATGGAGCGATGTATGTATCTTCTATACTTCTCCCAATTGTATTTGCGAAATGAGAATGGTAGATTTGAATTTCATTTCTGTAATGTTGAAGCCAAACTTGATCACCCAAGGAGATGAATCTTAATGTTTCAAAATATTCCAAATCCCTCATGATATCATTGAGGTTGACAAATTGTCGCCATGTTAATGTAATTCCTCTTGATGTATGACCATGAGAATTTTTGAAATGTACGTTTCCATCACGATCAACTCTGATATATTGTAGAGAGTCCAAAATCCAAGTCTTCATGATGTTATGCAAAGTTGCAGATTAGCAATATAAAAATGTCGTTTTATCATATTTTGCTTAGCAATGCGGCTACAAAGAGATTTACTAGCAATCGAGCCGCACTCTTTTCTACTCCCATTGATCATGCACAACAGCTAAATGGGAATTGGGAAGTGGGTGTCACTCAACTTGTTTATAGCAACTGTGTCTATACTTTTGATCATGAGGTGATGACTATTAATATGAGGCGTACAGCTGCTTATCAATGTGAAAAGGGGTGCCGAATATACATTCCACAGTGGCCAAAGAAAGATCTCTTATCATGTAAAAAGTTTATATATGATTTCTTGAATAAAGCGTGTAAACATATTGTCCAATTTACTCCGCACAATGATGATTATAATTATGTACATCATGTAGTTGAGAAAGATTGGATTGTTGGTTTAAGTCCAAGTTTAAGAAATGATTTAGGCTACCTCGCTAGCGCCTTAACAAGCTATGATAATTTTAACGTTAATTACCACATAAGTGGTCATAAACAGTTAATATATCGAGAGGAAGCTTATTATGTAGATCTTATTCCAAGAAATGAGAAGACGTTGGTGAAGAAGATTGTGATTAAGCCAAGAAAGACAAACATGACTCCTGAAACATTATTGAAGAAATTTAATTATCTCCTTCGAGTTGATGACAAACAAGTGGCAACATTGACTTATATTAAATCATCTAATCATATTGCAATAAGTAAATTAAATTATGATGATCTAGTATTAGTTTGTTCAAAAGATTTTCATCAGTTCTTACGACATCGTTCTGCAGCTGTTCATGGAAAATCTGATATGCAACATTTACCATGTGAAAGGTCAAATCAATTTGATACAGAATGGGCCGTATCTTTATACAGAAAGTGTGTAGAGCCTTTTGGTGGTTTCTTACATGAAACAAGAGTGTTGATGCCTCGCATTATTACTTCGGTTAAATTGGTTGTAGATTATTTAAATGAAGTGATTAATGAGCAACATATTTCATTTTCTGAAAAAGAAGGTACTTTGTCTCTCACTATAAATGGAAAAGGTATTGAACTAATTATGGATAAAACTCTAATGGACATTTTGGGTTTTGATCAAAATATCTTTAAAAGTGGTACTGTAACCAAAGCTAGCGCAGACATGTCGCTATCGCGTCGTATTAACTATTTTCAGATATATTCCAATATTGGTGAAGATGTACGTGTGGGAGATGTTGAAGCTCCATTGCTAGCAATGATACCATACCAGCCAAAAAGCTGCAGTATTTTATCTGAGCATACTTTCAAGAAAGTGCATTATACAAAGCTGAAATCAAACTACATCCCACAAATTGATATTGCCATTTATGATGATGCTGGTGCGTTGATTCCTTTTCATAAAGATGCTGTGACAAGTATTACACTCCATTTCCGAATGAAGAGTTAATGCAAAAGTATGCTAATATATTTTTCCAATGTGAATAATATGGAAAGTGAAAATAAGGACTCGTTTCTAATCTACTTGCCCAGTAATGCTTCTATGAATAAATTTCCCAAAAATAAACCATCAGACTATCGAGTAGAATTAAATCGGCCACTGCATTTAGAAGGTGAATGGGAAGTTGGCGTTTCTAGTATTTGCTATGATAGCAATATTCAGAATGTGAATGATTTGGAAGAAATGATATTGACTCCTCGCACCCATGATGGAATAACGATGAATAATGCATTTCAGTTCCCATACAATTTAACATCAGATGGAAAGTGGAACTATGAATGGATTCAGATAAAATCAGATTCTTATGAGCCATTTGGGAATGAGAAAATTATTAAGGCATTCAACAGTGGTAATACTTCCATCATGAAGAATAAAAATCAGAAAGCTTATGAGTTTACTATCTATCATTGGAGTGGGAGACAGTTCCTCCGCTTTCATTCTTTTACTAAAGGTCTTACGCTGAGGTTGGATAGTGAATTCTATCCACATCTTGGTTTTGGTCATGGACTACATCTAACGTCAATTGCTACTGCAAATGTTAAAAAAGTTTATTCAACTCGAATCAACAAATTTCATTATAGATTTAAAATATTTGATGAAGATGTTGTAGAATGCGAAGAACGCATCATTTTGAAAAAGCGTGGTGTTCAACCTTTATCACTTATTGAGTTAGTAAAACGATGGAATGAGACTGTGGGTAAGAAGTATGGAGAGAAAATTATGGCGGACAAAAATAAGTTGGTTATTCAGAAATATAATGACAAACTTACAGTTTATTTCTCTCCAACCTTGCGTCATTTTGTAAGACATTATACGCCTATTATTGGAAGCGGTGTGGTGTATGGTTCTCATGAATATCACACTAAAGCTGATTCAGTTAATGATGAATGGTGGGTGGACATCTATGGCGATCGCATCAAGAAAATTTACCAGTCTTATGAAGAATCTAAAGTTGCTATCAATATAATGCCGCGTCTATATCATACAGTTGAAAGCTTCATTCATGTAGTAAATCCTTATATACAACAGAAGTTGAAGCATGTGATGAAAAGTAAATATGATGTAAAGACACACCACATTTCGTTTTCAATTGAAAAACAACGCGTTGTTCTGAAACTGGGTGATGACATTCAATGTCAATTGAGTAAAAATTTGAAAAAACTCTTTGGCTTTTCAATGCTACAAACTGTGTTTGCTGCTGCGCATACGATTGGTATAGAAACACCAATGACACTTGATAAACATGAACAACACCTTTACATTCAAAGTGATTTGATTTTACCTATTTCTGTTGGCGAGAAAAAAGAATACATTTTACGTGATTTCATTCATGATAAAGACGCTTCATATGGAATAGTCGAGAAGATGTTTGAATCTATTTTCTATCATCCCGTCGTCAAACAAACTATACCCTCTATTGCTATCAAAATTACCAATGGTTTACAAGAGTGTATCCATGTGAAAGATACTAAATCCCTCGTAACTTTAGTGTTTCGGAAAACAAAGTGAAGTCATTGTGATATGTTTATTGAAATAAAAATATGTATATGAAAAAGTCTTTTCACAGATATAGGGGGAATGGGCTGACTGTAGGCATATATTCACAAGGAAGAAACGATCTCATGCGATACATAAAACAACCATGTATATCTACAAAAAGCAACATCAAAATACTGAGTTAAAGTTGATTATGTCAATACATCTCCTGAATGTGGTAGCGTGAGTTTTATTCTTTTGGGTGGAGGTATGTTTGTGTCAGGATTTCCATGTGGAAGAGATGTGTTATGTCCTATCCAACACCTCTTATCCTCCCATGCTGAAAGTGCTCGTTTCTTGAACGTGTACGTTTTCACAGTATGAACTTGAGATTTTAAGATTGTCATATTGACAAACGTTATAGTTTTATTTTTATAGGCCTTCTTATAGGACCGATGTTTCATTTTATGAACAATGGATTTTGATATACCTTTAGCACGCTTAATACTATCTGCACATTCTTTTAGTTTCATGGAATACATTTTAGGACGGAGGAGAATCATTTCATCTATTTCCTTTCCTGCTGTTTCATCCTTAAAACAACCAAGTTTGGCTTTATTCTGTATGGAATAGAGTGGATGAGTTGGATTGTAGTTAGATGTATCGAAATATTTTTCTAATGACTTACCTACTTCATTAAAATTTAAATCTTTTTGAGTGGTAATTCCTAAAAAGAAACTATCTGTATCACCACCCAGCAAGCAAACCTCTTTTACGAGAGGGCATGGTTTTAATATTTTGTAGAAGAGTTGATACATTTCAAGCTTGGAATAATCTAAAACGGCTTGCCCAATATAGATGGGTTTGCACAACTCAACTTCTGATTTAATCATTTTAACACCTACAAGATCCTCATCGATGATGTCTCTATCAATGAAAAGAGGTGATGAGGTCAATTTGTGATATTTTTGTTCATCAACGACTAGTTTGTAATTCATACGTTTTCTAACATCCTCCATGGTCTTTCCGAATAGACTATTATTCTTATATTTATAAAAATCCTTTTCAAAATTATTTTGGGCGAGTGCACGTTTTTGACTGTTACTATCTATGTAGGGTTTGAGGAAGGCTTTCTGTCTAAATTTGATAATGCGGTGAACTGACTTTAGAAGCATGCCCATTTCTAAATAGAATTTTAATATGCAGAAGTGTACGAGATAATTTTTCTTATCATATTGGGTGAGTAAAAGTTTGCGGCATGGTTTGTACCTTGGCTGTCCACACTCTGTTAAGTTATTATGAAATTGTGACATGAATGGTGAAAACATATCTTCAGTCACTTCGCCAGATTCAGGTGCGAGTGGGAAATCAGCAGTTTTATTTTTAATACTATTTGGATAAATCAAATCCACTTCAAAATAATATCCCCAATCACCTTCATCTGGAATATTCAGTATGTTTGAAGGGTTGGAGTAATACTCAAGCTCATTTTGATTTAACCAACTAAACTCGGAATGAGGTAGTGGTTTAGACAGTGAACTGCCATATAAATTATTTTGGTCATAGTACTTTAGGTGGATATGATCATCACCTACTGTTTCAGATTTTATATGATGTTTATTTACAAATGTGAGACCACCGCGTATTCCGCGCTCAAATATATTATACATCTCCGGGTCTTGTAAGAGATGAATGGTCTCACCAGTCATTTTAAAGGCTGATTTAAAGGACATGGCTGGTAGACTGACAAAGTGGATAGGATCTAATTTGTCTTCTTCTAATGCCACTCGTCGAAACTCCTGAAAGACATCAGCCAGCAAAATGACATCTAATTCTAAGTAAGCGATCATATAATCGCCAAACGTTTTACAATTAAATTTTAACCATGCCTCTTGAGCATGTTCATAGTCCTCTACTGGACAATCTTCACCCGTCAAATCGTTCTTGAATTTGTCAATGGAAGGAAGGGTTGTTTCATTTAGTTTAGACATTGAGCTAAAATACGCATAAGGAAAGACTCCTTTGCGAGTGATTATTTCATCCGTTAAGTTTGGATAGTGTTTCTTCAAAGTTTGACTATGGGGAAGAAACTTGAGATTACGAACGAGAGAAGCTAGTGACGCTGACATGAATTGAAATGAATCTAAAAATTTTATTTCGAAGAAGACTGTCTTATTTTCTTTAGTTTTATCTACTGCTACTTTTGCTGTCATTGCCATGAATTTTTCTCTCGTTTGTGCTATTACATTAAACTGCCACGATTTCATCTGGCTCAACCCTCCTTTTATGAGCATATGACTGTCATAGCCCTTAAAGTTATGAAAAATGACGGGTAGTACACGACGTCTCAACCTAAGTGAAAAGTTACATTTGGAGCAGAGTGCGTTTCTAAATTTACCAGTGATGTGATCATGATCACGCACTTTCTTAATTTTATCGTCATCAAACGTTTTATGACATTTAGGACAGGATGTGCAACTTTCAAATTTTTGTTTGTCTTCATCTGACATATGTAGTGACTTACGCTGCAATTGGGAATCATATGATTGTTGAAATTTTGCAGCTTTATCGAGAAATTCTAGAAATTTTGAAATGCAATCTTCACCTTGCCAAGTATGCATTTTGTTTTGTCTATTCCTAAAGTGGTCATGCCATACTTCATAGCAGGATATGGCTGCTGGCTTGTGGATGATATCATCAATGTAGCATTCTATGTCTGCGTAAATGACACGCAGGGGACTTAATTCGTCACCATTATCCCTATGTGAAAATATTTTATCTTTGGGCATGCGTTCCATTTGTAATTTACCTCGCTTGCACCATTCATAGTGAGTTTCAAATTTATCTTTACTCCAAAATGAGCGGATGCAGCGGTCGCATACAAAATGTTCACCTCTTTTAGAGTGCCCCAAGTGAGTGTACAAGCGAGAGATTTTGGGAATACCACAGTAGTGCCATTCCTCGCTATCATCTTGTTTTACTAATAAGAGGTTGACTACACGTTCATAACAAGTTGAACGTGAATTATAGCGGGCACCCTTCAACCCCTTCTCCCACACGTGAACGACAATTTTAATCTTATTATGTTTTTCGAACGTTTCTACATCTTTGATTTTCATGTTGTTACTATCACAACCTTCAAAGTCTAGTTCATCCTCCCACTGTCTATAGCTATAGGTGCGATCTCGATGCGCGTTGATATCATTATAGTGAAGGATGGATAGGACTGCATATTTGAAACACTGTGATTTACAATCAACATTGATGACAGCTTTCTTATTATACAACGTTTTTGGAAGTTTAAATGTGCCTCGAGCTGCATGACTTTCTAATAGGGAAATTTTGAATATGGCTGAGTCCACACCATCAAAAATGAGAGCACTGTCGCGTTGATTGAATTTATCTACATTTGATTTTAAACATTGAATGTGAAAATTTAGCCAAGACTCGCAGTCTACAACTTCGGTTGCGGAAGAGGAAGGAATATGAAACTGTATTCTCTCCGTCACTTGACCCGTTTGAAAATCTATTTTAATATATTTTAGTTTAAGGTAGATGAGCGCCTTCATTCTAAAATTGTCTAAATTATTGAAGAGCGCTTCGATAATGTTAGAATTTTGAAGGAGCCACTCAGGAAAATCTACAATTTGAGTATTGGACTCCATGCAGTAGTCGCGTACTAAATTATTATGTGAAACATTAATGAGGGAGATGGTAGAGGTACCGTTGGTGTAGTGATCATTTGCATGCGTGTGTTGAAGTCTGTGCGAAGATCGCTGAAAGTGACTATCAAAAGAAAGAGGGCACAAATCGCAAGGAAAGGAGATGTCATCGTCAGAATCAACTTCACCTCCGGAGATTGACACCGCTTTGCGTTGACACACACGTTGTTTGATGTGTCGAAGGAGACTGTGCTTCCTTGTAAACATATGTCCGCAGTCGGCACATTCCCACTCGTTGCCTTGCCGCGAGAGTCCTGAGCTGGAACTCACATCACCTGAAAGAGAAATCATTCTTTCATCTCTGTTCAAGCCTCAGTGTAGTGTTACAACCTACCTTGACTCAATAACTCTAAACTTTCCTCGAGAAGAGAGGGCGTTGGTGATGAAGTTGATGCCTGAAATTGAGGAAGATGCTATTAGTCACACGTTTGAGGGAGATGAGAGGAAATTTTCAACTTACCATTTCAACGAAATCAAGTTTAAGGTTGATACTTCTACAAGATAGAGACTTCACTCAAATAATAGTCAAAGAGAGAGATCGTGCGTTCGTCACTTGTATGATTCACAGATTAAATGAAATGACCTGAATGTCACTTTGCTTATATACTTTCATCCTCTTCATTCATTGGATGTTCATTCTGATTGGCTGCTTGTGTATACTTAAGAATTAGAAAAATGTTAAAGTTATCATTATTCAAAGTCAGCATTTCAAAGACAACATGACAAGTCCTCCAACAACACCAAATACCGCATTGGAGTTCTCCTCTCCATATACATCAGCAAAGGTGCTCGTTACACCAAATGCACCAAGAAAGGCGAAGGTGGAGAAGACATACAATCTCGACAATATACGAAAGTTATCATTATCGGAGGAGGATGAAGAGGAGTTGCCCGACCTAACAGGCATACGGTGGAAATATTTACAATATGATGCCGAAGGGGTGATGGAGATGACCAGCAAGTCGCACTTGCATCAAATATGGGAGTGGTACACCCCTAACTCCCAACCGCGAACCGTGGCGGAGTGGGCGTACATTGAGAAAGTGAGGGACGCTGCAGAAGAACGTTTAAAGCAGCTCAACTGTTTTTGTAATCTATGTGAAGCCAGACTCTGGGACGATATTGACGATGAAGACCTTTTGAAATACATGCCATAATAAATGTTTATTTCGTATTATCTTTGCTTTCATACTGACTTACTTGAATGGGGTTTTAGTGAATAATTTAACCATGTATACTTTTTCATTTGGAAATAGTAGCACGCTTAGTCTAACTTGTAAATCTAAAAACATTTCATATGGACGATGATGGTAGATAAAATAGTGTCAAATAAATTAAGATAGCTTACACTTCTGATACAGGGATAGCAATCGACTGCGATCCATGTGTAAAGAGCTTGTTAGACTACGGAAGAGAGAAGTGTGTTATGTTGCGTGTGGCGCGTGAGTGTCCTCCCATTTCATTCCATTCATCAATTCGTCTCATTGATAGAGACAGGTAGAACTCATGGTTCTCATAACGTATGCAATGGAAAGTTTTAGGCAACCTTCGACAGTTGGCTAAATGTCGCCCTGGCGCGAATGCATACTACGTTGAGACAGAGGCAATCACTTGCAAACATGACGCAGAGAGGTTTAACAAGATTGACCATTGCCGAATGTCCCTTGCGGTATACATAGCTACGGGTTTCACCGCCGCCCTTTACAGGAACGCCCGTCGAAAGGAAGTATTACACCGAACTGCATTTGCAACGTTCAAGTTGACTGATAGCAGATTCAACTTAATGATAGTATTCGCCAGTCCGAAGACTGCCCAGGGCAAACCGCGAGGAGGTTCTATCATGTCTTGCCCCATGGTGGCCCTTAAGAGAGCCGATGGTTCGTTCTCGGGGACGTGAATTTGACTATTGACTGGAATAGTCAATGGGTATGACGCTTAGGTTGTCGTATACCCTATACCGCCTAAGCCGTGGTGGTGCATCTGGCACCTTTCGGATGCGAGTGGTATTCGGAGTCCACACCTCATCCGTCCAAATGATCCTCTTGATCTTCCCCTTCTTCTCATCCTCATCCCACTCGTCGAGGATGACGAACTCGGGAATGCCGTTGTCTTCATCAGTGAAGACGGGAATATTGTCGGCAGATGTCGCTTCCATCGTGACTTCAAATTGAATGAGAAGCGCTACAATCTTCTGGCTTATATAGGGTTTTCAACAATGAATTGCTCAACAGCGAATCAGAATGCTTCAGGGATAGCAATCGACTGCATAATGTTCAAGTTGACTGATAGCAGATTCAACTTAATGATAGTATTCGCCAGTCCGAAGACTGCCCAGGGCAAACCGCGAGGAGGTTCTATCATGTCTTGCCCCATGGTGGCCCTTAAGAGAGCCGATGGTTCGTTCTCGGGAGTCGTCATCCTACAGCCTACCAATTCTGCTGAGAGAGTCAAAGACTCTCTCTTTGGTAGCACTGTCGACTTCCACACTAACTGGCATGTGAGTATAGAGTGGAATGTAGCGCCATTCCGTTGGATTGACAGCAGTTGCTGTCATCGGATTGCCAATCCGAGCAAGATTGTTGTGGACTCTGTCTTGCTCCTCTAGCCTGACAAACTCCTCAAATAAATTTCGCGGCCTTAACTGTGGTCCGCGAGGAGAGCTGACTTGACTGTTCGGCGTCTGCATGATTGAAATGAAATGAAATGAGAGGCAGTGGTTTATATACCCCTCTAACGCGACGCAACGTTCAAGTTGACTGATAGCAGATTCAACTTAATGATAGTATTCGCCAGTCCGAAGACTGCCCAGGGCAAACCGCGTGGAGGTTCTATCATGTCTTGCCCCTAGGTGGCCCTTAAGAGAGCCGATGGTTCGTTCTCGGGAGTAAATTGATGGGGTGGTGAAGGCAGGCAAAGATCTGCAATGAAAATGATATGTATTAGAATAGGATATACTATCTTATTTACTTTTTCACTTACCAAGTTAGTCATCCTTAGGCAGTCTCGCGGGCTTCCTGATTGAAAATTTGTGGAGATGCCCGCGCATTCTTAGTGTAGCGTGGAGGCATTTCTTGCTCGGATGTCCATGATAGCATACAATGCTTTCGTCCAGGCTTTTATTGACGAGGACTTCGCCGGCCAGATGGTTATCCCGAATAGGGATGTGGAACTCAAACAAACGATCCTCATTCACACGTTCCCACTCATCCCTCATGCGCTCCAACTTCTCACACGCCTGCCTCTCATCACCCCGCCGAGCCACAGTCCTCTCCAACTCAACATTCCTCGCTCTCAACACACTCATCTCCTTCATCATCTCCTCAAACTTCGCTTCTGCCTCTCCCATTCTCCTCTCCGCAGCACTCGCCCTCTTCTCACACTCATCATTCTTGTCTTCCAACACTCGCACATTCTCCTTCAACTCTTTCACAACACGCCTCATACGGATATTCTCATCTGCCACCTCCTTACATTTCACCTCCTTCATTTTCAGCTCACTCAACTCACTCAACGTTCTCTCATTCACCTTCCTCAAACTTTCGTAGCGATCTACCAACAAAGCATGTGCCGCTTGCTGCGACACATGCTTCTTTTCCATGTCCTCATCCCACCGCGCCGACTGCTTCCGTACCCCACCACCCTTCACTATTGGGGAAGATGAGCTCTTCGGGGGGGTCGCTAATAACAATATTGGATACCTCCGATGACGAAGAGCTCAACTTCCTCACACACTTCCTCACTCGCTCCCTATCCAAATCCACATCATCCTCATCATCACTCTCAAACACTCTCTTCCGCCACTTGTCAGCCTTCAAACCGGCCACAGCATTCTCTACCTCATTCTCCACAGCATTCCCACTAGCATTCTCCACAGCATTCCCACTATCATTCTCAACAACATTCCCACTAGCATTCTCAACAACATTCTCAACAACATTCGCAACATTCGCCAACATTCGCTCCCTCTCTTCCACAATCAACTGCGTAAATCTCAAATCGGTCACCAACCCTCCTACACACTCACCATGCCTCCGATAAAACTCGGCCTCCTGCCCAACAACCAACAGCACCCTGCACTTCACACAGGCAACCCTATTCAGGATAACCATGTGGTCGGCCCCTGCCTTCCTTATGTGGTCCCTGAGACCGTCTCGGCGGTTGATTCTACCGCATACGCACATTTTAATATGAAATTTCTTATTTCTATCGTTGTTCACCATTTTTGCTGTCAGTACTCAGATTTCTCGTTAACTGTAAGATAATGAAATTAGTATAAGTTTTGAATCATGTAGTACAGTCATATTCCTAAAGCATTACACTTAGTCAGGAATGATAGATGTGAGTGTAGTGAGTGGCACTCGATCCCGTCGACAGCCCGAAGGCCTTGTACCGATCACTAGGGAAGTGAGAGATCTTCCCCGATACCCGCTCTTTACAGCTAAAGACATCATTGTCACTGCCCCGAAGTGGTAACAGGAACGCCGAGTCAAAGGTAGTGATCAGTAGCTGGGATCTAACCCCTCAAAGCTGCCTTAGTTAAATTTCTGATAGCAGATTTGAATGTAGTATACAGCCTAGAACATAATATCATCATTCAACATTCAACTTAGTCAACATTCAACATAATATCAACACTTAGTGAGGAATGATAGATGTGAGTGTAGTGAGTGGCACTCGATCCCGTCGACAGCCCGAAGGCCTTGTACCGATCACTACGGAAGTGAGAGATCTTCCCCGATACCCGCTCTTTACAGCTGAAGACATCATTGTCACTGCCCCGAAGTGGTAACAGGAACGCCGAGTCAAAGGTAGTGATCAGTAGCTGGGATCTAACCCCTCAAAGCTGCCTTAGACTTAGTTAAATTTCAAATCTGATAGCATATTTGAACTCAGGATACTTGAAAACCTTAGTCTATATGTTAAAACTTTGAAAAAAGTGAAAATTAAGAATTTTTAAAAAATTCCGCATTTTACTACTCATACTACTTTTAAAAAATTTTATCAGTAGTAAAGACACTATCAAACTCTATCATACAAACTTTGAAGTAGCAAGATAGCTTGCCTACTTCAAAAGATAGAGTCCTTTGCACCCGATATCGGGAGCTCAGAGCGACGACCGTCGCTTACCTCGTCTTTCGATGAAGTGATCAGACTTACGTTGTCGGGGGTTTATATATGCTCGGAAGAAAACTTAAAATGGCTCTATCTCCGAAAGTATTCATCGTAGCGACATGCGGTTTGTTGCAAACGATTTGTCTCATCATTCTTTACAATATGACACCTGATCCATTCTCATATGACCACGGGAAGTTGGTCCGCCAGCACATGTCCATGTAACATGCCACAAGTGAAAAAATTCCTAAGTGTGAGAGCTCCAGTGTGGTGAAAATTTTGAAAAATTTAAAACTTCCGAATTTCAACCTGGGACCTTAACCAAAACATTTTTCATCAAATTTCACTGACCTCCCCCCCCTCGTTCAGAGAAATTTGATGAAAAATGTTTTGGTGACGGTCCCAGGTCGAAATTCCACACTTTGGAAAATTTTCAAAATTTTACCCATACAAAGTCACTCTGACACTTAGGATTTTTTCAGGTGAGCGAGCTCCGACCTAAAATCTTGTAACCGCTCTAACTTTTGAACGAAGACAGATAGGAACAAGCCGATTCTTTCACTGAATTTGTCTCACTCTTAGCTTTCAAACGAGCTATCGCACGACAAAATCCGTCCACTAGAAGCCAAGATAGAAGCTAGCTGTCCGGGGGGGGGAGGTCAGTGAAATTTGATGAAAAATGTTTTGGTGGCGGTCCTAGGTCGAAATTCCACACTTTGGAAAATTTTCAAAATTTTACCCATACAAAGTCACTCTGACACTTAGGATTTTTTCAGGTGAGCGAGCTCCGACCTAAAATCTTGTAACCGCTCTAACTTGTGAACGGCTGGTCCGATTGACTCGCAACAAAAAATGTTGTCGAGCAGTTTTTTCTCCTCTTTCAAACGAGTAGCTGTAAGACAAAATCCGTCCACTAGAACCAAAGTTAGAAGATTGCTGTGGGGGGGGGGTCAGTGAAATTTGATGAAAAATGTTTTGGTGACGGTCCCAGGTCGAAATTTCACACTTTGGAAAATTTTCAAAATTTTACCCATACAAAGTCACTCTGACACTTAGGATTTTTCAGGTGAGCGAGCTCCGACCTAAAATCTTGTAACCGCTCTAACTTTTGAACGAAGACAGATAGAAACAAGCCGATTCTTTCACTGAATTTGTCTCACTCTTAGCTTTCAAACGAGCTATCGCACGACAAAATCCGTCCACTGGAAGCCAAAATCGAAGCAAGCTGTCCAGAGGGGGGGAGGTCAGTGAAATTTGATGAAAAATGTTTTGGTGACGGTCCCAGGTCGAAATTCCACACTTTGGAAAATTTTCAAAATTTTACCCATACAAAGTCACTCTGACACTTAGGATTTTTCAGGTGAGCGAGCTCCGACCTAAAATCTTGTAACCGCTCTAACTTTTGAACGAAGACAGATAGGAACAAGCCGATTCTTTCACTGAATTTGTCTCACTCTTAGCTTTCAAACGAGCTATCGCACGACAAAATCCGTCCACTGGAAGCAAGCTGTCCAGGGGGGGGACGTCAGCCGAAAATTTTTTCTCTCCGATTTCGCTGGAAACATCCTTCCTAACCCAAAATTTCACGTAGATTCCGAATCTGGCCTCCGTTTTCTCATCCGATGCTTCGTTTGGACGCTACACACCAAAAACATCACACACTATAGCCTCAAGACTAATCCTGGCGGTCGCCCACGTCAACCTAGACGGTCGCCCACGTCAACCAGGCGGTCGGACCAACTCACCCGAGTCTCACACTCTGTCGTTGCAGAGGGGGGGGGGACGTCAGCGAACATGTTGTGAACGTGGACCCACCTGGCCGGCACACCACGACAGACCACAACCTCTATCGTTCCAGAGGGGGGGGGGACTCAGACACGAAGCACCACGGCGGCCGACCACGACACTCTGCCGTGCCAGAGGGGGGGGGGACGCAGCGATGGCCGCCATCTTGCGCGGTCCAGAAGTGGAGTTTTGCTTACTACTACACTCGGTGAAAGATGGACTTCTGCGACATTTCCTGTTTACAATTTAATTTTTCCGCATATAATTTGCCAGTGTCACTGACTTCTTTCCTTATTTTTTAATGATGTTTTTAAAATTGCTTTGAAATAATGGATCAATCCACTAAATTCTGTTGCAGAATAGATTGTCAATCCCTAAAGCATCAGAATTGCATGATTCACCAACAGCAGACTTAACATAATTTTTTCACTCACTATTGGCTATTATTTGAACGAATAAGCGACGAATTTGTGCAACATAACCTGTATTTGACGAAAGATAACCAAGACTATAAATATCGGACTGGTATGTTTGCATAGAGGATGCTATGCGAAAATGGATGATCTCGTTAAATGAAGCAGAATTTCCTTTACTTTCAATTAGGACTGTGCGTGGTGCACTGTTGCACTTGTGTTACTCTTCTTACTTTCCCCTTCTCTTGGTATCCTGGCTGAAAGTGTTGTAATATACACGTAGCTTAGAATTTCCAGGACAAAAGACAATTGCAATTTTTGGAAGTTGACTCTCTTTTCCGTTTCATTCACTGTCCCCTTCTTTGAGCTGACGTTGTAATACTGAGATGTCGAGGCTTGTGGCTTCTAGGAGACTTAGAGTACCTTTTTCCAAAGGGTAAATTAAGTAATAGCGGTTTTCTGATGTATATATATATATATTTCCAGACAGCAACTTAGATTGGTGGGAAAAAGAATGTCATAACATCGGTTCTTTTTCTTGCAACGGTTATCGGGCCGGTGCACCGAAATATGAGAATTTTGATCAAATTGATACTTTATTTTATAGTTTCAATTATAATTAATTCATTTTATCTGCTACATCAAATTGGAGAGCAAAATATTTTAGTCATCCAGTAGGCTACACGTAATTAGTCCAAATAGGAGAGCAACAATGAATTCCAATTATCAATTGAGTCAATTCACGTTTTAAATAACTACATGTATATCATGAGAATCATGGCTATATCTTAAAATAGTCGATGCATTTCCTGATGTTGAGAAAAATGTAGAGAAGCAAAGGAAATTACAGGAAGATAATTTAAGTTTATGATAAATCATTTTAGGCCTCGAATCTCAATTCCCGCGACCTCAGATATTTTTAAAAATCTCATAGTGAACACCCACTGTTGCTCCTCTGGCCAAGATACAGGCAATTTCAGCATTCCAGCGGCCAGCGATCGGTCCGAAGGATTTTTCCACCATTCAGTGTCTTTATCATATCACAAAGAGACTGCTTGAAGCCGAACAATGTCTATATGTAGATGTTGTCGACATCTTACACAGTAATTTGTGACATTGCTTCGAGTCTTTGTACATTTCCTGATGTGCTAAAGTATATATTTTGAAAAAATAACTAAACAACTAAACTCTTCCGTTGCTATAGGCTAAGAATCAGCCAAAAACCGACGTTTCGTCTGCCAATGACTAAGTAAATTAGTCACTGTAATTTTCTACCATTTTTGTTGCTTTTATCTACATAATATCTGTTTTTTGTAGCTCTAAAGAATTCCATCGATCCCAGCTACTTACCTTAATGTCAGCAGTCACAATTATGACGAGTTATCTATTCATTGATCATATTTGCCATGACAACTGATGTTTGGTGGTGAGGGTTTGATCTTGCCAATTGACACAGTCGCATGTAATCGGCTTGTTGCTCAGTTGGCAGAGAGCAGGTCTAGATAACCTGGATCGTAGGTTCGAATTCCGCCAGCCACACATCTTTTGCTTGACAATTTGATCTATCGTTTATTTCAATTCATTTATTTCGTCATTTCATTTCAGTTAATTATAACTGTCATAGAGCGCATTAAGGAAGCCTATGCAAGTCTGTCTCAAATATTCTTTTGCATTATTAGAATTTTCCCAGAACTCCATAAAATTTGCATTGAATTCTAAAAGATGTGAATATATATTATGAAAGAGACCATTCCTTCAAGATTATGAAGCTTTAAGTGACTATCACACGACAATCTGGAACCGGAAACAAATTATTCTTCGCTTTTGAATTGACAGGTGCTACAGTGCAACTTTTGAAAATTTTCGATGCACGGTGTGAGCAGGTGCGGCTAGCGCACAACCCTACATTCAAAATGTTTAATAGATTTTAGATTCGATCAATGTATTTCTTCATCATATAACGTCTCTGTTAAAGCAGCCTGTTATACTCGTATGTGTCAATCATACTCAGTGTGACGAACTTGAGAATTAAATCAGATATAGATATACCATCAAAGCAGTTGCATGTAATCACAGGATCATTCAGGAGATTTTCTCATGCTGAATTTGCCTGCCTGATCTAGCTTGGACTTGTATCAAAGACTGAGTTCTTTGGATTTTATTAGTATTACATATTCAAATCGTCGGGTTTTAATACAGGAATTATAACTTTTGCGGACATCAAATGTAGAAATCCTCGGTCTTCGGATTTCTACATTCAATGTCCTAAATATCATGACTTAATTCCAATAATAATGAGCACAAAAAGTTACTAAAATATGGACTAAATCTTGATAGTGCCTCAAATTTCAGAATTAACTTATTGTCATACTATTATTTAACTTGCACAGCAGTAAGCCTTTTAATTTTTTTATAGTTTTATTGACAGCTATAATCTACGTAACGAAAAAACGATCTGTCACTTAAGAATTATGGTTGAGGAACACTAAGTCCGAGTTGCAGCTTTATATGACAACAGACTTTTATATTCTTGACATTGCACTATTGAAAATTTCATAATATTTAATGATAATTCAATTTATGATATTTTAATGATAAAATCAATTTTACATAGTGATTTTAGTATATTATTATACTTTTATTGTATTTAGCCTATTATTAATTAATATGTATCTTTTTATATACATTAGGCAGCCAATACAAGATGTCACTAAGCTGCCTACTTGCTGTGCTACTTGCTGCACAATCTATAAACATGCTTAGCAGTCCTTGAGCCTGCTATAATATGTTATATACGCTCAAGGACTACTATATACTTCACATATGCATACATACAATTGTATTATAAAGCAGCTACTTATTCTTGAACCATTGTATTCGGTGAAATTGATTTGGGTTTTACGTAAGTTTTTCTCTTAAACATAAATTTATCTGTTGTCTTTATCCTTCAAATGGGATAGTGCCATTTCTTTTCTTGTTATCAAGAGAAATATGAATTCTCATCGAAAGCTAGGTATTGTACTGAATAAGCGTCTTGGATTGTCTCATGCAAGATCTCTGAAATGCTCATTGACATGGATTATTTAGATTCATGAAAAGCTTTATTAAATAGAAATATATTGTACTTCTTTTGAAAAATAGAAACAATTGAAAGAAGACAATGCAGAAAATGTTGAATTCTGCTTATTGAAATCAAATTAGTTACCATGTTTCATTTACTTGTCTTCTTCAATGTTGAAATGAACAACTGAAGTGATTAAGGGCAAATGAACGAGATGATCCGATTTTCTTGTTTCTAAAATTTGCAATCCAACAATTCAATGTCCAGGCTACAATTTCTTTAATTTACAATACATCATAGTTGATTGCAATACATCACCCGAATCGGTTAGGCTTCTTTGGCTATGTCTGTATCATTCATGAATAGTGCTCATGATGCAACTTGTATCAGCAACATGAGACGAGTCTGTGAATATTTTTCCTTTTATTTCAGCTGTTTGATCCATCATACACGCATGGAGGGATGAATGCAAGCGGACGCAAATCTTACTGTCGGCGCTTAAGATATACAATTGCCATCGCATTTTCATAAAGGTAAATCGTTTTATGACATGAGATATTCATCTAACACTAACTCACAGCATCAAGCAGCAATGTGGACTAGTCCTCTTTTTTGATAGGACTACGCACCACGGTTGGAACCGGCGGCCGCTCAAGCCCTGGTCACTACTGGCCGGCTGGCCGACTGGCCGACTGGCCGACTACTCATTACGCCGGCCGGCAGTTCGGTCATTCTAAGTAGGCCAGTGCTGACCATTGACGACATTCATTCTATAACTTACTGTCCAAAAAATTGAAATTTGTAAAAGCATGCAAACATAAATTCATCTCGAAAATTCATCTTTAAATCCTTATTTGAAACCGTTGACGGAACCGTTGACTGCCAAGCATGCAAAATTGCTGATAGTTTAGGCAGTTTAGATACTCAGAATAACCGCAACAACACAAGTGGATAATTTACAAACTTTTTGTCGCTTTTTAGGGAAAAATGCTCAAAGACACAATTACTTAGAAGTTATACAAAATTTTGCTTAAGCAGCAAGTCAATTGCTGAATTCTCGGCTGCTTTTGTTCGAGGATTCCGATTGTAGCTGGAGATTGTTCTTCGCAATGCATGCTACGAAGTTTTCATAGTTGGCTTGACGGCAGTGAGGGCACATTTTTATGTAGCAATAAACGGTACATAAATGTACATATAAATGTAGCAAATGTACTGAACATCAAAGAAAGATTTAGATACCATTTTAACTTAAGAAAACAAAATTGATTTATCTTGCGACCTATAAAATATCATGGGTGATTGGGGAAAGATAGTCAAGTTAAAGTCATTGAAGTCAGCATAGTACATTTCCGTGCAAACTGCCTTCCGCGAAAAATATGGTGAAAGACATGCTAAAGACAATTTGAAAAAGCATCATGCTTTCTAAATGTACAAATCTGCATTCCGCAGAGATATTCTGGAGCTGACAATTTGATTAACGATATCTCGATCTCTGAGGGTACTCTGTCTGCTGCTGATAAGGATAAGTTCTAACAGAAGCCGAAAGAATCTCCACATCATGCGATTCTCATTCGTCATAAAAATTTGAGGAAATTATTCAGTCATTTGGGAAACTAATTTTTTAATATCATGGACCAAAGGTTATTTGAAAGTTGCTAAAGATATATATTTCTTAATGGCTCATCGAAGAAAAGGCAATATTTTATTGAATCATAAGCACATGTACATCCGTCGAATACTGATCGGGAAAATGCTATTTAGCTTTAATTGAATGTATTGCCGCATTTCCTCTAATAAACGACGCACTCTAATAAGCGCCGCAGAGGAGAGATCAATATTTTAATAAACGCCGCACCTCTGATTTCAAGAAAATTGTATGAGAATAACTACGTGTAGTACATACGAGTATTTCGCCCATTTATCTAAAATACAGGGATATAGTTTAAAATCATCATTTGTCATTTGCAGCATAATTTCTTATCTTGAATTTTGTGCACTCTTCCTTGATCGTCAATATTGATGGAGCTCTACCGCAAATTTGATTTTAAATTGAAGCAAAGTTTGATTATAGATGCACCAGCAGCAAAGCTTTAAACTCATCGAAATCTTGTAAGAAAGCAGCTAGAGTTTATGAACCATATATCTAGGAGTCCACCGATAAGTTGATTAAAATGTCACTCACTTAAACGCTGGCACCAATTCTTCTTTGTTCCTTCGCTGTGCATGCACATTTCATTTCGACCAACTACATGTATTAGTGCTAGAGATGTACGCGGCTCATCCACGCGAGCCGCAAGGGAATGTATTTTAAAAACATTTAAGCCGAATGTCCAAGCCTACAAAATAGCCACAATTGTCTTTTATTATCGTGTCAGATGAGAATGAAAAAAATGAAAAGTGTGGAAGAAAAAAAGAAGCTTCAGCGTCATAGGAGTTAAACTACTCCCTCATAGGAGGCTTTGATGATACTGACATGTTCAGACTTCTCGATTGAGTGTAGTGATAATTTCAGTCCGAATACCTTTTCCGCCGAATTCCAATTACGATATTTCAAATTAAGCCGAGTTGAGTAGTCGCGGCTCCAATCTACTCCAGGAAATGAAGCCGAACCGAGCCGTGGATAAAGCATTTCAAATCGAGCTGCTGTCGGCTCAGCTCGGCACTGCCCTAGTTGCGACTCGGCTGTCCTTAGGTGCAATTATAGTCAGTGCATCTTGTTGTCAAATACGCAGAAGACTTTAAAGAATGTCATTTATATTTTCACTGTTTTTTATTTTATGATTCTTATTGTTTCAGGCTTCTGAACGACGATTGACCTGCAGCCATCATCATGAAAAACAGCAATAGTACAACTGAAGCGAAAACTGATTGAACTGTCGATTGAGTTTTGCTCATTTCCATTGATTCAACAACTGGTTTTCCTATCTCACCATTGACCGCAATCTTTCCCATCTGATGCATGAATTGTCATTTAGCTTGATTATAATGTGTTTAATAAAGAAATCTTTGCTACATAGTGAAATAAAGGAATTGTGAACAATAAATGAAGCACATCATTCCACGTGACCGTTGAATCACTAGAAAACGTGAAACAGCAAGATTTGCAGGCTAAAGCAAAAATTTGCAGATGTGATTCTGCAATAGAAAGAAGTACAATTGCGTTGAAATTCAAATTTTTTAGAGGAATGTGAATCCATCACGACCGATCGCCCACATTTATCATCAGGTCACGCGACGAATCGGAGTTGGTCGGAAGCGATGTGAGCACACATTGCTCAGATGGATCGAGATTCCGTTCAGAGTTATATGTATGGCCATGTAGAAGCATATGTCGTGGATATGATAAAATAAATAATTGGTGAGAGTGTGCAACATCAAAACATGTGCTAACTATGCAATAGAGGATTCCTACAAAACACAATATAAGTTACGGTCATGCGGATAGTACTTGGTAGTTAACCGAAAATCGAGCCGAGACGGTAGTTTTCAAAAATATGCAGACCCAGAAAAATAGAAATGTACTACTTTTAAACTATGTATACATTTCACAAAATTCGTCATGCCTCTAAATGCAAGTGTAATGTAATGCTTTCTTTTCGACGCACGACGTAAGGAAATATCACAAAAAAATAATGAAAGGCGACCTTGTTTGGTATTCTTACACACACTATGGAAGGAGTTGTTAGTAATTTAATGCACAATAATTCACGCAACTGAAACACTATCAATCGGGCCAGTTCCCCAATCTGACGTATTTAATTTGACCGGCTTTCTATAGTGGTAGACATTAGTGTGAAGCACTTTACACGTGCATCGACACTCTACTCTGTGAAAAAACAGCTCCTGTATTTCTGACTTGCTTAATGAAGCACCAAATATTTCGCCTTGCACGGGCTTCGACTGTGATGACCACAGAATTAAGACGGCTACCTCTTCCTCTGTTTGGTTAAAAAGGAAGCGTTGGAACATGTAACGCTAATGAAATGTCAGAATCTACTGACTTAATATCATAGCAATCGAACAATGAGCAGCCAGTTCAGCATTAAACACGTCAAATTGTGTGACGTTTTCGTGAATGTTATCAGCCGGATCACACAGCAAAGAGACACATACGATGTCAAGTACTACAGAAGTGTGAGCGTTTTTTCGTGCGCTTGCTATCATTTTTATAATGATCTAAAGGACCAACATTATCGAGAAAACTTTTGCGCAATGATCTGAATTCTTCGAACCAGAAGGAATCGTAGCGATTAGATCACTTTGAAAGAATTCACAGCAATCCGCAAACGCCGCACGACTATTTTTCCTATCTCTGAAAGGCACTAAAAATTTATTTTTGCCCACTCAGTAAGTTCCTGTATGTGTAATCGTTTTGAATCAATTTGCACTTCTAGCAAAGTGACACGCTTAGACAATTTAATTGTGTGGTGATGACAATGCCATTTTACATAGATCACGTCGGCTGTTATTAACATCAGTGCGAGTCATTACACAGAAATCGTCATCGAGTTTCAGTACAGCAATGCAAAAGTTGACGAGGAACTGTTGCGATGAAATCACAAACTTCACAAAATAAAACTGCGCTTTTATGAAATAAAGGCAGGAATACATGCAAATAACGCACATCACCAAAAGACTTCTAACCGGTTAACAAGTAGGCAAAAAGGATAAGGTTATGATGTAAGTACATAAAATAAAGAACATAGAAAATGACAATAAATACAGTCCGTTTCATAAAAAGTGGATCATCCTAAAATTTGACTAAATAAAACGTAAGTATGATACAGAAAGCATTTTTCATGTTGTTTCATGTCCCTAATATATTTAAATGTCCTTATATAATCTGATAAGCTATGATACAGTAACGGTTCTTAAGAAGCTAATATTTTGTGGCCCTACCCTTATTGTCAATGACATTACCAATTCGTCTAGGCATTGATTCGATGATATCGTTGATTTTTTACTGATCTAACTTTCTCCACTCTCTTTTTAACAGTGACGTAAGTTGTGATACGCCATCTGTAGGTAGCAGTGAACGACGAACGTTACGTTTTAGAATACTCCATACATTTTCTATGGGATTCAGATCAGGAGAACGAGCTGGCCAAGATAATGTCCTAAGCCCTAATTGAGACTTGCATAAGTTGACTCTACTACTCCTGTGACACGTAGCATTATCATCCATATAACCAAGTCAATGGATCACCAAGTTGATCTGTCATTTGGCCAATGTTCATTCGTAAAACATTCACATAGCGTTCAGAATTCATGGTTCCTTGCTGTATGTGAAGTTCAGAGCGGCCATTGGTCCAAATGCCAGCCCAAATCAGTAGAGTCGCACCACCTTGTACCCGGGGACGATGTAAATGTCTCGGAATTTCCTGATCAGATTTTATCCATAATCTCAATCGACCATCACTATCCTTCAGACGGACTGATGCCTCATCAGACCAGACAACCCGATCCCATTGATTTCGCCAGTGACAATGACTCATTGCCCATCTGAGACGTCTTTTTGTATGCTGATCTGATAATTCGATCTGAGAGGGCCTCTTACAGCTCTTGAAATTCGACTCAATAAGTCTTCTACGAATAGTGGACTTAGAAATAGACGAGTCTAGTGCAGCCATCTCAGTTAACGAGAGACTTGGATCAACTTTAACAAATCTCAAAATTAGGCGGTCTCTACGGGTTGCCTTTTGTGAATGCGATCTCGTTATTGTTCATTTGTGCTTTGTATTGTTTTCAACCGGTAAGAGATAGATTTCTAGCTGAAAGCAATCAGGAGTGCTGCCAACACCACCGCAACGAAGTCAGGAAGCTATGGAACATGAAGTCCAGTTAATCACATGTAGCAGTTACATTATTGTTGATGAATAATGGTGCTATACTGGCTCTGATTGACCGATTTTCTTTATTTTTGTTTTGCTTAATAGCTTTTGGCTTGTAGAACAACATATTACATAACAAAGGAAACAAATGCAATTTTATAAGAGTGAGGTATGATTTTGTGTAACATTGCTAAATGAACATCAAATTATCTACTACTTTTTTATCTATAACAGGATAACAATTCAATATTCATGCTTGAAATTTCCAACAATGATATTAGTAAGTACAACTGACATATCTTCCAAATTTCAGAGAAATTCGTTCAAGTTTGGCGGAGTTAGACAAAGTTGAAGTTAAGGCGATGTTTAAGGGTGATCCATTTTTTATGAAACAATCGATAATAGATAAAAAGGTAAATACAGTCGACTCTTGATATAAGCGACACCGGGGGACCGACTGTTGTCATCACTTACATTGAGAGATCGCTTATATCGAGAGTCGACTGTAAGTCACTTAGCAAGGACCTGAGATTTTGTCAGCTTTATAGCAAAGACGGACGGAAATGTCTCTAATGTACTGGTGCAGGCTTGACGGATGACACTTTTAAGCTCGGATGTGCACGTTGACGGATAAGTGACTAGATTGAAAGTAGGGTTGGCGGTGCCAGCATTGCGCTTAAGGCCATTAAGTCAAGTGAAGCGAATGGTGCGAATCCTTTAATAAACGAGAAGACTGGGAAAAGCACCTGTCTATGGCAAAGAAGGAAGAGTCTTCAGGCGAACGATCGAACAATATTTTTAAAAAATTAGCATCGAATTTAAATCATGGATAGCAAAGCTAAGAGACCAAGCAATCCACGAGAAATATATCTAAACCAAGTTGTAATATATAAAATTTGCAGGAAAAGCAATTTTGCTGCCTCACAATATTTAGTATCGATTTTTTCCATCATTGTCTACTTTGAAAGTCTCAGATTAATTAATCTATTGTCATCTTTTGTGAATTTTCAAGCATAAGCTTATTTTCCAAACATCAGTCAATGAAAAGTTTTCAGCAGTTCACACCACAGTATTGGCAGACTTGAATTAAATGGAAACATTGAAATGATCACAAATGACATAAGCAGCTACACCCTAGCAACACAACTCCCTAGCCCTCTTGTGGGGCGGAAAAGATCTTCGCCAGAGGAACGAAGGGGGATCCTGCGGCCGGTATGATGCCAGCGCTTCCAGCGTATCTTTAAATCCCTTGTAGTGTATGTCGCTCGGTGGGACATTGTAGCCAGCCCAGGACCTTTGGTTGTGCTTGCTGCGTGCGTTTTTAGGCGTTCTATCGGTCGGAGCTGGTCTGTCAGGGGTGTGCGTGTTCGTCGCACGTACGTGTGTAATTGTTTGGAGATTGATGTGTTTTACGGGATGAAGGGCAGGAGGGGGGCAGCTTGGAATGTCCCGTGTTGTGCGCATATAGTGTGCAAAACGGGGCGGTGTTTCATCCAGGGTACAGTATGGGAGGTGCGGAGTGGGGCTGCATAGAGTCCAGTGTGGGTTGGAACCTGCATGCGGCATGCACGAGTGTGCCCGGCTGGAAGAGGAGGGACCATGACATGGACTAGGTGAAAGTAATGGCTGTGGGGATGAGGCGGCTGAGAGCGGGAGCGGATTAATAGGATCAGTCGGAGAGGATTGGTCAATGGGTAAACGGAGTCGGGAGTACGCAAACCCCTATGCGACAGACCGCGGCGGGTCGGTCGGATGACCTTTGCACTATTTGTAACAGGGCTCTGAAGGAGAGGACCCACGAGGACCGTGTGGGATGACAACGGTGGGGATGACGTGATGGAGCCGGGACACATAGTGACTAGAGATGTAAGGACTCTGATGAGGGATTCGTGAGGATGGAAGGTGGTGGTGACCATGTGACGCTGCTGCGGCAGTCGCGTGTGATACTTGCATCGAGAATGGCCCACTGAATCTGCTATAGGGTCAGCAAAAGTGGTGGACCTGTGTTGGATACAGTGGAGAGGGTGAAGTGGGGCCAGGGGAAGGGGAGGGTGGTGGAAGATGGGAAGTGCAATGGGTGCAAGAGATTCAAGAGAAGAGGGTAGGGGTGGAGTGCATTTCGTTCAATGCAATCCTTCACAAGGTGCAGGCATTTGGTTTTGGAATTGGAGTGACCTTGTGAGCATCGAAAGTAAGTGGGCTAAATCGGGGCAATAAATCCGATAATAAATCTGCTATGATGGGAGTAGTAAGGAAGTGACAAACACCAGATAGCGCAAGATGGCCGCCATCGCTGACGACCCCCCCTCTGGAACGGCAGAGTGTCGTGGTCGGCCGCCGTGGTGCTTCGGGTCTGAGCCCCCCCTCTGGAACGATAGAGTGTCGGTCGTGGTGGACTTGGGCGACCGCCAGGATTAGTCTTGAGGCTATAGTGTGTGATGTTTTTGGTGCAATCTGCTGAATGTTGGGTTGTAAAATGGGTTGTTTCGAGTGGAAGGAGTGGTCGGATGAGAAAACGGAGGTCGGATTCGTATTCAGCGTGAAATTCTGCATCGGTAGGGTGAGTTTCAAGGCAATCGGTGAGAAAAATTTTTCAACATTTTTCGAAAAACGACAGAGTTAGAATTTGGGACGTTTTGGTGTGTAGCGTCAAAACGAAGCATCGGATGAGAAAACGGAGGTCAGATTCGGATTCAGCGTGAAATTCTGCATCGCTATGGTGAGTTTCAAGTCAATCGGAGAGAAAAAATTTTCGGCTGACGCCCCCCCCCCCTCTGGACAGCTTGCTTCGATTTTGGCTTCCAGTGGACGGATTTTGTCGTGCGATAGCTCGTTTGAAAGCTAAGAGTGAGACAAATTCAGTGAAAGAATCGGCTTGTTTCTATCTGTCTTCGTTCAAAAGTTAGAGCGGTTACAAGATTTTAGGTCGGAGCTCGCTTACCTGAAAAAATCCTAAGTGTCAGAGTGACTTTGTATGGGTAAAATTTTGAAAATTTTCCAAAGTGTGGAATTTCGACCTGGGACCGTCACCAAAACATTTTTCATCAAATTTCACTGACCTCCCCCCCCCTCTGGACAGCTTGCTTCGATTTTGGCTTCCAGTGGACGGATTTTGTCGTGCAATAGCTCGTTTGAAAGCTAAGAGTGAGACAAATTCAGTGAAAGAATCGGATTGTTCCTATCTGTCTTCGTTCAAAAGTTAGAGCGGTTACAAGATTTTAGGTCGGAGCTCGCTTACCTGAAAAAATCCTAAGTGTCAGAGTGACTTTGTATGGGTAAAATTTTGAAAATTTTCCAAAGTGTGGAATTTCGACCTGGGACCGTCACCAAAACATTTTTCATCAAATTTCACTGACCTCCCCCCCCTCTGGACAGCTTGCTTCGATTTTGGCTTCCAGTGGACGGATTTTGTCGTGCAATAGCTCGTTTGAAAGCTAAGAGTGAGACAAATTCAGTGAAAGAATCGGCTTGTTCCTATCTGTCTTCGTTTAGATGTGAGACGCCATTTAAGATTTTGGAACATTGGCGAAAAACGACAGAGTTAGAATTTGGGACGTTTTGGGCTGTAGCTTCAAAACGAAGCATCGGATGGGAAAACGGAGGCCAGATTTGGAATCAGCGTCAAATTCTTTATCTGTATGGTGAGTTTCATGTCAATCGGACAGTTTCAAGTCAATCGGAGAGAAAAATTTTCAACATTTTTCGGAAAAACGAGTTAGAATTTTTGCGATGGCTGCCTACTGTAGAGCCAAAACGAAGCATCGGATGGGAAAACGGAGGCCAGATTCGGATTCAGCGTCAAATTCTACATGGAAATGGTGTATTTCCAGCTCAATCGGAGCACTAGAACCGGCGATAGACGGGATTTTTAGTGTTTGGATGATGGGTGTTACGTCATCAGCTGATCGCCACACACTATATAAGCTGGGAACCGACAGAGACTTGTCATTAAGACGAGAGCGATTGTCAACGGTAAGTCGTCTCTCTGAGCTCCGATGATAGCTTCGGACATTCCAAATCCCGAGTTTCTGTAAGAAACCGACTTAGAAAATTTCATTGCTGATATCAGCTAAGGCGTCAGACTTAGAGGTTAGCCAGGAGATGGCCTTCGTCTCCAGGCCATAAAAGACTCCAAAACTTTAAAGGCTTGTAAATTTGCTTCTACAAGTCCGTTTGACTTGATTCAAAAAAGGTTCGGTCGCTATTGACCTGGCCTAAGTGACAGACTACTTATAAAATTTCATAAGTAGTGCTAAAAAGTTGAAAAATTTAAATTCACTAGTTTTGGAGGTTTTCTGGGGTTTTCAAGTATGCTGAGTTCAAATCTACTATCAGATTTCAAATTTAACTAAGTCTAAGGCAGCTTTGAGGGGTTAGATCCCAGCTACTGTTCACTACCTTTGACTCGGCGTTACTGTTACCACTTCGGGGCAGCGACAATGATGTCTTAAGCTGTAAATAGCGGGTATCGGGGAAGATCTCTCACTTCCCTAGTGATCAGTACAAGGCCTTCGGGCTGTCGACGGGATCTAGTGCCACTCACTACACTCAAATCTATCATCTCACTAAGTGTAAAATCATTCTTTTCCGTTTTTATAAACTAGGAATCAATCGTTTGCTATCAAACGCTTACGGAATTATAATCATTGTTTCCCCCTTTTCACTTCAGAAAATGGTTAACTACAATAATGCCAAGACGGCTTTCAAGCTCTGCGTTTGTGCAAAGATTTTTCGTAGTGACGCCTTCAAGAAACACTCTTGTGTAAATAAGCGAATGGTAGGGGGCATTCGATACTTTTGCAGCAGCCATAATGCATCTCGCCTTGTCGAGACGTTACCGGAGTGGCATGCGAAGCATTGCAGCTGCAGTCAACCAGAGCTGACTGAGGAGGCGAAGCAAAGTCTCTTCAGCTCAGAGTTGAAAGCTCTGGAGACTCAGTGCGCTGTCGAGGCTATCGCGTCACCAAAGCCTCCCTCATCTAGTGCACCAGCAAAGGCTCTCTCACCCACCCCGATTCTGGAGACTCAGTGTGCTGTCGAGTCTATCGCGTCAGCAGAGGTTCCTTCATCTAGCGTGCCAGCAAAGGCTCTCTCACCCACCCCGATTGAGTCTTCTCCGAAGTCGAGTAAATCCTCCTCCTCCTCTAGCGATGAGTCGGCTACTAGTAGCAGCGACAGTGAGGAAGAGGAGGAGGAGGAAAAAGGCTCGACGAAGGCTGACCTAGTCGAGAGTGTCTACCTCGATAGCGAGGTAGAGGCGGTGAGGGAAGTTGACCTCGATAGCGAGGTGCAGCCGGCTAAGTTATCGAGCAGTGGTGGGATTGCGGCTCAATGTCGCAACTTCATTATGCGCTCACCACTGGTCGATAACTATGACAAGTTGAAGAATGAGTTGGAGGTGTGGAAGAGGGACTGTTTCTTCTATAAAGCGAGTTCCGAGAACCTCTCGCGAGTCACTCAGGAGATCAAGAAGACTCAAGCTAGTCTTTTTGAGAAAGAAGGAGAGCTCGATCGCGAGAGGTTCTCGCACCTCGCTAGTAAGGCTAGAGAAGAACAGCTCCTGATCGAGAGAGAGAGTCAAGAGAAGGAGTTGAGAAAGATGAGGGAGGAGTTGGAAGGGCTGCGAAAGCAGTTGGGGAAGGTGGTGGCGACTAATCAGGAGCTGCACCAGCAAGTGATGAGTAGCAGTACTCGACGATAAAGTCGCCTCCACATTCCCCTGGATAAGAAAGGACGTGTGCCCGCAAGACCGCTCCTCTGTGAACGTGGCAGAGACGAAATGTGTTACAGCAGGGCTAAAAAAGGTATCAAATGCCTTCATTTTACATTCGACCATAAGGAGGCAATCACAGGATTCCTGTTCGAACCATGTCCGGAGAAGATCTGTAAGTTAAAACAAGTAACTTAGAGTTCAAGATGATAACTAACAACTTCTTTCTTTACAGATATCAAAGAGAAGCGCCCACCTGCTTCCGTCAACGAGCCGGAGGCGAAGCGGCAAGCTTGAACCCCATATTTTTTCAATCATCCCGAGAATGAACCATCGGCTCTCTTAAGGGCCACCATGGGGCAAGACATGATAGAACCTCCTCGCGGTTTGCCCTGGGCAGTCTTCGGACTGGCGAATACTATCATTAAGTTGAATCTGCTATCGGTCAACTTGAACATTATGCAGTCGATTGCTATCCCTGAAGCATTCTGATTCGCTGTTGAGCAATTCATTGTTGAAAACCCTATATAAGCCAGAAGATTGTAGCGCTTCTCATTCAATTTGAAGTCACGATGGAAGCGACATCTACCGACAACATTCCCGTTTTCACCGATGAAGACAACGCCATTCCCGAGTTCGTCATCCTCGACGAGTGGGATGAGGAGGATGAGAAGAAGGGGAAGATCAAGAGGATCGTTTGGACGGATGAGGTGTGGACTCCAAATACCACCCGCATCCGAAAGGTGCCAGATGCACCAGCACGGCTTAGGCGGTATAGGGTATACGAGAACCTAACCGTCATACCTATTGACTATTCAAGCCAATAGTCATCTTGTTACTCCCGAGAACGAACCATCGGCTCTCTTAAGGGCCACCATGGGGCAAGACATGATAGAACCTCCTCGCGGTTTGCCCTGGGCAGTCTTCGGACTGGCGAATACTATCATTATGTTGAATCTGCTATCAGTCAACTTGAACGTTGCAAATGAAGTTCGGTGTAATACTTCCTTTCGACGGGCGTTCCTGTAAAGGGCGGCGGTGAAACCCGTAGCTATGTATACCGCAAGGGACATTCGGCAATGGTCAATCTTGTTAAACCTCTCTGCGTCATGTTTGCAAGTGATTGCCTCTGTCTCAACGTAGTATGCATTCGCGTCAGGGCGACATTTAGCCAACTGTCGAAGGTTGCCTAAAACTTTCCATTGCATACGTTATGAGAACCATGAGTTCTACCTGTCTCTATCAATGAGACGAATTGATGAATGGAATGAAATGGGAGGACACTCACGCGCCACACGCAACATAACACACTTCTCTCTTCCGTAGTCTAACAAGCTCTTTACACATGGATCGCAGTCGATTGCTATCCCAGAATCATTTAAGCTATCTTAATTTTATTTAACACTATTTCATCTATCATCATCATCATCGTCCATATGAAATGTTATAAGATTTGCAAGTTAGACTAAGCGTGCTACTATTTCCAAATGAAAAAGTATACATGGTTAAATTATTCACTAAAGCCCCATTCAAGTAAGTCAGTATGAAAGCAAAGATAATACGAAATAAACATTTATTATGGCATGTATTTCAAAAGGTCTTCATCGTCAATATCGTCCCAGAGTCTGACTTCACATAGATCACAAAAACAGTTGAGCTGCTTTAAACGTTCTTCTGCAGCGTCCCTCACTTTCTCAATGTACGCCCACTCCGCCACGGTTCGCGGTTGGGAGTTAGGGGTGTACCACTCCCATATTTGATGCAAGTGCGACTTGCTGGTCATCTCCATCACCCCTTCGGCATCATATTGTAAATATTTCCACCGTATGCCTGTTAGGTCGGGCAACTCCTCTTCATCATCCTCCGGTAATGATAACTTTCGTATATTGTCCAGATTGTATGTCTTCTCCACCTTCGCCTTTCTTGGTGCATTTGGTGTAACGAGCACCTTTGCTGATGTGCATGGAGAGGAGAACTCCAATGCGGTATTTGGTGTTGTTGGAGGACTTGTCATGTTGTCTTTGAAATGCTGACTTTGAATAATGATAACTTTAACATTTTTCTAATTCTTAAGTATACACAAGCAGCCAATCAGAATGAACATCCAATGAATGAAGAGAATGAAAGTATATAAGCAAAGTGACATTCATGTCATTTCATTTAATCTGTGAATCATACAAGTGACGAACGCACGATCTCTCTCTTTGACTATTATTCTGTCTGATCATATTTCATTAAAATGGTAAGTTAAAGATTTCCTCTCTCATCTCCCTCAAACGTGTGACTAATAGCATCTTCCTCAATTTCAGGCATCAACTTCATCACCAACGCCCTCTCTTCTCGAGGAAAGTTTAGAGTTATTGAGTCAAGGTAGGTTGTAACACTACACTGAGGCTTGAACAGAGATGATAGAATGATTTCTCTTTCAGGTGATGCGAGTTCCAGCTCAGAACTGTCGCGACATGGCAACGAGTGGGAATGTGCTGACTGTGGGCACATCTTCACGAGGAAATGGGATCTCACCCGACACATCAAGCGAGGTGTTTGTCGACCTAAGCCGGCATCAATCTCCGAAGGTGGGGATGATTCTGTTAACGTCGTCTCCTTTTCTTGCGACTTGTGCGCTCAGTCTTTCGAGACACGTTTTGAACTATCTTCGCACAGACTTCAACATACACACACGAACGATACCTACACCAACGGTACCTCCTCTATCCGACTCACTGAAGTGTCCATAAATAATTTAGTGAGGAACTACCAGATGGACTCCTCAGAAACCATTGCTAACTTTGAGGAATGGTTTCATCAAAATTCATCATTGATAGAAGCGCTCTTCAACAATTTAGACAATTTTAGGATTAAGGCGCTCATCTATCTTAAAATAAAATATGTAAAAATCGACCACCATACTGGACAAATAATAGAGAGGTTAGAGTTTCACATACCCTCCTCTCCTGCAACCGAGGTTGTAGACTATGAGTCTTGGATAAATTTTCACATCCAAGGATTAAAATTAAATATTGATGAATTTAACGAGCGCGATAGCGGTCTCATTTTTGACGGCATTGAGTCCGCCTTATTTAAAATCAGTTTATTAGGAAATCATAGTGGTCGAGGCTCCTTTAAACTTCCAAAAAATTTAAAAAACAAAACAGCAGTCATCAATGTCGATTGCGAATCGCAATGTTTTAAATATGCTGTCCTCTCCATTCTCCACTATAATGACATCAATGCGAATCGAAATCGCACATATAGCTATAGGCAGTAGGAGAATGAATTAAACTTCGATGACTGTAATAGTGACGATATGAAAATTAAAGATATAGAAAAATTTGAAAAATTGAACAACATTAAAATAGTTCTCCATGTTTGGGAAAAAGGATTGAAGGGTGTGCGCTACAACTCGCGTTCGAGTTGTTATGAACGTACAGTAAACCTGTTATTAGTAAAACAGGATGATAGTGAGGAATGGCACTACTGCGGTATTCCCAAAATCTCTCGCTTATACCACCACTTAGAAAACTCTAGTAGAGAGTTATATTACTGCGACAGATGTATTCGCCACTTTAGGAGGAAAACTAAATTTGAAACTCATTATGAGTGGTGTAAGCGAGGTAAACTGCAAATGGAACGCATGCCCAAAGATAAGGAGTTTTCATATAGAGAGAATGGCGATGAACTAAGTCCTCTTCGTGTCATCTATGCTGACATCGAATGCTATATCGATGATAACATCAATCGACCAGCAGCCATTTCCTGCTATGAAGTATGGCATGATCACTTTAGGAGTAGGCAAAATAAAATGCGCGTCTGGCAAGGTGAGGATTGTATTTACCAATTCCTACAATTCCTCGAACAGGCTGTAAAATTTCAACAAAAGTATGATGGTGAACTCTATCGCAGATCATTGCATATGACAGCAGATGATCAAGCAAAATTTGATAGTTGCAACGTTTGCCCCAAATGTAGGAAAACATTTGACGATGATAAGATTAAGAAAGTGCGCGACCATGATCACATCAATGGTAAATTTAGAAACGCACTCTGTTCAAAATGTAATTTTTCGCTGAGGATGAAGCGGCGTACATTACCCGTCATTTTCCATAATTTCAAGGGCTACGACAGCCATATGATAATAAAAGGAGGTTTAGGTCAAATGAAAGAGTGGAAGCTTGATGTAATAGCGCAAACGAGAGAGAAGTTTATGGCCATGACAGCAAAAGTGCCTGTCGATAAAACTAAAGAAAATAAGACGGTCTATTTTGATATAAAATTTTTAGATTCCTACCAATTTATGACTGCATCACTGGCCTCTCTCGTGCAAAATCTAAAGTCTCTTCCACTAACACAAAATCTTAAGAAACAATATCCAAATCTAACCGATGAAGTCATCACACGGAAAGGAGTCTTTCCATATGCATATCTTGATGCAATTAGTAAACTCGGCGAGACTTCTCTTCCGCCCATAGATAAATTTAAAAATGATTTGACCGGCGCAGAATGTAAGACCGAAGATTATGATCATGCACAAGATGCATGGATAAAATTTGACTGCCATACATTTGGTGAATATATGATTGCCTACCTTAAGTTAGATGTATTTTTGCTGGCTGATGTATTTCAGGAGTTTCGACGAGTGGCATTAGAAGAAGATAAGTTAGATCCCGTCCACTTTGTCAGTCTGCCAGCCATGTCATTTAAGTCTGCTTTTAAAATGACTGGTGAGACCATTCATCTCTTACAAGATCCAGAGATGTATAATTTATTTGAGCGAGGAATTCGCGGTGGTCTCACATTTGTAAATAAACATAGGTTAAAATCAAAAATAGTAGGCAATGACCAGACTCATCTGAAGTATTATGACCAAAATAATTTGTATGGTAGTTCATTATCCAAACCGCTACCTCACTCTGAGTTTAGCTGGTTAGATGATAGTGAAATTCAACATTTCTCCAACCCTTCCAACATACTAGCAATTCCAGATGAAGGTGATTGGGGATATTATTTTGAGATAGATCTAATCTATCCAAATAATATTAAACATAAAACCGTGGATTTTCCACTCGCACCCGAATCAGGTGAAGTGACCAAAGATATGTTTTCCGACTTTATGAAACAATTTCATAAAGATTTAGAATCATGCGGTCAACCCGACTATAAGCCTTGCCGCAAACTTTTACTCACCCAGTATGATAAAGAAAACTATCTAGTCCACTTTAGCATCTTAAAATTTTATTTAGAAATGGGTATGATTTTAAAAAGAGTTCACCGCATTATTAAATTTAGACAGAAAGCCTTCCTCAAACCATATATTGATAGCAACAGCCAGAAACGTGCACTAGCCCAAAATAATTTTGAAAAAGATTTTTATAAATATAAGAACAACAGTCTATTTGGTAAGACGATGGAGGATGTTAGAAAGCGCGTAAACTACAAACTAGTTAATGATGATCAAAAGTATCACAAATTGGTCTCATCACCTCTATTCATCGATAGAGACATTATCGATGAGGACCTTATAGGTGTTAAAATGATAAAATCTGAAGTTGAGTTGTGCAAACCCATCTATATTGGTCAAGCTGTACTAGATTACTCTAAGCTTGAAATGTACCAACTCTTTTATAAAATACTAAAACCATGTCCTCTCGTAAAAGAGGTTCGTTTGTTGGGTGGTGATACAGATAGTTTCTTCTTAGGTATTACCACTCAAAAAGATTTAAATTTCAATGAAGTAGGAAAATCTTTAGAAAGATATTTTGATACATCAAATTATCCTACTGATCACCCACTCTACTCCATCAAAAATAAGGCAAAACTTGGCTGCTTTAAGGATGAGACAGCAGGGAAGGAGATAGCTGAAATGATTCTCCTCCGTCCAAAAATGTACAGTATGAAATTAAAGGATAGCGACGATAGCATTAAGCGCGCTAAAGGCATATCAAAATCCATTGTGCAAAATATGAAACATAAGAATTTCAGGAAAGCCTATAGAAATAAAAATATAACGTTTGTCAATATGACAATCTTAAAATCTAAGTCGCATGAGATCAAAACTCATACTTTTAGGAAACGGGCGCTTTCAGCATGGGAGGATAAGAGGTGCTGGCTAGAACACAACATATCTCTTCCACATGGACATCCTGACACAAACATACCACCACCCAAAAGAATTAAACTCACACTACCACATTCAGGAGACGTCTTAGCATAATCATCCTTAACTTAGTATTTTGATGTTGATTTCTGTAGATAAACATTGTTGTTTTATGTATCGCATGAGATTGTTTTTTCCTTGTGAATATGTGTCCACATCTGTACATTCCCCATGTGATGACTTTTCCACTGAAAGACATTTTTCCTATCCCTGTATATTTCCACCCTTCACGAAGTAAAAAGACTTTTTGTATATAGCAATGTTTATTGAAGTGCGCTCATGTATATATTTCAGTGGATGTTGTATAAAGTCTATTGCTTCACATTCATGTACATATTTCAATAAATGTTGTATAAAGACTTCATTTTGTTTTCCGAAACACTAAAGTTACGAGGGATTTAGTATCTTTCACGTGGATGCACTCTTGTAAACCATTGGTAATTTTGATAGCAATAGAGGGTATAGTTTGTTTGATGAAGGGATGATAGAAAATAGATTCAAACATCTTCTCGACTATTCCATATGAAGCGTCTTTATCATGAATGAAATCGCGTAAAATGTATTCTTTTTTCTCACCAACAGAAATAGGTAGAATCAAATCACTTTGAATGTAAAGGTGCTGTTCATGTTTATCAAGTGTCATTGGTGTTTCTATACCAATCGTATGCGCAGCAGCAAACACAGTTTGTAGCATTGAAAAACCAAAGAGTTTTTTCAAATTTTTACTCAATTGACATTGAATGTCATCACCCAGTCTCAGAACAACGCGTTGATTTTCAATTGAAAACGAAATGTGGTGTGTCTTTACATCATATTTACTTTTCATCACATGCTTCAACTTCTGTTGTATATAAGGATTTACTACATGAATGAAGCTTTCAACTGTATGATATAGACGCGGCATTATATTGATAGCAACTTTAGATTCTTCATAAGACTGGTAAATTTTCTTGATGCGATCGCCATAGATGTCCACCCACCATTCATCATTAACTGAATCAGCTTTAGTGTGATATTCATGAGAAGCATACACCACACCGCTTCCAATAATAGGTGTATAATGTCTTACAAAATGACGCAAGGTTGGAGAGAAATAAACTGTAAGTTTGTCATTATATTTCTGAATAACCAACTTATTTTTGTCCGCCATAATTTTTTCTCCATACTTCTTACCCACAGTCTCATTCCATCGTTTTACTAACTCAATAAGTGATAAAGGTTGAACACCACGCTTTTTCAAAATGATGCGTTCTTCGCATTCTACAACATCTTCATCAAATATTTTAAGTCTATAATGAAATTTGTTGATTCGATTTGAATAAACTTTTTTAACATTTGCAGTAGCAATTGATGTTAGATGTAGTCCATGACCAAAACCAAGATGTGGATAGAATTCACTATCCAACCTCAGCGTAAGACCTTTAGTAAAAGAATGAAAGCGGAGGAACTGTCTCCCACTCCAATGATAGATAGTAAACTCATAAGCTTTCTGATTTTTATTCTTCATGATGGAAGTATTACCACTGTTGAATGCCTTAATAATTTTCTCATTCCCAAATGGTTCATAAGAATCTGATTTTATCTGAATCCATTCATAGTTCCACTTTCCATCTGATGTTAAATTGTATGGGAACTGAAATGCATTATTCATCGTTATTCCATCATGGGTGCGAGGAGTCAATATCATTTCTTCCAAATCATTCACATTCTGAATATTGCTATCATAGCAAATACTAGAAACGCCAACCTCCCATTCTCCTTCTAAATGCAGTGGCCGATTTAATTCTACTCGATAGTCTGATGGTTTATTTTTGGGAAATTTATTCATAGAAGCATTACTGGGCAAGTAGATTACAAACGAGTCCTTATTTTCACTTTCCATATTATTCACATTGGAAAAATATATTAGCATACGTTTGCATTAACTCTTCATTCGGAAATGGAGTGTGATACTTGTCACAGCATCTTTATGAAAAGGAATCAACGCACCAGCATCGTCATAAATGGCAATATCAATTTGTGGGATGTAGTTTGATTTCAGCTTTGTATAATGCACTTTCTTGAAAGTATGCTCAGATAAAATACTGCAGCTTTTTGGCTGGTATGGTATCATTGCTAGCAATGGAGCTTCAACATCTCCCACACGTACATCTTCACCAATATTGGAATATATCTGAAAATAGTTAATACGACGCGATAGCGACATGTCTGCGCTAGCTTTGGTTACAGTACCACTTTTAAAGATATTTTGATCAAAACCCAAAATGTCCATTAGAGTTTTATCCATAATTAGTTCAATACCTTTTCCACTTATAGTGAGAGACAAAGTACCTTCTTTTTCAGAAAATGAAATATGTTGGTCATTAATCACTTCATTTAAATAATCTACAACCAATTTAACCGAAGTAATAATGCGAGGCATCAATACTCTTGTTTCATGTAAGATACCGCCTAAAGGCTCTACACACTTTCTGTATAAAGATACGGTCCATTCTGTATCAAATTGATTTGACCTTTCACATGGTAAATGTTGCATATCAGATTTTCCATGAACAGCTGCAGAACGATGTCGCAAGAACTGATGAAAATCTTTTGAACAAACTAATACTAGATCATCATCATCATTTAATTTGCTTATTGCAATATGATTAGATGATTTAATATAAGTCAATGTTGCCACTTGTTTGCCATCAACTCGAAGGAGATAATTAAGTTTCTTCAATAATGTTTCAGGAGTCATGTTTGTCTTTCTTGGCTTAATCACAATCTTCTTCACCAACGTCTTCTCATTTCTTGGAATAAGATCTACATAATAAGCTTCCTCTCGATATATTAACTGTTTATGACCACTTATGTTGTAATTAACGTTAAAATTATCATAGCTTGTTAAGGCGCTAGCGAGGTAGCCTAAATCATTTCTTAAACTTGGACTTAAACCAACAATCCAATCTTTCTCAACTACATGATGTACATAATTATAATCATCATTGTGCGGAGTAAATTGGACAATATGTTTACACGCTTTATTCAAGAAATCATATATAAACTTTTTACATGATAAGAGATCTTTCTTTGGCCACTGTGGAATGTATACTCGGCACCCCTTTTCACATTGGTAAGCAGCTGTACGCCTCATATTAATAGTCATCACCTCATGATCAAAAGTATAGACACAGTTGCTATAAACAAGTTGAGTGACACCCACTTCCCAATTTCCATTTAGCTGTTGTGCATGATCAATGGGAGTAGAAAAGAGTGCGGCTCGATTACTAGTAAATCTCTTTGTAGCCGCATTGCTAAGCAAAATATGATAAAACGACATTTTTATATTGCTAATCTGCAACTTTGCATAACATCATGAAGACTTGGATTTTGGACTCTCTACAATATATCAGAGTTGATCGTGATGGAAACGTACATTTCAAAAATTCTCATGGTCATACATCAAGAGGAATTACATTAACATGGCGACAATTTGTCAACCTCAATGATATCATGAGGGATTTGGAATATTTTGAAACATTAAGATTCATCTCCTTGGGTGATCAAGTTTGGCTTCAACATTACAGAAATGAAATTCAAATCTACCATTCTCATTCCGCAAACTGTTTCTCATTTCGCAAATACAATTGGGAGAAGTATAGAAGATATATACATCGCTCCATCATGACATTTATTCGTCGTGAGTTCATCGCCCTACTATGCAAATCTTAATCAGACATGACTACCACACATCATGAGTTGGAAATTAGATTCCCTACAACGTATTGAAACGGATCATGATCGAAACGTCTATTTCAAAGATTCAACTGGAAATGTGAGAAGAGAGTTTGCTTTATCTTATCGTCATTTTCAATCTCTACATCATATCATGAAGGACTTGAAATACTTCTATATGAAAAGACATTCACGTATTGGAAATCGCATCTGGCTGCGCGTCAACAATCGGCGAATTCAACTCTATCATTCCCAACTTCATACTAACTTCACATTTCATCAAGGTAGTTGGGAAAAGTATAAAAGGAAGGTACATCGCTCAATTTACTCATTCTTTCATCATGAAGCGCCATCGCTACACCATCGTCAACATTCTCCGTCGCTTCAGACTCTACACCAAAATCGATCTCACAACATTACACCAACAGCTTCCAAACAGCAAGTATTACCCGGGCCGTCCTCAAATGTTAGTGGTGAAGATGAACAATTCACGGAATCTTCAACTCTTCCCAAATGGGACTGTACAGATTCTCGGCGCCCTTTCTCATTCATCGGCGCAGTCAATGCGCTTAGAGCTACAAAGACTACTACGTCGGATATGGAAGAGGGAGAGGTGTGTGATGTCGAATCTGACTGTGGACAATATGGTGATCTCTACTCAATTGAGTGACAGTCTATCATTTTTGAAGATTCGTACCAGCAGTTACAGTTTGTGTTATGAACCCGAACTTTTTCCTGCAGCTCTCATTAGTTGTTGGTTACCTGTGCATGTGGCAATCTTTCATAATAGTAAAGTGATCATTACTGGACTAAAATCTCATGTACAAGCAAGTGTGATCCTAGACTATCTCATTGAGTATGTACGTACCCAGCGGATTGTAAAATAAAAAACAATTTTTCCAACATGATGTTTTTATTTCAAATCATGATAGAACTTACAAATCATTTTTTCATTAGAGGATGGATTACATGAAAAGTTTTGAATAACAGATGCAAATCGAGATACATGTAAACGTCTTAAGATGAAGTACAGTACAAAAGCACCACACGTTGATGAAAGTGGATGTTGTAGTATGCGTTCATTTCGCTGATACTGACGCGTATGTTTTCTCAACCACTGCTGTGTTGGTATATTTGGAGGTTGAGCAAGAGAGTCAAATAGTTCACCACGTCGGTCTTCTCCAATAAAGATCGCTTTCCAATGCTCACCGCCTAAATTCTGTGAATGAGTGTTTAGCACAATAAAGATGGGATAGTGATTTACTGCAGGTGGTAAGGTATCGAGTGAATAGACATTATCGAAAGCTTTCAACGTCGCTTCGTCTGCATTACGCTGCACTTTAGTCTTAATATCGTCAGCAGTCAACCAACTCATTAACGATTATACTGAAGAATCACGTCACGATACTTTGTAATTTCAATATTTGAATCGAAGACTGCATAAATTAATACATTGATCGTCTCAGGTAGTGTTCTTTTGAACGTCAAATCCAAACGAATATTATGAGGCACGTTCGCTTGACGATAAGGTGCACTAATATCGCTGTCAGCAGTCAAATCAAATGCATAAATAGTATATCCACTCTTAAACTCTTTCATAGTCAGTCCGTTGGTATCATCCGTATTGTAAAAGCCAAAGACATCCATAAAATCAACATAACTGCGCATAAATTGATCCGAAGCAAAATCTGGTTTGTAGGGTGGACCAGGATGACTCACACTATTTACACGTAAAGCAATTTCACTTAATTGATTGTGTTTAAAATTGAAAGGATTCTTCTTTCTATTACCATTAAATGCATCATTTTCAACCATTGCCACCATGAGGAGCTTCGGTGCTTCCGATGGAAAGAGGCCATCTTTCATGAAACTCTTTTGATCTTTCGGAATTGTAAAGGTGAGAAGCTTTGTATGCTGAACGGGGTAAATGGCATTTTGGCGGTTAAGGCCTTCAGCATGCCCTCTAATGACACTTGGATTCGGTACTACTCGACGAATGTAAAGTGCAATATCTTCCACATGAATTCTAAAATTGTCAACTTTAGCAAATGCATTCAGCGCAAATTCAGGCTTATTCAATGTCAGCTTGAGTCGCATGCTGGTATTACACAGTAAAAACTTTGACTGTCTAAAGAAGTCTAAATTCAGCGGACCATATAGCTGACATACTCTACTATCTTTAATCATAGCAGATCGCTTTACAAAGCCACTGTTTGTTTCAACATCAAATTTTCCTGCTTCATCTCTGTACCATCCCATGGCTTCCATATGACTTTTTTGTGCTGCTGGATGAAACTGTGATACATGATTGAAATATGATTTATAGGGATAATCGCTTTGACCACCTTCCACCTGCTGCTCTCCAATCGTTAGAGAAACATCACGAAGTAATGTAGTCAATGGTAAATTGTTCAGTCCAACTTTATGTGCATCGTCAATAGCAGTTCCATCTGCTTGCTGAATTCTAAACCTCAAATCAACCATCGCATAACTCAAATCTATGTAGTCATCACTACCACCAGGAATAACAAATTCAATGGGGCCAGCATTCTCAGCTGTTCGAGGATGATAATCTACAATACTTGAACTAAGAATATCTGTCTGTATGGCTTGTTGATCGAACAAACAAAAACCGGAAGTTTTACACTCCATGATTAGAAGTTATAGCAGCGTCGTCGTTTAGCGCCTGATGAATGATTAGAGCCTCTGCGACGTTTGCGTGAATGCCTTTTGACTGAAGATCGCACCTTACCAGCTCCGCGATGTTTCCTCCTTCCTTTTTTCATTCGTTTAGGTGATTTCTTTCCTTGAGTAACACCAGCAATGGTCTGCTTCAATGTTTTTAAACCGCGTTCCTTCCCACGATTCAACAAACTGCTCTTAAAACTTCTACCTCTGGAAAGATCACTAGCAACATCACCAGCAAAGCCAACGGCATTACTTAAAACATTTCGTTTTAAAGATCTACCGACATTGGATATGAGAGGTGCTACAACAGATTTCAGTGCGCCAAGTATGCTACCTCCACGTTGGCGGCGAGCGCCGATGTAAATTTTCCCTCCACCACTTACATAGGAGGGTCGTGAATAAAATGAGGCAGTTGGATTCATAGCTCAAACCCTAAACATTGTTAGTTACAACTTTGCATGAATCACTGTCGATCACTTAGATGAAAGATGTCGGCACGACGCATCCAAGAGTTCATACTTGAAGGATAACCAGTCCATTTAACAAGACACCATTCTTCACCTTGCCGTTTTTTACATCGAATGATTTTCTCTACCAAATATGTTTCACTTTCAGTGACTACCTCAATCTCATCGCGGTAAAAGCTACCCTCAATTTCTTCATTATCGTAATCTTTCAACTTGTAGGTGGTCGGAGAGTCTTTTTGATTAATCCTTGATACTGTAAATACCTCCTCTGTCCAATTCGGGAGGTACCCTTTAGCAAAAACACTTTTCACTTTTGAGATACGAACTTTATCACCAATTTTCACATCACTTTTCACATGAGTGCGTTTACGTTGGAATGATTCGCGCACGTTATCTACATTGTCAGCATTTACATCTACTGGTCTGAGTCCAATAGAACGATGGATAGAGTGATTGTAGGCATGGAGTGTATCTTGTAGAACCTTTGTCCAATTTTGTGTCAAGTTGCCAGTAAAATGTCGCCACAAGCGATTTTTTAATGTGCGATTAAAACGTTCAACGAGTGCAGCTTTATAAGCGCTCTTTACACTAAACAACTCAATGTCATGCCTCTCAAATAATCTTGTCACATGCTGATTTTCAAACTCTTTTCCTTGATCACTCTGAATTCTTTTTGGAATGCGACCTTCTCGAAAAATTGTTTGGAATGCTTTTGCTACTCCTTTCCCTTCTTTAGTTTTTAAAGGTTGAGCCCACGCATAACGCGAGAAAATATCAATGACGGTTAAAATAAAATTATTGCCCGAGTTATGTTTTGAAATGGAGGCAACATCACACAAATCTGCTTGCCACTGTTCATCGATGTCATGAATAATATAATGGCGGGTGCGGTACTTCTTTTTCGCTTGTTTGTGGAGTGTATAGGTAGCCTGACCCTTTAACCATCGTTTCACTTGTGATTGTGGAAGACCACTCGCTTTTGATAATTTCTTGATAGATGCAAATCCTGCCGGATGTTCCACATCATAATAGATTGACTTCAAACGTTCAGTCGATGACGGCTGACTCTTTTTCCTCCTTCTCATCTTTTTGTTTTCTTGCCTTTCTACATTTACAACAACAGCAGCATTTAGCTTTAGCGGTTTTGCGATCGTGTTCACATTGCTTAGGTGTTTCATTATGAGAGCTGGCGCAGCAAGTGCAAGTGACAACGACATTCACCTCTGGCGGCTCATTACATGGCAAGCAACACATCTGCTTCATATTAATAGTCTGAGAACATGTATTTCCTAGGAGGAGCTTTTTTTACGTTTTCCTTTTACCAGTTTTAGTGGCGATGTAGATCTACGTCGAGTTCTTCCTCTTGTTTGCTTAGTGAGTGTGGGAGGGGATGTAGCAGGTGACGTCTTAAACCAATTTGTTGGCATTTTCATCGCCTGAGGCATTGGAGTAGTAGCCACTGTTGAATCAAGTTCTTTCAATGTCTCATTATTTAAAGCAAATTTTGGTACATTATGCTTTTTCAATAGTTTAAGAAAGTATGGCCAACCAGGTGGAACATAGCCCTGACGGCGCTTTCTACGTGTCGCATACTGAATCAAGTCTTCATAACGTGAAGCATCAATCACTTTATTTTCATCTGTAATGATTTCTCCTCTATCATTTACATTGAGATGGGGTTCAATACTGTTGAAAAGAGATATGGCATGTGCGCGAGATGCTAAAGGTGTAGCAGTCGATACAGAGTCACGCATCTTATTCTTCAAGTTTTTCAATTGCTCAACAGTTTCCGATTGTAATAATACAACACGATGTGGATCTTTGATGTGAACATTTTGCTGATAATCTATTTCTTTCCTATACATTTGATTTGCAAGAGGTTGCTTTACTTGCTGCATGGCAGTCAATTGTACATATTCATCCTGAGGAATAACAATCATGCGAGAATAAGAACTCATAGTTTGTAGATAATCATGGGAGTTTTCAAAATATCACTTCGAAATCTAAATTCTTCCGGACACTCTTGCGTAAAGTCAATGAATAAGTAACCGTATGGTTTTTCAGTAGCTGCTTGAAAAATTTCAATTAAGGCCTTTGATCCTCTGGGTGCAACTTGTCGCGCTAAAATTTCAAATTGACTTTTATCTCGCGGATTCTTGAAAATAGCATAATAGTGTGTATTCAGGTTTCGTGTACGAGCTTCTTTTCCATCAGGAAACAAATTTTGTGTGATATAGATGATAAAGCACCTTTTATGGTGTGCTGCGCGAGTGAACATATCTGTAACATCTTTTGAATTCTTACTTTCTTTTAATAAATCATCCAATACAACAACATCATTAGACTGAAGTTTATCCACTGGAATAATTCCTTCATGTCGAATAAAGTTGCGACTTTGCAATTCCTGAAACAGCGACGGTTGATAAATACCATAACACCAAATCACTCGATTGATAGGTTCCTTAAACAACTCCCTTCTTTTATCCAATAAATTCAGCGTGAAAACAGTTTTACCTGCATGAGATGGACCTGATACAGTCAGAACTTTATCACATTGAAGTCTGAAATCCATTTTATTACTTTGAGATTCAACATTTGCATAATTAACGCTTAGAGCCAAAGATATTACCCAATAGGTTGCCCACGGCAGGAGCTATCATTGGAAGTATTGCTGAAAGGAAACCGCCCTTTTGTGTTAGAGTTTCCCTCTTTCTTTGAAGGGCGACTTTAGGATTGGAGATGAAACGCAATTTCGTAGCATATCGCTTAAGTAACTTTCGTTGTTTTGGCGCTAATTTCTTCGTCCTCAACTTCCTCACATGAGAAATAATTTCACAAATGAATTTATCGTTAGCATGTCGTATAGCATTGTATCGCTGATTTGCTTTCATTCGTCGGAGAGCTTGAATGGCTGAAGAAAACTTTTGACTTTTACGTTTCGTCATTTTACGTTTCGCCATTTTCCGTGTTAGTCTTTGCTAAAACCTATCTTTACCACATTTGCATAGGTACTAACTATTGCGACATAAGTGACACTCGAAATGAGCAATATCACAGTGGTTATATTGGCAAAGTTGAATGCAATTACGTATGAAACAGCGTTGACAAAAAGCATGCTTACATCTCTTGAAGATGCGCTTTTCATTTCCATCCTTTCGCTTACATACATCGCAACACATAGTTTCACCGTTACTGATGTCTATAGCAAGTCTTTTTGAAGATATGAATTTGCTAGCCTTTTCTAAATAATAGACGCATGTACAGAAGGAATATACTTCGAGAGTGAGCAGACATAGCTCGAAAACCAGTTGTGCTACAATCAAGTACCACTGCATTTTCAATTTTTCTTTATGGAAAGTTGAATGTGAATATCTGAAATCGCTTCAATCACTAGACTGCTACCATGATGGTTAAATGCGTTAAGACGTTCAGCAATTTTTATCATATGTCTTTTAAAAAATTCTTGGGGGTGATCTACCACTTCCATTGTGTAAGAAGCAAAATGGAAAGAGCGACTTTCCACCTCTTCCTTTCCAAAATGACTAAACTTAATTTTCGCAACTAATCGCGCCATGATAATGCTATCAGAGAATGTATTCATTAACTCTAGAAATAGAGTGCTAGCATCATCGACCACTGCTTCGATGTCGGTCTCATCTTTATGAAATTTTATCACATAATCTTGAACAGCTCCTTTTAAACTTTGCCTATGAAAACGTAATGTTCCGCAGTCGTTTGAGAAAGACATGATCGCCCTTTATCTAACCCATCCATTGCATGAAAACAACAACTCTTCTCATAGTAACATTTATTGAATAACGGTAACAAGCATGCATTATAAATCAATGGTTTGAAAGAGATAAAATAGATACAGCTGATAACTATCATACAGCGAGCAATGATAACCATACAGGACTTTGGCAGTGTTGAGGTAAGGAGGAAAGAAGCATTGGTTATGAACGTAGCTACTACAACGAACAGACAAAATAGGAACACACAAATCCTTAAAACGTTTCGTGACTTCATGATAATGTTGATTCACTCTACTATCCCAAGGCGGGAGCAAAATATCATCAATGATTAGATTGGGAAATACTTTCCTCTCCTTACCAGGATTATTACAAAAGATGCGTATAACATTGAAAGCAGCTAACCATCGTTTAAAGTCAATAAGAAGAGCACTTTCACAAGAAAAGCCATAGTCTTGCAAATATTTCAGATTAAGTCCATGAATGTGTTTTCTCGCCCATTGATCAACATTGGGATCGCAGTTGGCATGTTGATGATAGACACTAACAATCTGATATGTCCAATTGTTCATAGCAATAGCACTGAGCTCCTGTACAGGTTCACCCTCACAATCCATAAAAATGATGATAGAAGCCTAAAACGGAAATTTACACATCTAAGGAAACGTTCTATAACATATTACAAAATGAAGAATTACATCGATGCTTTTCACGACAAAATACACAAATGATATGATGGCAACGAAGAAGTAAAATGTATCTAATAAGACCACGTCTACGACACTCAAAGCACATAAGCGAATTGTCATAGGGTAGAGTTAGGAAAGGACTAGCAATTCTCCTTCTTTGATTTGCGTTTTGATGTAGCATTCTTCTCCGACTTGCGCTTCGTACCACTGCTGTTAAGGATTTGATCAATTATGTCGTCCACGTTGGGTTGTTTCGGAATATATAGGATGGATTCCATATGCATGGAGAGAGAGGCTATTTTATTATCCTTGTGTCGACCATAATATAGCCCATTCACTTTGAAAAGGATATCCCAAGTACCTTCTCCGAGCTCATCACATCTGATGGGTATTGAATGATCTCCATCCTTCTTATAGTAAGTACACCAATGTGATACCGGTAGGCAAATGTGATTACCATCCCAAATCTTTCTATAGGGAGTATCCTTGTCATCTCTCGCCTTCCACTCTTGAGGAAGAGGAGTAGGAATGTTCATATTTAATGTCACGTACTCCTCAATAATATCAAGTTGGTGGCGAATGTACGGACTCACGGGGATCAGTATGTAGTCCCCATACTGATTGTGCATTATCTTGACATCCGTGGAAGGGAGCATTCCCGTTTGGAGTACTACGCTATGATCATCATAACGCAAGGCTTGTTTAAATTTACGCTGTAGCGGTGTAGGATTATGTACCTTGGATGTTTCTTCCACTGGCCTCAGTTGTAGATGATCTGACCGTAGCGAACCTTGTAACGTTTGACCGCCATTTTGTCCTACTAGTGCAGCAGATGGAGTAGATGCCTGAAAATGAAAAAAGATTGTATTAAGTTTACGTTCAAGGGAGGAGAGGGAGGGAAGTAGCGACTTACCATTTTAGTTGGATAATAGAACAGGGAACTAGAGAGAGAGAGAAAATGTGCGTCCGTCACTCGTGTGATTCAACGATGGAATGATTCTCACTGTGGAAGGCTCGCTATTTATAAAGAAATGCTTGATTCTCATTGGATGATGATCCTCATTGGACAATAACATCAAGCTGATTCCAAATCTGGCCTCCGTTTTCCCATCCGATGCTTCGTTTTGAAGCTACAGCCCAAAACGTCCCAAATTCTAACTCTGTCGTTTTTCGCCAATGTTCCAAAATCTTGTAACCGCTCTAACTTTTGAACGAAGACAGATAGGAACAAGCCGATTCTTTCACTGAATTTGTCTCACTCTTAGCTTTCAAACGAGCTATCGCACGACAAAATCCGTCCACTGGAAGCCAAAATCGAAGCAAGCTGTCCAGAGGGGGGGGAGGTCAGTGAAATTTGATGAAAAATGTTTTGGTGACGGTCCCAGGTCGAAATTCCACACTTTGGAAAATTTTCAAAATTTTACCCATACAAAGTCACTCTGACACAGGATTTTTTCAGGTAAGCGAGCTCCGACCTAAAATCTTGTAACCGCTCTAACTTTTGAACGAAGACAGATAGGAACAAGCCGATTCTTTCACTGAATTTGTCTCACTCTTAGCTTTCAAACGAGCTATCGCACGACAAAATCCTTCCACTGGAAGCCAAAATCGAAGCAAGCTGTCCAGAGGGGGGGGACGTCAGCCGAAAATTTTTTCTCTCCGATTAACTTGAAACTCACCATAGCGATGCAGAATTTCACGCTGAATCCGAATCTGACCTCCGTTTTCTCATCCGATGCTTCGTTTTGACGCTACACACCAAAACGTCCCAAATTCTAACTCTGTCGTTTTTCGAAAAATGTTGAAAATTTTTTCTCACCGATTGCCTTGAAACTCACCCTACCGATGCAGAATTTCACGCTGAATACGAATCCGACCTCCGTTTTCTCATCCGACCACTCCTTCCACTCGAAACAACCCATTTTACAACCCAACATTCAGCAGATTGCACCAAAAACATCACACACTATAGCCTCAAGACTAATCCTGGCGGTCGCCCAAGTCCACCACGACCGACACTCTATCGTTCCAGAGGGGGGGGGACGTCAGCGAACAGTTTGTGAACGTGGACCCGCCTGGCCGGCACACCACGACAGACTACATCCTCTGTCGTTCCAGAGGGGGGGGGACTCAGACCCGAAGCACCACGGCGGCCGACCACGACACTCTGCCGTTCCAGAGGGGGGGGGGAGTCAGCGATGGCGGCCATCTTGCGCTATCTGGTGTTTGTCACTTCCTTACTACTGATGGGCACTGCCGGGACATTGTGGCCTAGTAGTGATTGAGTGGGTGGATGACGTGGTTAGGACTGTGGGGATGCACCAAGAGGAGGCGTTAAATTTTGCATTCTAAACTTTTCAACAAAACTCGAAAGTTTCTGAACACCTTATATAGCAAACGGTGGCATGAAGAATGGTGTTTCACAACCAACTTCAAATTTGGTGTTCTCTAAGTCGAACTGAATGGAATGCAAGAATACAAAATGAAAGCAAATTTATAAAAACGCACATGGAACTGCTAGTTATTTCTACCAGTATACGAGTACAATTAAACCTTTCTTTACACCCTATAATTGAATAGCAATGGACAAAAACAAAAAGCTAGCCTCAAGTTCGCATTTTCACGGTCAATGTTTAATAGAAGTCTGTTTGAAATAAATGCCTATGTAAACTATTCGCATTATATTCATCAAAACTTTGAAAACACTCTGTAATTTGAGAACAAACGATGGAAGCAAAAATCTAAGTTCATATTCGTAATTTTCAGGGTCAAATTGACTGAGATTGATGAAAATATTTAGCCAAACAACATTTTTTGAAAATTTGTTTACTAGTGAGTTTGACTATTTATGTATGCATCATACTACATGTAGCTACATGTATCTAGTGATTTTTTATAACAGGCCTGAATTGAAGCTCCATGAGTCTTCGGCTTCGGTCTCAAAAGTAACTTTCCGGTTCAAACTCTGGTAGCGACTAAAATAGGATGCAACTTTTACAAGACATGCCAAGTTGATGCTCAATCATTCTTGTTGCCTTCTGAGTGGCTAAAATATTGGTCATTGCATTCCAACGAGGTCCTTTTGTCAGTTCGCTCAGTTTGCGTCCAATTCAGTTTTGCGCTAAGCCGTTCAGTTCATTAAAAAATGTCAGTTCTCTCAGTTATTTTCCGGTCATATATAAATGTGCTTGACGAATTTTCAGTAGATAAGGTAATTGCTAGTTTTGACGGCATTTAGTATCCAACTGTAGATCCTATACTTTACACTATCGATCACTATTGATTATTATTCTGTCATTTTCAAAACAATCTCCGTTGTTTATTATTCAACTATCCATATTTACTCTCTGAGCGAACAGATATCCGATCAATATCCTCATCTTATACTTTCTCCGGATATCCACGGATCTTCACGGTTTCTACCATTATTTCTCCGTCAGGTTTGGATATCCAGTCTATCTCGGCGGATAATAGATTTTTATTCCAATGAGATCCCTATCTCATCAGCTGATAAGCTTGATATTCATCCAATATCCGTCTTTGTCTTTTGACGGATATCCGTTCTATCGGCAGTACATTCCGGTTATCTGTCTGGCATCCTTTAGTAAACAACGGATGTATAACAGTCGCGACTTCGATGTCCGTTAGCTTTTGATTTGGATATCCGTTGGTTCTCCTTACGCTATCCGCTATTATGATTTCGATATCCATTGGTTATCCATTCGATAGGTGAAGCTATCCTCTATTATTCTGAACAATTCAAATAACCAACTAATTATCCTCAGATTGGACAGAAAATTGCAATCTATAGACTTATGACTGCACTACTAGACTTGCAATGACTTGTGGTGTAATTTTAGGCTCAAAACCGAATAGCAATTCTCATCTTACCTGCTTATACGTATGCACAATAGAATCATTTCATGCAATATGAAATAACAGAAATGCTGATCAAACCTCAAGCAACATAACTTTTAATCCAGTGGATAAAACAAGGTATCCATCAGGATTCAAAACTACTGAAGTTGAGGTATACATGAAAATTGCTGAAAATGAGTTAATAATATCTCTCATATTTTCCTATTTGCTCCAATCATGATCAGGAATTCACATCGCAGTATTCATTTAACAAAAACCTCTGAAACAGATGACTCAGACATAAATGCTGGATAGGCCTAAGTGCAATGAGCTTCTAAAAAAGACATGTTATCATGTTAATGCGATACATGTATATATACTCGTATATATAAATGTAAATAAATTATCAATTCTCAAAATATGCAAAACTTTTAACTATAGCACGAGCGCTTTCTATTACTCTTCAGGTGCATTTAATAGTGTAACAGATGACATAATATGGTAAATATTCAATATTTAAAAAGTACATATAGGTCAAAGATATCAGAGTTGGTTTAGCTTGGGAGAAAAGACGTCGATGAAATATCTTTCCTTGCATTTGCGTGCTATGGGATCATTTTTGTGCATTTTATAGAATGGAAGGATTGTAAATTTCTTTTGTCCACAGATATCAATATGTTCACTGAGTTTGAATTGTATATAATTTGGTTGGTTAATTTGTTGTTTATGAATTCGAGTATGTTCTCTTATTGTGTTTCCAGTTTCACCGATGTAATAATTTAAGCATCCACCGCAAGTCATAACGTAAATTACGTTTTGTATGTTATGTTGTATTTAAGTGTTAAATATAACCAAAAAGAGGCAAATTTCTACGGGCACTAGACGCTTTATTTGATTCGTGCGAGCTTTCGGCTATCCACCTTAATCATGCACATAAAGGGATTAAGGCGGATAGCCGAAAGCTCGCACGAATCAAATAAAGCGTCTAGTGCCCGTAGAAATTTGCCTCTTTTTGGTTATATTTAACACTTGAATCCGGGCACGTGGAGAACCATCTCAATTTCAACATGTTGTATTTAACTTACAGTAGAATAATGTTCCATTGAAATTGTAGTCTGAAGCTTCCTTTATAAAGTCACAAGTCCCGCACCTAGGATCGTGGCACGTTTTAACGGAGTATTTTTGTTGTGTTTCATTGAATTTTGATTTACAAAGAATTCGTTAAAGATTGTTTGGTTGTCTTCGGCTATTAATGAAGGTTTTGTCGATAAAAATATGTTTTGTTTGAGGATCAATTTTAAGGGTACTCTAGCATTGGAAATGAATAACTGAATATTTTTATTGCGAGGATTGTAAGTTGATGCAAAAAGAATTATTTGTTCATTTTTCTTTCCATGGTTTGACTGAAGAAGTTCTGATCCATCAATATTTGTTGCTTTTTCTAAGGCATCGATAATTAACTTTTCAGGATAATCTTGTTGTTGTAAGAAATGTTTCAATTCGTGTAGTCGTTTGTCACGTGTTGAGTTTTCACTAACTATTGTGCATATTCTTCTTGCTAGATTACATGGTACTGCTTTCTTTACATGTCTTGGGTGAGATTATTGAAAGTGTAGATATATGCACAATATATATTCTGTCTCAGCACCACTCACATGTCCTGTCTCAGCACCACTCACATGTCCTGTCTCTGCACCACATCCCCTGTCTCTGCTCCAATTTTCAAAAAATTCATATATCTAAGTCCTGTCTCTGCACCATTCACCCCTGTCTCTGCTCCACAACATACTGTCTGTGCTCCAAAACCCCATGTCTCTGCACCATATATCATGTCTCTGCACCACCAAAACGGATTCTTTTTGAAACAACGCCTGCCTCTGCTCCAGTATTCCATGTCTCTGCACCTTTTTGTCCTGTCTCTGCACCACATGTAAACGAATTCTGTTCAGACTCACGCAACTACTTAGCATTCCGATAACGTTACCTACAGGAAAGCATTTACCATGGCAATATTATCAAATTAAATCAAATTTTCTTTTTTTAAGTAACTATAAAATGAGCGATGGAATGATAACTATCTACAAACTAAAGAAAACAAGTTTGCTGTAAGGCCGAATCAAAGAAGATCTGCATGGAACTTTTGCATTTTAATACTTGACACTTTTTCTAACATTCTAATCACAATAGCACAATATTATAATTTTAATTATGTGATGCTTTGCCTTCGATTTCAATGTTGTTGTACATAAATACCTCTAAACTGACATCATTTCGAATGAGATATGATATGGGAATTGTTTAAAATGTACGTTTAAATACTATCTTCTGAAAGTTTGTCTTCACTAAGAAAATAGGTCGGCTGATTTATAAAAGTATGAATTGGGAATCTACATTTTATGTTGAGTTTACCAAACAACAAAGTTAATCTTTAAATATCGTCCATTCGGCAGATAGCCGCGTTGAAACATTTTCTCCGCTTTCGAGGAGGAGTGTTCACTGCGAAGTTATAAGCAGATGCCTGATGCAAACCGTCGGTAGCACCTGTTCCGGCACCACCTCTTGTGGTAGCATCTCCCGTTGTATTTACAGCAAAAATACCACCATTTATTACAGACAATGTCTCCGTGAATATTAAACCCCTCTTTGCTGTTCCTATACGTACAGATGCAGTGTAGCAGGGATCACGTAGTCAATGTTTGTATGCTTACTCCCGAAGCACTGGAGTGGAGCTTTACACTCCGATACAAATACATTGATTGCCGATGAATGGTGAATTTGAAACCTTTTTGGAATTGTAAATCCGCTGATTAACTTGCAATTACAAAACATCCCTCTAAGTTGAGTAAAACACATTCGAATTTTAAATAAAGGCCATAGTTGCATTATTTATTCGGCCTTTTTGTAAACTAAAAATTAAAAACTTTCTTTAGCAATTCAGCTCTAACTTAACTATCACACTCATTACATTTATTTCATAAAGCATGACTGATTGACAGGCTTCCCGTTGGGTATTGGGATTCCCATTGGGATTGGGCCACCAAAAATTAAATAAGCTAGCACTACCAGGTCTTGTCCACGAAAGAAATGACATACAAAAATTAAGAAAAATCTATGAGCATATGTTGCATATTAGCCCGTTATGGAAGGAATTTATTCTTTATTACTGAAAGGTGCTTCAATTGATAATTAATAGGCATGTTTTGGAAGCACGAAGTTAAAATAATGCAATGACATCTATAGATCACTATAGGCCTAATTTTTTATTCAGGTCTACACCTTATTAGGAATAAGCATAAATGAATTTGTGGTTTTGTTTTCCTCTTTCATTCCATCCTCGAAATCAAGTTTACATTCATTTGAAACTTGTGATTCAGACTATCGCACATCGTTATTTCTTTCTGATCTATTGACGTAAATGCATGCAATTGTGAAATTACCGGGACGATGAAAAAAATTCAGCGAAATTTGTAAAAGGAATGATAATTTAAAAATAAGGAGGGAATAAAGGATGAAGTGGAAAAATGAGAAATGGAGAATGATTTTCGGAAAAGCGGAAAATAATGAAAATAAATAAACTCTTGGTACCACGTTCGGATTTAGAAATAGGTATTGAGGCCTCAGATTGAATCGAAAATTCTTGGAAATTTTTCTTAGAGAAAGATTAAGTGGGAGTGAACGTAAACCTAATTTTAATTGAAGTTGTAGTTGACCAGGTGACGGGAGATCATCTTTCTGAGAAAGTTATACAAGGTAATTAAAACTCCCTTTTCAGTTTAGGCCAATATAATCAAGTTAAAGTTAAAAGTTGTTGGATGGCCATCCAAACATCGACCGTTGAAGGCGCTGGATGCGGAAGGCCTGTCTGCCATACTTTTAACTTTAACTTGATTATATTGGCCTAAACTGAAAAGGGGAGTTTTGATTACCTTGTATAACTTTAATTGAAGTCGTCAGTAGAGCTGCGAAATTTGATTTTGCGTATCAGAATTGTTTTGTCAAAAACGTCGCCGTCCGGACCTTTACTCTCTTGGACAAGCCCAGCAGAGACCGCACCACACATTATTCTGAAGAAACTAAGCAACTAACAAAATTCCTCAACTGAAAGAGGCAGCAAACAGAATTCCATCAATCCCTGGATCCAGCGCGGATTTAGACAATATTTAGTGAAACTGGAATAACAATTTTCCCTTACCGTCGACGCATATATGCCCAGACCTAGTATGAGCCCTGGTGTACCTCCAATATCAGGAACGAGTACAACATCCGTTGAAATCTCTGTTGATTTCGGGAAATGCAGACCGTACAAGATCTGGGGAGGCAGTGAAAAGGGTTCTCGATTACGAGAACGAGTAGGCCAACTATGCATATGTGCAAGTACCTACTTCGAACAAGTTCTGCAGAGATTTTTGTAATCAATGATTTGTTTTACGGATTTATTGATTGATTCATGCTACCAATGTCATCCTCAGTAAATAAAGAATCTATTATTATTAAGGATGCTTTAAGGTTTTTTTATACAGACCGTTTCCTAAATCGTTGCACAGCACAAAAATTCCTGCGTGTTTTGTATAAACTATTCTCATCAAGTGTAATCGCAAATTGATAACTAATTTCTAAATTGATTTACCTGGTCAGCAGAGACACTTGGTTTAGAAAACAGTGTGGTTTGCTTAAATAAATGAAGTAATGGGTGATGGTCTGTTTTGTTATTTTGAGATATCATGTTGTTGACCCTCTTATCACTCACTGTCGTGTCATCATTGATGAGCTCATTGACGCAGGCGTCAGCATTCCTACGGCGCAAAGAAAATGTTTTTGTTTATTGTCAACTGGTGCAGACGAGACAAGTCCTCCTCTGATCTGATATTAAAAATCTTCTGATCTCAAGTGAGGGAAATGATGACTCAACCAATGACTGAGTATGGCAATGTTACAAATTTGGAGCCTGCCATTGAAAAGATGGGTACATATTCTCGGAGCTGATTAGACAAGCATCCTTTTAAATCCAAACTAGAAAAACTCCAGCATTAATGCAACAAAATATATTTTTAATAGTTGTCTGTTGTTGACCGCAGAAAACATTACTTCATCCAACAAATAGCGCAAAATCAGGTAAAAGTGTAAGCTGAATGAAATTGTGCCAAATGTTGTCGAAATTCGAAAAAATGAGAGCTGATCAAAGGCGCGATTCAGTGGTGAAAATCTTAATTTTCTATAATGTGAAACTTCGTCTGTAGGCATCGGTGAAGACAAAGGCTTTTGCAATCATACACATGTCAACAGAGTTACGAGTGGTGTTTCCATTACTTTCGAGTAGGCCAAATTTGAGATAGTGCTAACATTCGTGTACTTTGAGAGAACGAACAGGTAACCTATACATTTGGTGACATATAAAGGAACTGGAGTGCAACTAGGAAACGATTCTCTAGTTACAGAACAAATTCTACAAACGCCTGCTGATGATATACGTCCACTTGCTTGAGCTTTTCATAAATCGAAATGCAATGATGTAGCAGCTGAGAAGATTATCACTACAATGCAATCTGGGAGTATAACATGCAGATCTATCATCAAATGAGCAATTTTAGAAGGCTCATCATATTCCTTTCAAGTACATTCCCTTTAAAAGCATGTAATTTCGTCTATTTTCCGTTATCACCCAAAGTTGCATTTACTCGTAATTATATTTTATTAGACACGTGGCATGCAGCAATGCCAATTACATGCAGCAGCAGACAAACTATACTCACACGACGTGAACAGTGAATTTAAGGAAAAATGTAAAAGCGAATTATGAAACAACTTAAGAAATACAAGTCTTCGAAGTATAGGCCTATGGGTTGAAGAAGTCAATTGTTTTCAATTCAACTGCCTTCATGAGAGTTCTTAGTAAATATGTTCTCTCTTACGAATTATCTAACGACAAGGTTTCACAGTCGTAAGCACTTTTGCGTGTCTACCCTTGTCTACACCTGTGCACTACCATGAAGGTCCAACATTGTACGAGCGTATGCATCAAATATTGTTTTGCATACAAATCTCAAAACAGAAAAAATCTAATCTATTTGCATTTACAAAATATAATAAAGTACAAAAGCTACGATGCATGGCTTGTGAGGACGTGTCCAGAGGACTTTCGTCGGTTAGGCAAATAAACACCGCACAAGTGTAAACGTGCGATTCAACAATTGAATATGCATATATAATTGATGTATATATTGATATTCCTATATCTCCTATTCCATATGATGGGCTGCGACACACATCCTTAGTTAAATTTAGAACAAAATTAAAGAAACTTCTCAATTCTCTGAAATGTAGGTCTAGAAGTAGGAATGTAAGTCTACACCGAGGCCTGCATGTAGGCTGGGTTATAGGCCCATATGTTTTAGACAACCAATACAATCACTGTGGAAGTATCATTGACAACATTTTTGATGCTAGGATTCTTTCCTGGATTCGGTTGGGTTAAGATCCCATTGGAAATTCCTCTTAGGATTGTGATGGACTACCATGTCCACCGAGAACCATGCTGATTCAGTCTCTCGTTCAAATAGTTGTGAAAGAATATAATGGCACACTTCGTGGGAATTCATGTTTGGACCCTTTCATTGCCCTCACAACCAGAGACTCTGAACATTTCACCTCCAACTTTGCATGACTGGTCACCATTATCTCATGAAGTGGTTGTGACTGATTGTATTTTAGTGTCTTCTAATTCTATTCTTTCATTTGACAGTGCAGCAGTAAGTAGGTCGACTACATGACAGAATGAGTTGAATTTTACATTGCCATTGGAAAAGGCATCCAAAATGACGTGATGACATGTTCTGAACGCAAAAGGAAATACTGAGTTATGACTTTTTGCATATTTTCCTAACTGCGTCCAATCGGATTTGACTCCCCAGTCACGCTGCATTTCAATATTATTTTAGAAAAAACATGAGTTCTTTGTCAAATTGACACAGCAACTATTTACATTGATAGATTAGAGAATGAGCAACAGCAAGGGAAAGATATCATATAAGAGATCTGTCACTTTAGCATGCATGGAAATAAAATATTTACGAAAATTTAAATGAGCAAAACGGCTCTGTGTAACTGGCCTGCGGTCAAGGTCATTAAATCGTATAGGATAGGCACTTACCCTTTCGGACTGGCTCTGCTCCTGTTGCCGCTCTCGCTCTTCTTCCTCGGCCTCGTCGGCCCAACTCACCGCTCGGGGCTTTCGCCCTACGGTCGCAACGTCTTCAAGGCGGTTCTCCTCGGCTTTCGCCTCGGACAGTGTGGATGACGTCGGGTTGTCGGTCAACAGGTGACTCTCGTCGCCTGTGAGGCTCAGCTCTCGCAGCCTACCCTCAGCGCCTCCCAAGCTCACGCTGAACTCCGACGCAGGATCCACTGTAATGGACGAAGGTTCGTTTGACAACTCAATTGTCGGTCGTTTCAGTATACTAGCTCGCATAAGCAAACGATCCGACTAGAATCACAAAAAGACTGAACGACTCTCACTCTCAACTTTAAAATCAGCGCGCATTAAAAGTTCATGATAAAATAATGCAGTAAAACCTCGTAAACTGATTCAATAAAACCGCTCAACATGCGCATAAAACGGTTACATCATCCCTCCCCCGGTAAAAAATTTGACGCTCCCGCGTCAAACGAACGAACGACGTAGACCTACCAGGCTTACGCACGACGGACCGAGAGAACCTCGCGCGCGATGTAGCGTAGGACCTTCCGGCCGAGATCTCTTCGCTCACGGTCCGTGTAGTGAGGATTTCTCCCGTTACGAATCGCCGGATCGAAGGGGATCTGGCGTCCGAACACGGCTCGAGCCTCGCGGTTCACCGCCTCCACCGCCAGCCTGGCCTCGCCTTTCAGCTTAGCCGCCGGAGCCTCCACGTGGTAAATTAGCGCGTCTGGGTAGCGTCGCCGGACCTCCCTCCGCAGGTCTTCGAGGTCCTCCCTAACTGAGGGGCTGCGTTTGGTGTTGTTAACGCCAACACCCACTAGGACCGCGGAGACCCGCCGAGGAAGATCCGCGGCATCCCGAAAGCTCTTGGCCGCTCTCGCAACCGTGAGTCCCGGGACAGCGATTGACCAGAAAGGCCTGCGCGTGAAAGGGTACCTCACAAAATTTGAGTCCCCTATCACCAGGACCACTCCGTCCTTTCGGGCGGTGGAGTCTGCCCCAGCTGGCCGGCGGCGGTTGCGACGCGCCGCAGGAGAAGGCTGCCGCGACAACGGTGGCGTCGGACGAGGCGACGGATGAGGCGACGGCGTGGCTGCAGCTTGCGCGTAGCTAGCCACCGGTCGGCTCGGCCTGGCGTCCCTGGCGGCCGCCATCCCTTCTCGACGAAGGGTCTCCAAGACCCTCCTAGTGACTTCCGTCACCAGGGCGGCCTCGGAGCCTCCTCGCGCGGAGGTCGGAGCGGCAGGCGCTGGACGCCCGGCTGGAGCCTCCCGGGGAGCCGCTAGGCGCTGCCGCACCTCGGAGAAGAGCGCGGCTGCTTCTTGCTGAACCGGGTCGTGCAGATAAGGGTGGGAGCGAAACCACCGCTGCACCCGACCCTCCACCTCGGCTAACTTTTGGCGCACTAGATCGCGCCGATCCCGCAACCGGTTCTTGAAAAACCGTCGGAGCGAGCTTAGTGCCCAGGTAGTGACTTTCGTCAACCACTCCTCGAGGGTCGGGTCCGACACCCCCATGAGGACGTTGAGGCTCTCGCCTCTAATGAAGTTCCTCACGAGCTGCTGACCCCAACCCTCGCAGGTCTCGACCGAAAGCGGGCCTAAGCCAGGGCGCGGCGGGGGGTCAACCGCCATCTGTAAATGAAAAAGATCACTACAATCGAATTCATCGGAGAAATTCTCGCTCACAGATTCAAGGTCAATCACTTCCCCTAAACTGACATCCTCTACACCTTCCGGTATAGGAGACAGCGGAGGAAGATTTGAAATGACCGATTGAGGTTCATTAATTTCCGTCGGGACATCCCTCTCTGCCAGGGGTATGTCCGGATCCGGAATATGCACTTCCAAGTCAATACCTGGATCTACCTCAATTTCCTCTCGGAAATAGGGAAGCATTTCTTGCTGAGCTTCCACCTCAGTAGTCTCAGAGGAATGCCGTGTATGATCTCCTTGATCCAGACGAACATCTATCGGGCACGGCTTAACTCTATTCACATGGACCACTTGGTACCTGCCCGGCCGTGCCGGATCTGCCACTTCCACGTTGGTAGCGCTCATAACTCGAGATACAAGATAAGGCCCTCGCCAAGATCTTGACAATTTCGGGCATGGTCCGGTCGGCACCTCCGAGTGCAGCCAGACTAAATCCCCCGACCTGTACTGAGGTACTTTCGTAGCTCTCCGGTCGTAGAAGTGTTTCTGATGCCTTCTGGCTGCCGCCAGGTTATCTCGCGCTACTTGGCCAGCGGAGCGAATGCTGGCCTGAAGCCACTCTGCATAATCCTCCGCCTCCATATTTGAAGATGGAATAGACTCTAATATGACATCGATAGGGAATCTCATTTCTCTTCCCATGAATAATCTTGACGGCGAATAGCCCGTCGAGTAATGAATATTTGATCGATAGGCCCACATGCAAAAATCCAAAGTCTCGTCCCACTTTGCTCTGTCGCGATCAGTATGTGAAAGAAGAAGATTCTTTACTGTCCGATTCAATCTTTCCACGGCTCCATTTCCCATTGCATGATAAGGACTGGAGCGCAATTTTTTAATGCCCAGCAATATGCATAATTGCCGGAAGAGCGCCGATTCGAACTCAGGGCCTTGGTCTGTCAAAATTTCCTTCGGCACGCCATAACGAGCCGCCCAATACTTGAGTATGGTAGATGCTACCGTCTTAGCTGAATGATCCTTCAGCGGCACCGCTTCTGCCCACTTGGTAAACGCATCCACCATCGTTAGGATAAACCTATTGCCATTAGCAGTCCGGTTTAAAGGTCCAATTATGTCCAGAGATAATCTAGCCAGCGGCTCTTCAGCAGGAATTGGCCTTAGGTGTGCTACTGTCTTGGGATTAGGTCCCCGACACTCTCCACACACTCCGCAACTTGTTACCCATCTGTCGACATCTTTCCGCAATCCAGGCCACCAGAATCGTAGGCTGATCTTTCGGAATGTTGACTCCTTGCCTGTGTGGCCTCCCACTGGATTATTATGGTACTGCTGCAGGGATTGCTCCCTAAAGGATGGAGGCAGGACTACCCTCCAGCCCTCATCTTCTGGAAATCTGACGTGTAAAACATCTTCAATCAAAGCCATAAAGGGAAATTGCTTGATAAACTTGGACATCTCCTCAATTCCATGAGTACTTGTCATTTGCGGAGGAGCGCTACGCCCTTGTCGAATCCATGATATTGCATGGGCACTCGCTGAGAATTGCAACTGTGCGGACTTCAAATCTTCGGCTGACCAGCCGTAAGGCCATGTTATGACTGCGATTTGGAATGTCGGCTCTGGCTCCTCTTTTGAACAAGTTGGACAGTCACCGTGAGAACGATGGGGGCGACTCGATAAAGCATCGGCATTCGTATGCTTGGGGTTGGGCCGGTATTCAATCTTAAATTGATATTCTTGAAGCTTCTGGATCCACCTAGCCACTTGTCCTGTTGGCTCCTTGAAGGAATTGAGCCAAGTTAACGCGCTGTGATCCGTACGCAGGATGAAAGGACGTCCCAGGAGATAGGCTCGAAGATCATGAATGAAATACACCATTGCCAACATCTCCCTCCGTGTAACACAATAATTCCTTTCAGCCTTCGTCAAGCATCTACTACCGTAAGCGATTACCCTCTCTAAACCATTTTCATCTTTTTGAGACAGGACACATCCAATGGCTCTATCACTTGCGTCTGTGTCTAAAACGAAACTCCCTGCTTTCGCAGAAAAGTCTGGAAGCGTCAACACTGGAGTTGAGCATAACACCTGTCTCAATTTTATGAAGGCATTCTCACATTCATCTGTCCAAATGAACTTTGCATTCTTGCCAGTAATTCTGTGCAACGGTTCCGCTATACTTGCAAACCCTTTGATAAAACGGCGGTAATAGCTGCAAAGCCCAATAAAACCCCGCAATTTCTTTTGGGAATCCGGGCGTGGCCAATTCATAACCTTTTCAATCGTCGTTTTGTCAGTATGGACACCATCCGCAGAAACGACATGTCCCAAATATTTCACTTCCGATTTAAACCACTGGCATTTCTTGGGGTTGAGTTGGAGGTTCGCTCTACGAAATCTCTCCAGAACGAGAACCAAATTATGCATATGTTCTTCAAACGAACGCCCCATTACAATAGTGTCGTCCAAATAGACTAAACAGGCGTCCCAAGTTAGCCCAGCCAATACGTTGTTCATCAGTCTGGCAAAAACGGCGGGGGCAGTTGTAAGACCCATCGGAAGCACATTGAACTCGTAAAGGCCCCTGTGAGTAGCGAAAGCTGTCTTTTCCTTGGAGTTTTCATCCAACGGCACTTGCCAATAACCCGACTTCAGGTCTAGTACTGTAAAATACTTCGCTCCTGCCAAAGAGTCTAAACTCTCGTCCACTCTTGGCAACGGGTAAGCATCTTTCACCGTTATCTCGTTCAATTGCCGAAAATCCACACAACATCGCAAAGATCCATCTTTCTTCTTTACTAATAAAATCGGGCTTGACCACGGACTATTACTAGGTCTGACTACATCATCTCGCAACATTTCATCCACCATCTTGTCAACATCTGCTCGCTGATGAGGAGGAATTCTCCGTCCTCTGACTTTAATAGGAGGACTCATGCCTGTATTTATTGTGTGATGGAAAAGCGTTGTTCTACCTAACGGTTTTCCTTCCTCGACAAAAACATCGGCAAACTCACGAAGTAAAGCTTCCGCTTTGCGAACCTCATCTTTCGACAAGGTACCTTGACGAATTTGGTCTATCGCCACTTCAACATTAGATTTATGAGCTTTCAACGTAGACTCTTCAGTTACCGTTAGAACTTCCTCAATTGGTTCAAACTGCGCAAAATGCACCCTGAAGGAATTTTCACCTCTGAATGAGTAATGTTAAGCAATTGAAGCCATACTTTACCATTATCTGTCTGCACTACACCATTTGCCATAAGAATACCTTCCGGTAAACTTTGCAAAGGCGTCACCACCCCCAGAATCGCTCTCTTGGACCAGTTTTGACAAATAGCCTTGCAATAGACTGCAGAAAACGGAGGGACTGTCGTCTCCTCAATTAAACTCACTTCTGTATCCAATACATCGACTCGCGTTCTCATGTTAACAGTCGTACCAGTTCTCGCGAACATGATAACTCCACGGCTGTTCAACATGTCAATATTAAATTCTGTAAGGAAATCCTGCCCGAAAATAATATCGTAGCTTATTTCATTGGCCACGACATAATCATAGTTGCAAATTTCTGAACCCAAATTCACTTTCAGCTCGCAAATTCCTGCAACTTGTAACGGTCTTTTCTCCGCGTCTCGTAGCGCGGGGCGTCTAGAGCTATCAATTTTAGCCCCAACCTCTCTCGCTAGGTTTATATGCACGACACTACGATCGGCGCCGCTATCTAACAAGCCCCATCCTCTACGATGGGCGATCGCAAATTCAATGACATTCTTACTGCCCTTCTTTTTCGCAGTCCCAGACAATGAACACTCCGCGAGACCAATTTCGCCTGGAGGAAGATCGAAACTTACTTCTTTGGCCTCGCTTATTCGTTTAAATCACGAAATGGACAATTCCGTCGAAAATGTCCTTCGCGATCGCACGCAAAACATCTTGCAGCGGACTCTCGGTTATTGCTTCCTCGGAAAGCTTCCGCTCGTGGTGGCGTCGGAGTTCTGGGGATCCTCTTATCAAATATTTGTTGATTCCTGAACAGCTCCCGCGGTTGGCGCCAGTTCCTGTCGGTACTGGCACCACCTGACACACCACGGTCTTGCGACCGCACTGTGTGGTTCGAAGGACTTACTTGCCTCGACTGGATGATCGAATTATCGCTAGAATTCGGTCGGAAAGGCCCGGCAGACAAAAGAGGAATCTCCCGAATCCTATCTGTAACCTGCAAAATTTCAGCCACTTCTGCAGGTGGCGTCACCGCAAAATGGCGTGCTACTTCGACATTTGTAGTTCCCTGAATCATTCTCTCGATGATACAGAACTCCCGTTCTCTTCCTGAATGACCCTGGAAAGCCACGCGCCCCAGTTTCCTAAGTTCCCCTTCAAACTCACGCATGGACTCACCTGTTTTCTGAGTACGCGTATAAAAGAGCTCTTTCGCTCGTGCAGCACTAGGAGTCTTAGAGTATTGCCGGCGCAAACTCTTGACGAGCAGCGTCAAATCACTCTGCTCCTCTTCTGAGCGGTTGCTCACAAATGCAAAGACCTCATCGGTCAACAGGGAATTCAGTTGAAAAATCCTCTCTCTCGGAGGATAACTATCGAGAGCATTCTCCACCCTCTTATACCACACCTCAAAATCACCTCCTTTAAAATGAGGAATATTTTTCAATGATACACGCGAAAATGTGGGGGCTTCCGCCGCTTTTCGCACCGAAAGGTCTTTCGACCGATCGGGTTCTGCATACATAATATGCAGAAGCCGGATCAAATCCTCTAGGGTATCATGAGCCCTACCTGAGTCCTGTGCTCGACAAACCTGAGCGTATACTTCATCGCTCAACTTCGAGCACAGCAAAAACTTTCTCTCTCGCACAGGATACGTATCCAGTGCCATCTTAAATCTGCGGAACCACGGAGCAAAATTACCTCCGGAAAAAACAGCCACATGACCTACCGAATATCGGTCGTAAAACATGTCTAAACAAGTTCTCACTTGTTCATGTCTAGCGTGGGATCGGCCGTCGCTGCCACCAAATGTAACTGGCCTGCGGTCAAGGTCATTAAATCGTATAGGATAGGCACTTACCCTTTCGGACTGGCTCTGCTCCTGTTGCCGCTCTCGCTCTTCTTCCTCGGCCTCGTCGGCCCAACTCACCGCTCGGGGCTTTCGCCCTACGGTCGCAACGTCTTCAAGGCGGTTCTCCTCGGCTTTCGCCTCGGACAGTGTGGATGACGTCGGGTTGTCGGTCAACAGGTGACTCTCGTCGCCTGTGAGGCTCAGCTCTCGTAGCCTACCCTCAGCGCCTCCCAAGCTCACGCTGAACTCCGACGCAGGATCCACTGTAATGGACGAAGGTTCGTTTGACAACTCAATTGTCGGTCGTTTCAGTATACTAGCTCGCATAAGCAAACGATCCGACTAGAATCACAAAAAGACTGAACGACTCTCACTCTCAACTTTAAAATCAGCGCGCATTAAAAGTTCATGATAAAATAATGCAGTAAAACCTCGTAACCCGAGTGATCATTTTCTAGAGATTTTACGATTTTCTACTGCCTTTCAAAATCGCTACAGATATTTGATTTGGCAGTAAGCTTTTTATGGTTTTTAGAGACATTTGTATGAGCTAATATTGCCTACTGCAATTCTAGAGAATTCTTACTGGCAGTCATGGCATCCATATAATGTTTAGCAGGCAAATATATCTGTAAATGTTTGCTGGAGACACGTGTCTCCAAACATTTATCGACGACAGACATAACCTCTACAAGAACGTTGAACTCAAGCATTTTTGTATAATACAGCAATTCTTTTACTGTAATATACAAAAGAAAGATATTTGCATATAAATCTCGTATTATTGCCATCTAATGTATTCATAGGAATATGTACATGTAATACAATTTTATACGCAATTACAAAATTCTATCTCATCAAATATATTGTTATGTTTATATATTTGATATATTGATATTATGTCTACATCACATTTAATACTTATTATATTAAATATCACATGAATAAATGAATGTGATATGTAAATGTGCATGTATTATATTCATTTATTACTTGCTTTACACCTGTAAAAAGAACATTTGGTTTTATACATGCGTCCCTTCTCGTGCTACTTTGTCTCCTCTAAATGATTCGCTTTTGATGGAGTGTCACAATGCACGAGGCACAGAACTAAGTCCTTCTAGTCTCTTCTTATCTCTCTTTCTCTCTCCGGAAACTCCGGAGTTTCCTCGAACTGTTTGTTTTTGATCTGGGCCATAGTGCGCGAAGCACAGGGGAACAAGCTTCCTCTTTTTTTTCTCTCTCTCTCTCTCTCACACACACACACACTCTCTCTCTCTCCTTATCTCCATCTCTCCATTCAACTTCTTTTATTCTCTTTTCTCCATTTGAAAGCTGATTTTCTGATTTTGAATGTATCTTAGCTGGAATATTCAAGGTCACAATGCGGATCAGTTGTTCCCCTATTTGCAAGACTGTGATGACTAAAGGACGTAATGTATATACAGATATCCGTCACAATTTTTCTCTGCACACATCTCTCTCCCTACTGTGGAATAAACAACTCGTCGATCGCCTGCCTGTTAATGACTAATGAATGCCCTCATAACGACCTTCGGTCCATGAGTCACATGACAAAGAGGATGCGAGCGGAGACTGTGTATGCTATATCAACCAGGCGTCATCAATTGCAGAGTCATTCCTCTCAGTGCATCGTGCGTGTTTCAGTCATCCCAGCAGCGTCAATACAAGTCGTTCTACTGTCTTATACTTATGGATTTACAAAACTTTTAACTACGCCTCAAGTCAGTCATTTGTGCTTTGAACATTCAGAGGATTCTGTCGTACAATTCGACTTTCACAACCATTTTCAGGATTACGCCGACGCATCTTTTCATTCTGGAAATAATTCCCGATCTTCTCTTTTCTTGACATGGTACTAAAACCAAGCGGGTCACTCCTTTGTATTTGCCTTTGAGGTTATGCACAAGATAGAAAATCAATAAGGTAAAACCACAGCGCTTCGTGTCACAGACACATCAAGGGGTGGGACCTTGCAGTGCGAATGTTTAGCGCACGGTCCCACCTGACACGAAGCGCTGTGGTTTTACCTTGCTGGATTTTTATCTTGCACATAACCTCAAATAAAAGGCAAATACAAACGAGAGACCAGCTTGTTTTTAGCACAATGCCAGGAAAATTGAACTACCTCCTGTTCCTAACCTTCAACATCATCTTCATCTACACGTTTTGATTCGCATCATTCTGACTCAACTACCTAATATCTCTTCACTTTCGCTGAAAACCATTAAACAAGTGATTGATTATATTGCTGAAAAGTCATTTGAAGTGAAATTATATTGTAATCAAATATTCGATCCACACACCGCTACAGTCGAACAAATAATCGAATAATACAAGTTGAATCTCTGAAGGAGGATTGGAGAAAATGGGAAATATAATGTGAGCTTTATTATTATTTTTAGGTACTGTTCAATACCTCAAATTCGGTAGTTTTGAATCCTGGTGGATGATTTAATGTATCCACAGGACTTAAAATTACGCTTGCTTGAGGTTCGATCGGCATTTATATTATTCCTAATTAATCGCAAAATATCGGGAAAATTGTTGCTTGTCTGAATGCGTTTATAAATTGATGTCTGTAGGCCTTTTTGGCAGTAGACGATTGATGTCTGTAGGTCTTTTTGGCAGTAGAAAATTACTGCTTTTTGCAGTAGACAATGCGCGATAATTCTACTGCGAAATTTTATGGGATTTCCATAGAAAATGATCACTAGGGAAACTGATTCAATAAAACCGCTCAACATGCGCATAAAACGGTTACATCTGTAATAAATATGTATAGAATTTAAACAAACACAGTGTAAATCTGACATCACTTCCAAAGAGCGTTTTTTTCGTTGGAAAGAAAGTAAATCAGCAAGTAGCTTTCCTACACATGCACATTTACTCCCAGATCAATGTAGTTTATCTTCATATTGCCTTTTGGCTCCATGTTTTTATGTTCTCGATTTTATTGTCCAACACACTAAACTCGGATCTTTTGTTAATCTTTTTGTTTGTCAAATTAAGAGCAAAATAATTGACATGATTCTTTAAAAATATAATTGTGGTAATCCATGGATCAAGCTGATGGGGAAACAAACTTGCCAGAAATAAATTTTTGCCATTTTGATCCCAAGTGGTGCAGAGAACACGGTAAATATATATAATTTTTACATAATATCCACTAAATGAGATCAGTCGGTTGATGAAGCCTCTTTTTTGTATAAGATTGATACTGCAGACAATGTTGCAGATGTTTTGACTTATTTGCGGTCAATGCAACCCTTCAGTACATCCGCACTCCCATTTTTTTTAAAAACTAACATATCCCTTTTTTAGTGTTTTTTCAATGTACAGAGGAGAATAGTTCATCAGACTAGCTAAAAAATCTGGCTATATCTGCCCAAGCTATGCTATTATTGATGTGCACTTCCGAACTCAACAACAGAACCATTGTTTTGGAGAATTACATCTTGATGGTGCAGAGACAGGATTTAAATACAAAATTTTCGATTTCAAGTCATGATTTAGACCATTTATCATGCTCAGATTGCAAAACGAGCTACATATTCGGTTTCTATGCCTAATGATGCATAATATTACGTCATAAACTCAAAAAAAATTTGGACGATCTTATCGACCCTCATCCATATTTCTCGTTTAATCTAGTATGCCCGACAGGCGACAACCCTATTTTCTTGGTTGAAAATCGGAGATATATATAATCTTCGATATATATTATTTTATGAATTTCTTCTGATGACACTTTCGGTGAAAAAATGTTATAGGAGCATGAACATTGGTAGACAATGCGATGTTCCTCAAAATTTCATCGTCCAATTTTGCCAAATAAAGTGGCAATCCGCGATTTTTGCCTGTAGGAAAAATGTCAAATTTTTAGAACAAGTGATGTTTCATGAGCTCCAATCATCATCCCAATGTATTTTAGTGCATTTCCAAGGTTGACCCGAAGTTTTGGCACCTCTCGAGCTTCATACTCAACTCCGCATTTGAAAAATTCGACTTTTTTAGTGGAGCTGAGACAGGAGATAAGTATATATATATATATATGCATTTTCCTATATCAACTTCTCGAATTTATGAAGCAATAATAATATTGAATTTCGTTGGACTCGCCTATAAATTCACTTTATAATAACCAATTTCATGATGCGAAAGTATGTTAGAAGTAAAGTTGTAATGACTGAAAAGGTCGGGGATAAATAAGAATTAAGATGTGCCCATAGAGTAAGTATATTTATAATAGCTTGAGAATAATTATAAGAGCTTATAATTATTAATATTCATAATCTCTCCTCTAAATATCATTCATGCGCTTCTTGCTATAATAAAATAGCACTATATATTCAAATGCAGTTTGTGCAATTTCAATGTCCTCTCCTTCCAGAGCTATCTTAAATTCTTCATCTTTGTCTGCTTCATGATATTATCATCTATCTGTAAATATTTCCATAACATTATCATATTCGTAATTGCAATATTGTTTTGCCATATTTTGTATACGTGTTCTCGACTGAGAAATAAACGTTTTCATATTTTGATATGTACCTACTATGTGGTTGTGCCCAAAAAATAATCATGAAAAAGTGATTTTCGTACATAATAAAACTCGCGTAAATTCCAAAAAATATAGCGAGCACAGTCGATGGACTATATGGACTTCCATTCATCGTGACGCGTCAAGGGAATTCCAATTGGAATCCCTCAAAGAATGATTGTAGGACATGCTGAGGAAGCGTCAAAACTCACAAGTCTGTTAGGTAAATTGTCACCAAGCCGTTGTTGCGATTAGAACACTTCGCTATTGGACCAACAAGCAGCCAACATCTTCGTTCCTACTGGGATATCTTGACGATGTATGAAGTTATCCGATGATTTCTATATTCGCTGGTCATCCTTGTGATGCGGGAAGTTATTCTACCTCCAGTTGTTTTACAAAAATTTGGAGATGATCATTTATTGACTTATAACCTGTTTATGATCTAGGTGCAAGATCTTAGCATCGTAAACCAAAAACGCGATTCTAAAAAAAGAAAACGCAAGTATTTTGATCAATCAGAAATACCTGGATGCTACATAGTCTTTGGGTTCATAATGGCTAATTATACAACTAAGCTTAGGTTTTGCAAATTGAGAATGAAATCATGATGACAATTGACAATCTTTTCACCGTGAAAAATAAAACTAGATTAAAATGGAGCTAAATCAATTGTTTGAGTTTCATTTTCTTAGGTTGCTGTCTTAGCTGCTGCCCTTTGCAACCTAAAAGCGCAATTTGTGGATGACGGATTTAAGCAGATTTTCTAAAGAATTCCGTATATACCACATGCATGCAGATAGTATAAGGATAAACTTCAGATATCCGCAACCATCCAATGATTCTCTGTATACTGGCGGAGTCCTACAGAGTTCCGCATCTATCCGATAATTCTGAGGAATGAAGCGGACATCTTCAAGATATCCGTAGATGTCACTGAAATGGTGGATACTAACGGATATCTTAATGATATCGCCACATTATCCGTAAATTTCCATTTCAAAATTTTATCTTTTGAGACATCCGCAATATATCTTGTTATCCATGGGATTTGCGGACTAAAACGCATGCCCGTGAGACATCCGGTGATGCACGAATAACCTCCTGTTGGAAGGGTGCACTTATGTAAAAGCTAAGTTGCTACAAAATGGGCGAAGTAGACAAATATATCTCAGACAAATTTAGCTTGTATTTGAAACTATATGCAAATTCAGTTGCTGTCACATAGGAGTGTGTTGCTTCATCATAAGCCAACCTATTAAATTAAATTAGTGCTAAATTTAACAACTTCAACGGTGTGAGCGGTGCATTTTGTAACAAAGGAAAAACATAGTACAGTTAATATATCAAATGGGTTTGATCATCATTGCAAGTAATTATTAATGCATGCATTTTTCGAAGGCTTGGGAAATTAGAAAAACAAAAGACACATTTAGCTCTTCTCACTAATTTACAATAGAACTTGAATTTCAATATTTAGAATAGAGAAAATTTAGAATATTAGGACATTTGATTGCAGTAGATCTTGCAATCAAAACTTGAATGCACATGAAGTTGAGGACGACTTTGTTTTTAAAGACCAAATTAAACCTAAATTATTTATGGCGAATACGATGCCAAAGGCCTATAGCTACCTTATATTCGAACATATTTTATTGCAAATGAAAAGCAGAGCTTTTTCAATATGATTAAAATTTATTCCTATCTGAAGCACAAGGCAAGAAGTAAGGATTATGTATGAATAGGGCAGTGATACATATTTTGTGCAGTTAATCTGAATTTTTCAAAAATTACTATCTTTTTTGGACTTGAAAACATCACTTTCTACGTGTTAAATCAGACCACACATTTCAACAAATCCAATAGGCATTGAAACAGACAATATCAAGAATATGTTAAAGCAATCAGGATTGTCCGAAATGACTCCTGCTCAATATTTTTATTCATCTTTACTTCTCTCCTCCGACATTATATGCCGCGATAATTTTTGTATTGTTTTAATTCCATGGAACAATTTATTTACCAGCATTTGCTGGTGAGGATAAAGAATTCAGCAAAATGGGGGACCAGGTGTTTTGCCTGAAACAGCCTGTGTTTTACCTTGAGTGCACAACTCCAATAACCTGTTGATAATTTCTCTCACTTTCACAATCATGCTTTCAATTTGCAAACTGAATTCGCGTTGAATGGCTCCAAAGTATATCAGTATAATGTATTAGTATAATATATGTCCACCCCGCTCTGAATTCCTTCAAAATCCTCCAATCGCCACGACTCCTTCAGATTCTAAGAATTCAGATCACTGCGCAAAAGTTTTCTCGATAATGTTGGGTCCTCCGATCATTTCAAAAAAGTTAGCAGGCGCACGAAAAAACGTTCACAAACGTCTCTGTAGAACTTGACATCGTCTGTGTCTCTTTGCTGTGTGATCCGGTTGATAACAGTCACTGAAATTGACTGATTAGCGTTCTGAAGCAATGACAAAACAAAACACATTACACGAATTTGCAAGAATTTAAGCTGGTAGGAAAAACAATTATTTATTTAAAAACCTTTTGGAGGTATGACATACCGTTGTAATCTGCAGTGTGATTGATTTTAGGTTGATACTCTTTTATCATTAAAGCTTCTACAACATTTATATGATGATTACTGTTACCTTTATACCTTATGCGAAATTGATTACTTATTTCATACGTACAATGATTACATGTATTGATATGTTTGTAAACTGCTGTATCTGTACTTCTATGCTCTTCGATCCTTTGTTGGAGTCTTCGTTTGGTTTTGCCAATATATTGGCTGCTTGGATCACCCAAGCATGTGAATTCATAGACCACACAATACTTCAGCAAAGGTCCCGATTTGCATTTCAAAGAGAAATATGATTTTACTTTCGTACTCGTAGTGTTGAATACAATCTTAGAGTTGATACCGTATCTTTTGTATATTTTCATCAAATTATTCCGTAATGTAAGCGATGGTTGACCATTATACGGCAGTACTGTATAGTTTACATGTGCATCTGCTGTTCTCGTACATGTATCATTGTGCCCGTGAAGAATTATCAGTAACACAGGCGCTAAAACAAGTACATTATGCCATCTGGTAGTGAACCAGCTAAAATGCACGGTACGATAAAAGTACATAAAACTAACGCTCCTGCTCGACCAATTGTCAGTACAAGAAGGTCGTACAATTACAATTTGGCCAAGTACCTCGATACAATTATCAAACAACACATCAATAAAACGTACTTGCTGAGTTCAACAGCTGAATTTATTGACAGAATTAAAGAAAAATAGTCGGTATTTAATAAGAATAATGTCTTAGTGAGTTTTGACGTGGAATCACTGTTTACCAATATACCTGTAGATGAAGTTGTTAACATAGCAGCTAACCTAGTATACAGTAGTAATTCAAACAACAAACCGCGATACGGTAAAGATGTTTTCATAAAACTATGTAAATTCGCTACACAAGGTAGCTTTATGTACAATGATAATATGTATACTCAAACAGATGGAGTTTCGATGGGTTCATCGTTGGCACCAACGCTTGCCAATCTCTTCCTAGCAGAATTAGAACAAGGTTGGATGGGAGAACAATTTTCGCCCCTGTTCTACTCCAGATATGTAGATGACTGCATATGCGTATTTGATAACGTCGACAAAATTCACAAATTCCATGAGTACCTAAACAGACAACATCCTAACCTAAAATTCACCACTGAAGTGGGCAACAACAAGTTACCTTTCCTAGATGTATTCATTAACACCGAAGATACTTTACAAACTTCCATTTACCGTAAAGATACGTATACTGGCCACTTATTAAATCACAATTCCGTTTGCCCTAGGCAATGGAAAGTTGGACTTATTAATGGGATGTTACATCGAGCATATACAGTATCAAACTGCTGGGAAATGTTTCATAACGAAGTAAAAAACATGACTAGTATTTTTCAGAGAAACGGCTACCCACGGAGTACAGTAGAAAAAATCGTACGTAGCCTTCTTAACAAAAAGAATACAGTGATTTCCAACAGGTACAATGATACATGTACGAGAACAGCAGATGCACATGTAAACTATACAGTACTACCGTATAATGGTCAACCATCGCTTACATTACGGAATAATTTGATGAAAATATACAAAAGATACGGTATCAACTCTAAGATTGTATTCAACACTACGAGTACGAAAGTAAAATCATATTTCTCTTTGAAATGCAAATCGGGACCTTTGCTGAAGTCTTGTGTGGTCTATGAATTCACATGCTTGGGTGATCCAAGCAGCCAATATATTGGCAAAACCAAACGAAGACCCCAACAAAGGATCGAAGAGCATAGAAGTACAGATACAGCAGTTTACAAACATATCAATACATGTAATCATTGTACGTATGATATAAGTAATCAATTTCGCATAAGGTATAAAGGTAACAGTAATTATCACAGTAATAACAGTATTAACAGTAATAATAAGCACCAAATTGATCGCTGACTAAGTCTGTGATCAACAAAAGCGCTATGCACCAACAAATCTTATTGGTTAAATTGACGGTAATCAGTGTCTAAGTTAAACAGCTCCCTACCCTTCATTAGCCAAGCAACTTTGCATGTGTGCTCACAAGTGATCGATCGTGATGCATCGACATAACGATTTCTACGAAGCGGAACGTCGTGGTGTACTAGGAAAGAGAAGAAAGATCAACGAAAGGCCCATCGATATATTATCCAAATATACAGACGAAGAATTCCGCCTTCGTTTTAGGCTTGGCAAGCCTACCTTCATGCTTCTCCTTGACATGATACGGGAGGAATTGACCGTTAGGAGTTGTGGCAACAATCCAACATCTGTCGAACTTCAGCTCCTCATAAGACTTCGTTTCTTTGCAACCGGCTCTTTTTCAACTAACCGATGGGGATTTGTTTGGAGTGCACCAGACTACAGTGTGTCGCATAGTGCATCGAGTAGCCGCTATCATAGCTGAGAAAGGAGATACATATATAACCTTCCCAAACTCTTCCGAGCAAAACGTCGAACGTTGCAATTTTTATAATTTATTTGGATTCCCAGGCATCATTGGAGCAGTTGATGGAACCCATATTAAGATCGAAAAGCCTGGAGGAACGGCATCAGAACTATACAGGAATCGAAAAGATTTTTTTCAATCAACACTCAAGTCATGTGTGACAGCAGACTAAAAATCAGAGATTTGGTTGTGCGATGGTATGGTAGCTCCCATGATTCAAGAATTTTTTGAAATTTGAGTTTGAGTAATAGGCTCGAATGTTTGCCTTCAGGATTCTGGCTTCTGGGTGACTCAGACTACCCATGTCTCCCCTATATCTTGACCCCTTTTTGCGTCCTAGTTCTCGTGGGGAAGAAGCTTACAACAAAGCTCACTGCAAGGCAAGAAATGTCGTGGAGCGCTGCATTGGAGTTTGGAAACGTCGCTTTCCAGTCATCAAGTATGGTTTATGGGTGCATATTTCTCGATGCCCTGCAATTATAGTAGCAACAGCTGTTCTTCACAACATGGCAATTGACGAAAAAAGATCCTAACTTTGGAGAAGACGATTCTATTGACTTGCACGAAATAGTTTCTCACTGGATAACTGCATCTGGATGTAACGCCATCCGTAACTCGATAGTCTCCCAGTATTTCTCTTGATCATTTATATTTAGCATTTTCAATGTACATGTAAATGTATGTATGTAAATCCACATGTAAACTTGTGTTGATTACATGATTGACAAATGGATCTCTTGTTTTTTTATACTTTCTAACGGGTGACACATACAAGTTTTACTGAACTGTACTTTGTATTGCACCAAGTAGTATTGTCCTGAACTGTAGTGTAGTACATGAATAGGCTAGACATGAGAAGATATGAGATGGAAGATGCGTAGGCCTAGGCTATTATCAGATATTCAATGGTTTCAATGTTCCTCAGATAACATGAAGATTATAAAGGGAGAGTATACGGTATTCCATCACCAAAAATACGTAGCATGATTATGATCGTTGGGCACAATACTTGTGCACTCTATATAATAGCTCGAAGCAAGAAATCAAAAGATCTTTCTTTGTGTCGGATTTTTTATTCCAGTAAAACTACAGTATAACAGAGACATCACTTGTTCAGTAGATTACTCATCTTTAAAACGCTGTCGTTTCTCTTGTAAAAATATCATTTTTGCGCGATAATATTCTTGCTTTAAGCGAATTGCCACGAGTTGTTCTTTCTTTTCTTCTGACATCATTTGAAGAAGATGCTGCTGGTATGTGCTCAAACCGCGCTTACGTAAGTTTCGTGAAGGCTTGCAGGCAGATATCGGCACAACGTTCTGCTCACGATCCGCATAGCTTGAGCCTGCAATTTAAATAAGAGGATGCGAAGTTTCAATAAAAAGGTGCAGCATGTGGGATGCACCGTACAAACTAATTTTGATTTTCAATTAGGTCCTACTGATAGGTTTTATCACTCTAACTTAAATAATGCTTTTATTTTCTAGCACCATATTTACTTACCGGATACACCCATTGCTGTTAGTTCAATTGTGTTTTCTTGTTTGTTATCATCATACGTCCCATTGTTATCTGTAATGAAATTGTACAAACAATGAAGACATGTCAAAATTATTGCTCTTCATTTTAAAATTATCATGCAAAAAGAAAACCCTTCCATCATTATACCATGCTAAAATTATCCAATGAATTGATTGAAATATATTTGAAGTTACCGTAAAACCTCTATTTGAACGGCACCTCTAGTATAACGGCAGTCTAGAGGAGGAGTTGAAAAATTGAATGGCATCATCTAATTGAACGTCACCTCTGATTAAACGGCAGTGAGGGGAAATGTTCGAAAAATGGAGCGGCATGCCATTGTAATAGAGTTTTTACAGTATTCTTAATTACTATTAATGAGGAAAATAAATTACTTATGACTTATTATATTAATACATACAGGCGTTAAACTTAAATTTTCAATAATAGTTATGATGCATTTTATATGATATACATAGAATTTGGTAGGCCTACCTTTCAGTTTCTGTAGGCCTACAATTTCTGTCATAAAGAGTGCATGGGCCTACATACATTGTGCCAAGTATTGCTTGAAAACAATGTCAAAGTACATCATACTCATAGCGTATTATTATCACAATCATTTCAGAAAACTCAATACTTACTTACCATCAGTTGGTGACGTGTTTTCAACCGTGACAGAGACTCCGAAGTCGACTTCATAATCCTCCGCATCACCCACATCAGCAGATTGAAGTAATTGAAGTAGATATTGGCCAGGACGGTCAGCGACAGCGTCAACTCGGTCGAGAGTATTTGCTTTTGATGTACACGCATCTTTCGGCGAAGAGTCCAGTACATGTATAGCTCGATCACAATCAAAGGTGTTTATCAAGTCGGATGGCGCATGAAGCTGTTCTGCAGGTACAATGTTTAGAACTCTTTCTGTGAGAGGAGATATCTCAACCCTTGATGGGCCACCACCGGTTCCGCGACATTCTTTTTTCTTTTCTGTTATTGTTTTCTTTGCATCTTGTTTTGTTCACCTCCAAAATTCCTTCAGCTCTTTGCTTGACCTCTGTCCAGCACCTATCGCATTGAATTCTTCCTCGATTGCTTTCCAAGCGTTTATCTTTCTTTGCACCATTGGACCATGAGTACTTTTGTTTTCTATTATGTTCATTTTCTGCGGATTTAGCAATTCAATCAATGTTGACTGTTCGATACTACTGAAATTTTTGGCTCTTTTTCATTTTTGTTTTCTCCTCAGACACGCTCATGATGCAAGAAGCTAATTTATGAAGATAACTGGCTAAGGGGCGGGTGCGAAAGCTAATGAATGAGTGAAACGGTCGCTTATGAGCGCAGGCCGATGCATTATCAGTAGAGTGACAAATTGCTTTCTTGATGCGAGATTGAAAGGTGGATTTGCATTTAGTGAGAAAAAACAATGATCACGGTGCAGTTATTTACTCTATTGATGCGACTGGCTTCGTCTGCATCGAGTGAATGACTCACTCAATGCCGAAGTAGTGATAACCTGAGAATTCCACGGTCTTCATTCGAAGTCATACATTCCTCGACGCTACCAAGTTGTGTTCATGGGAACTTAAATTTTACAACGCGTCAAGATGAAAGTCTGCTAAACACTTTCTTCCAGATGACCTCTGTAAAGAACAAATCCTTCGAAAGTCATTGATTAGCTAGTCAGTGACTAATTTCATTCATCAAAATTGGTGCTTACCTTTTCTAATCGTTGACTTTCTTGCTGTTTAGCAAGTCATTGATTAAGTGGTCGTTTAACGAATGTTGGTGCATACGGCTGCAAATGTTGTAGAAGCTTTAATGATAAAAGAGAATCAACCGAAGATCAATCACACTGCAGATTACAACGGTATGTCATACCTCCTAAAGGTTTTTAAATAAATAATTGTTTTTCCTACCAGCTTAAATTCTTGCAAATTCGTGTAATGTGTTTTGTCTTGTCATTGCTTCAGAACGCTAATCAGTCAATTGCACCAGCCGATCGCTGCATCAAGTCTCATTCGTCTCCTGAAGCCGCTGTTGTGTGTAACTGTCAAGCTCGTGACCGTGACTTTTAAAACAGCTCTATATCTTCATCTGGTTTTATTCTTCGCAGGCACTCTGTAAGTAGCCACAACTTTTAACTTTGTGTGCTTGTGATTCCATTTTTAATATTTACTACACGGTATATATCATTAAGATAGCGTTGCGTATTGTTTTTTCATTACCTTATTAAAAATTTTCATGCGAGCATGAACTCTTGATAAGGACCAATGAATGGTCGAAAAGCTTTGAGTCAATAAATTAGATGTGTAACAACATTGTTGTGTTGACTATTCTATGGGTACTTAAAAGTGTCAAATTACCAACCTATTTCTACAGCCTGCAAAAGCTGTACAACATTCCTGTATCGGAATGTAGAAGATTTGAAAAATAACCGAGAAAAGACACAAGCTAAGATTAGATTTGGAATACTTTGAAAAATGCCTTTTTCTCAATGTCACACCGAAGTTTCTGCAGTTCAAAATACCGAACTTAGATGCAATTAAAAGTAATGTAGAAAATTATCACAAACTGACCCGTGAGTCACATATTAAGTATGTCAAGCGTGAAATAAAAATTAATGATCGCAAATATAATGTTTCATAACGAAGCAAAAAACATGACTAGCATTTTTCAGAGAAACGGCTACCCACGGAGTACAGTAGAAAAAATCGTACGTAGCTTTCTTAACAAAAAGAATACAATGATTTCCAACGGGCACAATGATACATGTACGAGAATAGAAGATGCACATGTAAACTATACAGTACTATCGTATAATGGTCAACCATCGCTTACATTACGGAATAATTTGATGAAAATATACAAAAGATACGGTATCAACTCTAAGATTGTATTCAACACTACGAGTACGAAAGTAAAATCATATTTCTCTTTGAAATGCAAATCGGGACCTTTGCTGAAGTCTTGTGTGGTCTATGAATTCACATGCTTGGATGATCCAAGCAGCCAATATATTGGCAAAACCAAACGAAGACTCCAACAAAGGATCGAAGAGCATAGAAGTACAGATACAGCAGTTTACAAACATATCAATACATGTAATCATTGTACGTATGATATAAGTAATCAATTTCGCATGAGGTATAAAGGTAACAGTAATTATCATATAAATGTTGTAGAAGCTTTAATGATAAAAGAGTATCAACCGAAGATCAATCACACTGCAGATTACAACAGTATGTCATACCTCCAAAAGGTTTTTAAATAAATAATTGTTTTTCCTACCAGCTTAAATTCTTGCAAATTCGTGTAATGTGTTTTGTTTTGTCATTGCTTCAGAACGCTAATCTGTCAATTGCACCAGCCGATCGCTGCATCAAGTCTCATTCGTCGCCTGAAGCCGCTGTTGTGTGTAACTGTCCAGCTCGTGACCGTGACTTTTAAAACAGCTCTATATCTTCATCTGGTTTTATTCTTCGCAGGCACTCTGTAAGTAGCCACAACTTTTAACTTTGTGTGCTTGTGATTCCATTTTTAATATTTAGTACACGGTATATATCATTAAGATAGCGTTACGTATTGTTTTTTCATTACCTTATTAAAAATTTTCATGCGAGCATGAACTCTTGATAAGGACCAATGAATGGTCGAAAAGCTTTGAGTCAATAAATTAGATGTGTAACAACATTGTTGTGTTGACTATTCTATGGGTACTTAAAAGTGTCAAATTACCAACCTATTTCTACAGCCTGCAAAAGCTGTACAACATTCCTGTATCGGAATGTAGAAGATTTGAAAAATTAACCGAGAAAAGACACAAGCTAAGATTAGATTTGGAATACTTTGAAAAATGCCTTTTTCTCAATGTCACACCGAAGTTTCTGCAGTTCAAAATACCGAACTTAGATGCAATTAAAAGTAATGTAGAAAATTATCACAAACTGACCCGTGAGTCACATATTAAGTATGTCAAGCGTGAAATAAAAATTAATGATCGCAAATATAATGTTTCATAACGAAGCAAAAAACATGACTAGCATTTTTCAGAGAAACGGCTACCCACGGAGTACAGTAGAAAAAATCGTACGTAGCTTTCTTAACAAAAAGAATACAATGATTTCCAACGGGCACAATGATACATGTACGAGAATAGAAGATGCACATGTAAACTATACAGTACTATCGTATAATGGTCAACCATCGCTTACATTACGGAATAATTTGATGAAAATATACAAAAGATACGGTATCAACTCTAAGATTGTATTCAACACTACGAGTACGAAAGTAAAATCATATTTCTCTTTGAAATGCAAATCGGGACCTTTGCTGAAGTCTTGTGTGATCTATGAATTCACATGCTTGGATGATCCAAGCAGCCAATATATTGGCAAAACCAAACGAAGACTCCAACAAAGGATCGAAGAGCATAGAAGTACAGATACAGCAGTTTACAAACATATCAATACATGTAATCATTGTACGTATGATATAAGTAATCAATTTCGCATGAGGTATAAAGGTAACAGTAATTATCATATAAATGTTGTAGAAGCTTTAATGATAAAAGAGTATCAACCGAAGATCAATCACACTGCAGATTACAACAGTATGTCATACCTCCTAAAGGTTTTTAAATAAATAATTGTTTTTCCTACCAGCTTAAATTCTTGCAAATTCGTGTAATGTGTTTTGTTTTGTCATTGCTTCAGAACGCTAATCTGTCAATTGCACCAGCCGATCGCTGCATCAAGTCTCATTCGTCGCCTGAAGCCGCTGTTGTGTGTAACTGTCCAGCTCGTGACCGTGACTTTTAAAACAGCTCTATATCTTCATCTGGTTTTATTCTTCGCAGGCACTCTGTAAGTAGCCACAACTTTTAACTTTGTGTGCTTGTGATTCCATTTTTAATATTTTCTACACGGTATATATCATTAAGATAGCGTTACGTATTGTTTTTTCATTACCTTATTAAAAATTTTCATGCGAGCATGAACTCTTGATAAGGACCAATGAATGGTCGAAAAGCTTTGAGTCAATAAATTAGATGTGTAACAACATTGTTGTGTTGACTATTCTATGGGTACTTAAAAGTGTCAAATTACCAACCTATTTCTACAGCCTGCAAAAGCTGTACAACATTCCTGTATCGGAATGTAGAAGATTTGAAAAATTAACCGAGAAAAGACACAAGCTAAGATTAGATTTGGAATACTTTGAAAAATGCCTTTTTCTCAATGTCACACCGAAGTTTCTGCAGTTCAAAATACCGAACTTAAATGCAATTAAAAGTAATGTAGAAAATTATCACAAACTGACCCTTGAGTCACATATTAAGTATGTCAAGCGTGAAATAAAAATTAATGATCGCAAATATAATGTTTCATAACGAAGTAAAAAACATGACTAGTATTTTTCAGAAAGACGGCTACCCACGGAGTACAGTAGAAAAAATCGTACGTAGCTTTCTTAACAAAAAGAATACAATGATTTCCAACGGGCACAATGATACATGTACGAGAACAGCATATGCACATTTAAACCACTGACATCAGTAGGTGTCTATATCTTTGTAATGTATAATCGGTAGGAGGTTATCAGCGTTTAACTCCTGCATTTAACCTCCTGCAATCGCTATCTATGAACTGCTGGGAAATCTCAGTACTGCAAAACAAATGTAATGTAAGTAATTGTATTACTATCAACTATGACAATCTCATTCTAAATATGTGATTTTTAAGTATAGTGATCAGTCTTTACGAATATAAATGTTGAAAGAACAGTTTTGAAAATTTCCTCCAAAAGATACATTTTCTGTGGAAATTCTTTCGTTTTCATTATTGCATTGGTTATTGGTTGACATTGGTTGACATTGACGACTACATGTAGGTGCCTGAGCATCACTTTTTCTCAATGCATGGGTCACCTTTTCGTTCATCGATCCCATGTCGATGTAATTTAGATCTGCCTCTGATACATGACCAATACGCTTTTTCGCTACTTCATTTGGTAATCCTGATGCTATTATTCGCGTTTTTGCAGTTCTTCTTGTACTTGTGTTTGTAAAGTTACCTTTTGCTTTTATGCTCATCATTAGGTTCTTGACTACTTTTTCAATTTGATGAATACCTAATGGAGTTTTTTTGAACCAAGTTTCATTTTTGGGTTGTTGTATAGGTGTAAGATAAAAGGACGTTATTTCTTTGACATTTTCTCTGTAATGGACGAACTTTTTGTAGATCTTCACTGGACATCTCTCCGGGCTTTCAAAGTTTGGCAGCACATGTACGACTTTTGGCTCCATTCTGGCTTGTTTCATCCCAAATAAACGAGATTTAGAGGTGTTTTCTTTGTACTGAAGCACCTCCACGCCATCTTTTTCTATCAATCGCAATTGATCGTTTTGATCCCCAAAAGTTAAGTGTTTGTGCTCCGTATAGCAGCACGCAACCCTAGTTCAATGCTTAGAACATAAATGAGTGTGTTCTGTAGCTGTGTAGGGGAACTCGTTCCCAGCCCGTTAGGCCCGTTAGTCCATAATTTCTCTTCAGAGTTGAAAGATATTATGTCACTTCTTTTGGTTATCTTTACGTTGCCTTCCTTTGCACTTGCCTTCATCTCACCGTCTAACACTTTTCTTGATTCATTGAAGTCTTTATCGCAGAATATTGACCAATTTTGATCCATAACATTATTACAATAATGTTGCAGCATTGCAACCATCTCTTTCAGTGTTTTGGGAGGATATTTAGTTCCATCCGTTTTTCTAACCTCACATAAAACGCGAAGACATTGGTCTAATTCATAGGCGGTCATTTCATCAATATCTTTATAGACTTTTAAGCTTCCATCTAATCGACATTTCCAGAATTGTTGCCATTCTCTAAATATGCTCAGTGCCCACTTCTGTTTCTTTAATGTATTATAAGGTATCCTTTCTTCCAAATTCTTTTTCCTTTCTTCCTCTGTAGTTGTAGCAAATCTGCTTATACTGCTCATTTTCAATTCTTTTTACCGTAAGACTGATTAAGTAAAAGATGATAATGGACTATTTTGATATTGCTTTTTGATTTTCAAACAGCAAATCAAACTAGGACTATGTTCATGCATGAACTAAATCACGGACACATAAATCCATAGCTTACATCTATAGAAATCTTTATATGTGTTATATCATGGAAATCTTAATAGTAAAAACCTTTTACTGTGGTGTAATAATTTATGGCTATAATGTAGATATGTTACATCAATGTGTTGTTGATATCAACGGTTTAAATATCTTATTACCATAATGACATCTAACCCTAAACCATATTGGAAATCTTAGTAGATATCAGTGGTTTAAATAAGATATCTACCTGATTTACGGAGTTAAACCATGAAATCTACTCGTCTTCGCTGCGCTCCGACTCGTAGATTATCACTAGTTAACTCCTAGAATCAGGTAGATATCATATACGTAAACTATACAGTACTACCGTATATTGGTCAACCATCGCTTACATTACGGAATAATTTGATGAAAATATACAAAAGATACGGTATCAACTCTAAGATTGTATTCAACACTACGAGTACGAAAGTAAAATCATATTTCTCTTTGAAATGCAAATCGGGACCTTTGCTGAAGTCTTGTGTGGTCTATGAATTCACATGCTTGGGTGATCCAAGCAGCCAATATATTGGCAAAACCAAACGAAGACTCCAACAAAGGATCGAAGAGCATAGAAGTACAGATACAGCAGTTTACAAACATATCAATACATGTAATCATTGTACGTATGATATAAGTAATCAATTTCGCATAAGGTATAAAGGTAACAGTAATTATCATATAAATGTTGTAGAAGCTTTAATGATAAAAGAGTATCAACCTGAGATCAATCACACTGCAGATTACAACGGTATGTCATACCTCCAAAAGGTTTTTAAATAAATAATTGTTTTTCCTACCAGCTTAAATTCTTGCAAATTCGTGTAATGTGTTTTGTTTTGTCATTGCTTCAGAACGCTAATCAGTCAATTGCACCAGCCGATCGCTGCATCAAGTCTCCATTCGTCGCCTGAAGCCGCTGTTGTGTGTAACTGTCAAGCTCGTGACCGTGACTTTTAAAACAGCTCTATATCTTCATCTGGTTTAATTCTTCGCAGGCACTCTGTAAGTAGCCACAACTTTTAACTTTGTGTGCTTGTGATTCCATTTTTAATATTTACTACACGGTATATATCATTAAGATAGCGTTACGTATTGTTTTTTCATTACCTTATTAAAAATTTTCATGCGAGCATGAACTCTTGATAAGGACCAATGAATGGTCGAAAAGCTTTGAGTCAATAAATTAGATGTGTAACAACATTGTTGTGTTGACTATTCTATGGGTACTTAAAAGTGTCAAATTACCAACCTATTTCTACAGCCTGCAAAAGCTGTACAACATTCCTGTATCGGAATGTAGAAGATTTGAAAAATTAACCGAGAAAAGACACAAGCTAAGATTAGATTTGGAATACTTTGAAAAATGCCTTTTTCTCAATGTCACACCGAAGTTTCTGCAGTTCAAAATACCGAACTTAAATGCAATTAAAAGTAATGTAGAAAATTACCACAAACTGACCCTTGAGTCACATATTAAGTATGTCAAGCGTGAAATAAAAATTAATGATCGCAAATATAATGTTTCATGACGAAGTAAAAAACATGACTAGCATTTTTCAGAGAAACGGCTACCCACGGAGTACAGTAGAAAAAATCGTACGTAGCTTTCTTAACAAAAAGAATACAATGATTTCCAACGGGCACAATGATACATGTACGAGAGCAGAAGATGCACATGTAAACTATACAGTACTACCGTATAATGGTCAACCATCGCTTACATTACGGAATAATTTGATGAAAATATACAAAAGATACGGTATCAACTCTAAGATTGTATTCAACACTACGAGTACGAAAGTAAAATCATATTTCTCTTTGAAATGCAAATCGGGACCTTTGCTGAAGTCTTGTGTGGTCTATGAATTCACATGCTTGGGTGATCCAAGCAGCCAATATATTGGCAAAACCAAACGAAGACTCCAACAAAGGATCGAAGAGCATAGAAGTACAGATACAGCAGTTTACAAACATATCAATACATGTAATCATTGTACGTATGATATAAGTAATCAATTTCGCATAAGGTATAAAGGTAACAGTAATTATCATATAAATGTTGTAGAAGCTTTAATGATAAAAGAGTATCAACCTGAGATCAATCACACTGCAGATTACAACGGTATGTCATACCTCCAAAAGGTTTTTAAATAAATAATTGTTTTTCCTACCAGCTTAAATTCTTGCAAATTCGTGTAATGTGTTTTGTCTTGTCATTGCTTCAGAACGCTAATCAGTCAATTGCACCAGCCGATCGCTGCATCAAGTCTCATTCGTCGCCTGAAGCCGCTGTTGTGTGTAACTGTCAAGCTCGTGACCGTGACTTTTAAAACAGCTCTATATCTTCATCTGGTTTAATTCTTCGCAGGCACTCTGTAAGTAGCCACAACTTTTAACTTTGTGTGCTTGTGATTCCATTTTTAATATTTACTACACGGTATATATCATTAAGATAGCGTTACGTATTGTTTTTTCATTACCTTATTAAAAATTTTCATGCGAGCATGAACTCTTGATAAGGACCAATGAATGGTCGAAAAGCTTTGAGTCAATAAATTAGATGTGTAACAACATTGTTGTGTTGACTATTCTATGGGTACTTAAAAGTGTCAAATTACCAACCTATTTCTACAGCCTGCAAAAGCTGTACAACATTCCTGTATCGGAATGTAGAAGATTTGAAAAATTAACCGAGAAAAGACACAAGCTAAGATTAGATTTGGAATACTTTGAAAAATGCCTTTTTCTCAATGTCACACCGAAGTTTCTGCAGTTCAAAATACCGAACTTAAATGCAATTAAAAGTAATGTAGAAAATTACCACAAACTGACCCTTGAGTCACATATTAAGTATGTCAAGCGTGAAATAAAAATTAATGATCGCAAATATAATGTTTCATGACGAAGTAAAAAACATGACTAGCATTTTTCAGAGAAACGGCTACCCACGGAGTACAGTAGAAAAAATCGTACGTAGCTTTCTTAACAAAAAGAATACAATGATTTCCAACGGGCACAATGATACATGTACGAGAACAGAAGATGCACATGTAAACTATCCAGTACTACCGTATAATGGTCAACCATCGCTTACATTACGGAATAATTTGATGAAAATATACAAAAGATACGGTATCAACTCTAAGATTGTATTCAACACTACGAGTACGAAAGTAAAATCATATTTCTCTTTGAAATGCAAATCGGGACCTTTGCTGAAGTCTTGTGTGGTCTATGAATTCACATGCTTGGGTGATCCAAGCAGCCAATATATTGGCAAAACCAAACGAAGACTCCAACAAAGGATCGAAGAGCATAGAAGTACAGATACAGCAGTTTACAAACATATCAATACATGTAATCATTGTACGTATGATATAAGTAATCAATTTCGCATGAGGTATAAAGGTAACAGTAATTATCATATAAATGTTGTAGAAGCTTTAATGATAAGAGTATCAACCTAAGATCAATCACACTGCAGATTACAACGGTATGTCATACCTCCAAAAGGTTTTTAAATAAATAATTGTTTTTCCTACCAGCTTAAATTCTTGCAAATTCGTGTAATGTGTTTTGTCTTGTCATTGCTTCAGAACGCTAATCAGTCAATTGCACCAGCCGATCGCTGCATCAAGTCTCATTCGTCGCCTGAAGCCGCTGTTGTGTGTAACTGTCCAGCTCGTGACCGTGACTTTTAAAACAGCTCTATATCTTCATCTGGTTTTATTCTTCGCAGGCACTCTGTAAGTAGCCACAACTTTTAACTTTGTGTGCTTGTGATTCCATTTTTAATATTTACTACACGGTATATATCATTAAGATAGCGTTGCGTATTGTTTTTTCATTACCTTATTAAAAATTTTCATGCGAGCATGAACTCTTGATAAGGACCAATGAATGGTCGAAAAGCTTTGAGTCAATAAATTAGATGTGTAACAACATTGTTGTGTTGACTATTCTATGGGTACTTAAAAGTGTCAAATTACCAACCTATTTCTACAGCCTGCAAAAGCTGTACAACATTCCTGTATCGGAATGTAGAAGATTTGAAAAATTAACCGAGAAAAGACACAAGCTAAGATTAGATTTGGAATACTTTGAAAAATGCCTTTTTCTCAATGTCACACCGAAGTTTCTACAGTTCAAAATACCGAACTTAGATGCAATTAAAAGTAATGTAGAAAATTACCACAAACTGACCCTTGAGTCACATATTAAGTATGTCAAGCGTGAAATAAAAATTAATGATCGCAAATATAATGTTTCATAACGAAGTAAAAAACATGACTAGCATTTTTCAGAGAAACGGCTACCCACAGCCTATTTCTACAGCCTGCAAAAGCTGTACAACATTCCTGTATCGGAATGTAGAAGATTTGAAAAATTAACCGAGAAAAGACACAAGCTAAGATTAGATTTGGAATACTTTGAAAAATGCCTTTTTCTCAATGTCATACCGAAGTTTCTACAGTTCAAAATACCGAACTTAGATGCAATTAAAAGTAATGTAGAAAATTACCACAAACTGACCCTTGAGTCACATATTAAGTATGTCAAGCGTGAAATAAAAATTAATGATCGCAAATATAATGTTTCATAACGAAGTAAAAAACATGACTAGTATTTTTCAGAAAGACGGCTACCCACGGAGTACAGTAGAAAAAATCGTACGTAGCTTTCTTAACAAAAAGAATACAATGATTTCCAACGGGCACAATGATACATGTACGAGAATAGAAGATGCACATGTAAACTATACAGTACTACCGTATAATGGTCAACCATCGCTTACATTACGGAATAATTTGATGAAAATATACAAAAGATACGGTATCAACTCTAAGATTGTATTCAACACTACGAGTACGAAAGTAAAATCATATTTCTCTTTGAAATGCAAATCGGGACCTTTGCTGAAGTCTTGTGTGGTCTATGAATTCACATGCTTGGGTGATCCAAGCAGCCAATATATTGGCAAAACCAAACGAAGACTCCAACAAAGGATCGAAGAGCATAGAAGTACAGATACAGCAGTTTACAAACATATCAATACATGTAATCATTGTACGTATGATATAAGTAATCAATTTCGCATGAGGTATAAAGGTAACAGTAATTATCATATAAATGTTGTTGAAGCTTTAATGATAAGAGTATCAACCTAAGATCAATCACACTGCAGATTACAACGGTATGTCATACCTCCAAAAGGTTTTTAAATAAATAATTGTTTTTCCTACCAGCTTAAATTCTTGCAAATTCGTGTAATGTGTTTTGTCTTGTCATTGCTTCAGAACGCTAATCAGTCAATTGCACCAGCCGATCGCTGCATCAAGTCTCATTCGTCGCCTGAAGCCGCTGTTGTGCGTAACTGTCCAGCTCGTGACCGTGACTTTTAAAACAGCTCTATATCTTCATCTGGTTTTATTCTTCGCAGGCACTCTGTAAGTAGCCACAACTTTTAACTTTGTGTGCTTGTGATTCCATTTTTAATATTTAGTACACGGTATATATCATTAAGATAGCGTTGCGTATTGTTTTTTCATTACCTTATTAAAAATTTTCATGCGAGCATGAACTCTTGATAAGGACCAATGAATGGTCGAAAAGCTTTGAGTCAATAAATTAGATGTGTAACAACATTGTTGTGTTGACTATTCTATGGGTACTTAAAAGTGTCAAATTACCAACCTATTTCTACAGCCTGCAAAAGCTGTACAACATTCCTGTATCGGAATGTAGAAGATTTGAAAAATTAACCGAGAAAAGACACAAGCTAAGATTAGATTTGGAATACTTTGAAAAATGCCTTTTTCTCAATGTCACACCGAAGTTTCTGCAGTTCAAAATACCGAACTTAAATGCAATTAAAAGTAATGTAGAAAATTACCACAAACTGACCCTTGAGTCACATATTAAGTATGTCAAGCGTGAAATAAAAATTAATGATCGCAAATGTTTCATAACGAAGTAAAAAACATGACTAGCATTTTTCAGAGAAACGGCTACCCACAGCCTATTTCTACAGCCTGCAAAAGCTGTACAACATTCCTGTATCGGAATGTAGAAGATTTGAAAAATTAACCGAGAAAAGACACAAGCTAAGATTAGATTTGGAATACTTTGAAAAATGCCTTTTTCTCAATGTCATACCGAAGTTTCTACAGTTCAAAATACCGAACTTAGATGCAATTAAAAGTAATGTAGAAAATTACCACAAACTGACCCTTGAGTCACATATTAAGTATGTCAAGCGTGAAATAAAAATTAATAATCGCAAATATATTATGTTTCATAACGAAGTAAAAAACATGACTAGCATTTTTCAGAAAGACGGCTACCCACGGAGTACAGTAGAAAAAATCGTACGTAGCTTTCTTAACAAAAAGAATACAATGATTTCCAACGGGCACAATGATACATGTACGAGAACAGAAGATGCACATGTAAACTATACAGTACTACCGTATAATGGTCAACCATCGCTTACATTACGGAATAATTTGATGAAAATATACAAAAGATACGGTATCAACTCTAAGATTGTATTCAACACTACGAGTACGAAAGTAAAATCATATTTCTCTTTGAAATGCAAATCGGGACCTTTGCTGAAGTCTTGTGTGGTCTATGAATTCACATGCTTGGGTGATCCAAGCAGCCAATATATTGGCAAAACCAAACGAAGACTCCAACAAAGGATCGAAGAGCATAGAAGTACAGATACAGCAGTTTACAAACATATCAATACATGTAATCATTGTACGTATGATATAAGTAATCAATTTCGCATGAGGTATAAAGGTAACAGTAATTATCATATAAATGTTGTAGAAGCTTTAATGATAAGAGTATCAACCTAAGATCACTCTCACTGCAGATTACAACGGTATGTCATACCTCCAAAAGGTTTTTAAATAAATAATTGTTTTTCCTACCAGCTTAAATTCTTGCAAATTCGTGTAATGTGTTTTGTCTTGTCATTGCTTCAGAACGCTAATCAGTCAATTGCACCAGCCGATCGCTGCATCAAGTCTCATTCGTCGCCTGAAGCCGCTGTTGTGTGTAACTGTCCAGCTCGTGACCGTGACTTTTAAAACAGCTCTATATCTTCATCTGGTTTTATTCTTCGCAGGCACTCTGTAAGTAGCCACAACTTTTAACTTTGTGTGCTTGTGATTCCATTTTTAATATTTAGTACACGGCATATATCATTCAGATAGCGTTGCGTATTGTTTTTTCATTACCTTATTAAAAATTTTCATGCGAGCATGAACTCTTGATAAGGACCAATGAATGGTCGAAAAGCTTTGAGTCAATAAATTAGATGTGTAACAACATTGTTGTGTTGACTATTCTATGGGTACTTAAAAGTGTCAAATTACCAACCTATTTCTACAGCCTGCAAAAGCTGTACAACATTCCTGTATCGGAATGTAGAAGATTTGAAAAATTAACCGAGAAAAGACACAAGCTAAGATTAGATTTGGAATACTTTGAAAAATGCCTTTTTCTCAATGTCACACCGAAGTTTCTACAGTTCAAAATACCGAACTTAGATGCAATTAAAAGTAATGTAGAAAATTACCACAAACTGACCCTTGAGTCACATATTAAGTATGTCAAGCGTGAAATAAAAATTAATGATCGCAAATATAATGTTTCATAACGAAGTAAAAAACATGACTAGCATTTTTCAGAGAAACGGCTACCCACAGCCTATTTCTACAGCCTGCAAAAGCTGTACAACATTCCTGTATCGGAATGTAGAAGATTTGAAAAATTAACCGAGAAAAGACACAAGCTAAGATTAGATTTGGAATACTTTGAAAAATGCCTTTTTCTCAATGTCATACCGAAGTTTCTACAGTTCAAAATACCGAACTTAGATGCAATTAAAAGTAATGTAGAAAATTATCACAAACTGACCCGTGAGTCACATATTAAGTATGTCAAGCGTGAAATAAAAATTAATGATCGCAAATATAATGTTTCATAACGAAGCAAAAAACATGACTAGCATTTTTCAGAGAAACGGCTACCCACGGAGTACAGTAGAAAAAATCGTACGTAGCTTTCTTAACAAAAAGAATACAATGATTTCCAACGGGCACAATGATACATGTACGAGAACAGAAGATGCACATGTAAACTATACAGTACTACCGTATAATGGTCAACCATCGCTTACATTACGGAATAATTTGATGAAAATATACAAAAGATACGGTATCAACTCTAAGATTGTATTCAACACTACGAGTACGAAAGTAAAATCATATTTCTCTTTGAAATGCAAATCGGGACCTTTGCTGAAGTCTTGTGTGGTCTATGAATTCACATGCTTGGGTGATCCAAGCAGCCAATATATTGGCAAAACCAAACGAAGACTCCAACAAAGGATCGAAGAGCATAGAAGTACAGATACAGCAGTTTACAAACATATCAATACATGTAATCATTGTACGTATGATATAAGTAATCAATTTCGCATGAGGTATAAAGGTAACAGTAATTATCATATAAATGTTGTAGAAGCTTTAATGATAAGAGTATCAACCTAAGATCACTCTCACTGCAGATTACAACGGTATGTCATACCTCCAAAAGGTTTTTAAATAAATAATTGTTTTTCCTACCAGCTTAAATTCTTGCAAATTCGTGTAATGTGTTTTGTCTTGTCATTGCTTCAGAACGCTAATCAGTCAATTGCACCAGCCGATCGCTGCATCAAGTCTCATTCGTCGCCTGAAGCCGCTGTTGTGTGTAACTGTCCAGCTCGTGACCGTGACTTTTAAAACAGCTCTATATCTTCATCTGGTTTAATTCTTCGCAGGCACTCTGTAAGTAGCCACAACTTTTAACTTTGTGTGCTTGTGATTCCATTTTTAATATTTAGTACACGGTATATATCATTAAGATAGCGTTGCGTATTGTTTTTTCATTACCTTATTAAAAATTTTCATGCGAGCATGAACTCTTGATAAGGACCAATGAATGGTCGAAAAGCTTTGAGTCAATAAATTAGATGTGTAACAACATTGTTGTGTTGACTATTCTATGGGTACTTAAAAGTGTCAAATTACCAACCTATTTCTACAGCCTGCAAAAGCTGTACAACATTCCTGTATCGGAATGTAGAAGATTTGAAAAATTAACCGAGAAAAGACACAAGCTAAGATTAGATTTGGAATACTTTGAAAAATGCCTTTTTCTCAATGTCACACCGAAGTTTCTACAGTTCAAAATACCGAACTTAGATGCAATTAAAAGTAATGTAGAAAATTACCACAAACTGACCCTTGAGTCACATATTAAGTATGTCAAGCGTGAAATAAAAATTAATGATCGCAAATATAATGTTTCATAACGAAGTAAAAAACATGACTAGCATTTTTCAGAGAAACGGCTACCCACAGCCTATTTCTACAGCCTGCAAAAGCTGTACAACATTCCTGTATCGGAATGTAGAAGATTTGAAAAATTAACCGAGAAAAGACACAAGCTAAGATTAGATTTGGAATACTTTGAAAAATGCCTTTTTCTCAATGTCATACCGAAGTTTCTACAGTTCAAAATACCGAACTTAGATGCAATTAAAAGTAATGTAGAAAATTATCACAAACTGACCCGTGAGTCACATATTAAGTATGTCAAGCGTGAAATAAAAATTAATGATCGCAAATATAATGTTTCATAACGAAGCAAAAAACATGACTAGCATTTTTCAGAAAGACGGCTACCCACGGAGTACAGTAGAAAAAATCGTACGTAGCTTTCTTAACAAAAAGAATACAATGATTTCCAACGGGCACAATGATACATGTACGAGAACAGAAGATGCACATGTAAACTATACAGTACTACCGTATAATGGTCAACCATCGCTTACATTACGGAATAATTTGATGAAAATATACAAAAGATACGGTATCAACTCTAAGATTGTATTCAACACTACGAGTACGAAAGTAAAATCATATTTCTCTTTGAAATGCAAATCGGGACCTTTGCTGAAGTCTTGTGTGGTCTATGAATTCACATGCTTGGGTGATCCAAGCAGCCAATATATTGGCAAAACCAAACGAAGACTCCAACAAAGGATCGAAGAGCATAGAAGTACAGATACAGCAGTTTACAAACATATCAATACATGTAATCATTGTACGTATGATAAAAGTAATCAATTTCGCATGAGGTATAAAGGTAACAGTAATTATCATATAAATGTTGTAGAAGCTTTAATGATAAAAGAGTATCAACTTAAGATCACTCACACTGCAGATTCCAACGGTATGTCATACCTCCAAAAGGTTTTTAAATAAATAATTGTTTTTCCTACTAGCTGAAATTCTTGCAAATTCGTGTAATGTGTTTTGTCTTGTCATTGCTTCAGAACGCTAATCAGTCAATTGCACCAGCCGATCGCTGCATCAAGTCTCATTCGTCGCCTGAAGCCGCTGTTGTGTGTAACTGTCCAGCTCGTGACCGTGACTTTTAAAACAGCTCTATATCTTCATCTGGTTTTATTCTTCGCAGGCACTCTGTAAGTAGCCACAACTTTTAACTTTGTGTGCTTGTGATTCCATTTTTAATATTTACTACACGGTATATATCATTAAGATAGCGTTGCGTATTGTTTTTTCATTACCTTGTTAAAAATTTTCATGGGAGCATGAACTCTTGATAAGGACCAATGAATGGTCGAAAAGCTTTGAGTCAATAAATTAGATGTGTAACAACATTGTTGTGTTGACTATTCTATGGGTACTTAAAAGTGTCAAATTACCAACCTATTTCTACAGCCTGCAAAAGCTGTACAACATTCCTGTATCGGAATGTAGAAGATTTGAAAAATTAACCGAGAAAAGACACAAGCTAAGATTAGATTTGGAATACTTTGAAAAATGCCTTTTTCTCAATGTCATACCGAAGTTTCTACAGTTCAAAATACCGAACTAAGATGCAATTAAAAGTAATGTAGAAAATTACCACAAACTGACCCTTGAGTCACATATTAAGTATGTCAAGCGTGAAATAAAAATTAATGATCGCAAATATAATGTTTCATAACGAAGTAAAAAACATGACTAGCATTTTTCAGAAAGACGGCTACCCACGGAGTACAGTAGAAAAAAATCGTACGTAGCTTTCTTAACAAAAAGAATACAATGATTTCCAACGGGCACAATGATACATGTACGAGAACAGAAGATGCACATGTAAACTATACAGTACTACCGTATAATGGTCAACCATCGCTTACATTACGGAATAATTTGATGAAAATATACAAAAGATACGGTATCAACTCTAAGATTGTATTCAACACTACGAGTACGAAAGTAAAATCATATTTCTCTTTGAAATGCAAATCGGGACCTTTGCTGAAGTCTTGTGTGGTCTATGAATTCACATGCTTGGGTGATCCAAGCAGCCAATATATTGGCAAAACCAAACGAAGACTCCAACAAAGGATCGAAGAGCATAGAAGTACAGATACAGCAGTTTACAAACATATCAATACATGTAATCATTGTACGTATGATATAAGTAATCAATTTCGCATGAGGTATAAAGGTAACAGTAATTATCATATAAATGTTGTAGAAGCTTTAATGATAAGAGTATCAACCTAAGATCACTCACACTGCAGATTACAACGGTATTTCATACCTCCTAAAGGTTTTTAAATAAATAATTGTTTTTCCTACCAGCTTAAATTCTTGCAAATTCGTGTAATGTGTTTTGTCTTGTCATTGCTTCAGAACGCTAATCTGTCAATTGCACCAGCCGATCGCTGCATCAAGTCTCATTCGTCGCCTGAAGCCGCTGTTGTGTGTAACTGTCCAGCTCGTGACCGTGACTTTTAAAACAGCTCTATATCTCCATCTGGTTTAATTCTTCGCAGGCACTCTGTAAGTAGCCACAACTTTTAACTTTGTGTGCTTGTGATTCCATTTTTAATATTTACTACACGGTATATATCATTAAGATAGCGTTGCGTATTGTTTTTTCATTACCTTATTAAAAATTTTCATGCGAGCATGAACTCTTGATAAGGACCAATGAATGGTCGAAAAGCTTTGAGTCAATAAATTAGATGTGTAACAACATTGTTGTGTTGACTATTCTATGGGTACTTAAAAGTGTCAAATTACCAACCTATTTCTACAGCCTGCAAAAGCTGTACAACATTCCTGTATGGGAATGTAGAAGATTTGAAAAATTAACCGAGAAAAGACACAAGCTAAGATTAGATTTGGAATACTTTGAAAAATGCCTTTTTCTCAATGTCATACCGAAGTTTCTACAGTTCAAAATACCGAACTTAGATGCAATTAAAAGTAATGTAGAAAATTACCACAAACTGACCCTTGAGTCACATATTAAGTATGTCAAGCGTGAAATAAAAATTAATGATCGCAAATATAATGTTTCATAACGAAGTAAAAAACATGACTAGCATTTTTCAGAAAGACGGCTACCCACGGAGTACAGTAGAAAAAATCGTACGTAGCTTTCTTAACAAAAAGAATACAATGATTTCCAACGGGCACAATGATACATGTACGAGAACAGCATATGCACATTTAAACCACTGACATCAGTAGGTGTCTATATCTTTGTAATGTATAATCGGTAGGAGGTTATCAGCGTTTAACTCCTGCATTTAACCTCCTGCAATCGCTATCTATGAACTGCTGGGAAATCTCAGTACTGCAAAACAAATGTAATGTAAGTAATTGTATTACTATCAACTATGACAATCTCATTCTAAATATGTGATTTTTAAGTATAGTGATCAGTCTTTACGAATATAAATGTTGAAAGAACAGTTTTGAAAATTTCCTCCAAAAGATACATTTTCTGTGGAAATTCTTTCGTTTTCATTATTGCATTGGTTATTGGTTGACATTGGTTGACATTGACGACTACATGTAGGTGCCTGAGCATCACTTTTTCTCAATGCATGGGTCACCTTTTCGTTCATCGATCCCATGTCGATGTAATTTAGATCTGCCTCTGATACATGACCAATACGCTTTTTCGCTACTTCATTTGGTAATCCTGATGCTATTATTCGCGTTTTTGCAGTTCTTCTTGTACTTGTGTTTGTAAAGTTACCTTTTGCTTTTATGCTCATCATTAGGTTCTTGACTACTTTTTCAATTTGATGAATACCTAATGGAGTTTTTTTGAACCAAGTTTCATTTTTGGGTTGTTGTATAGGTGTAAGATAAAAGGACGTTATTTCTTTGACATTTTCTCTGTAATGGACGAACTTTTTGTAGATCTTCACTGGACATCTCTCCGGGCTTTCAAAGTTTGGCAGCACATGTACGACTTTTGGCTCCATTCTGGCTTGTTTCATCCCAAATAAACGAGATTTAGAGGTGTTTTCTTTGTACTGAAGCACCTCCACGCCATCTTTTTCTATCAATCGCAATTGATCGTTTTGATCCCCAAAAGTTAAGTGTTTGTGCTCCGTATAGCAGCACGCAACCCTAGTTCAATGCTTAGAACATAAATGAGTGTGTTCTGTAGCTGTGTAGGGGAACTCGTTCCCAGCCCGTTAGGCCCGTTAGTCCATAATTTCTCTTCAGAGTTGAAAGATATTATGTCACTTCTTTTGGTTATCTTTACGTTGCCTTCCTTTGCACTTGCCTTCATCTCACCGTCTAACACTTTTCTTGATTCATTGAAGTCTTTATCGCAGAATATTGACCAATTTTGATCCATAACATTATTACAATAATGTTGCAGCATTGCAACCATCTCTTTCAGTGTTTTGGGAGGATATTTAGTTCCATCCGTTTTTCTAACCTCACATAAAACGCGAAGACATTGGTCTAATTCATAGGCGGTCATTTCATCAATATCTTTATAGACTTTTAAGCTTCCATCTAATCGACATTTCCAGAATTGTTGCCATTCTCTAAATATGCTCAGTGCCCACTTCTGTTTCTTTAATGTATTATAAGGTATCCTTTCTTCCAAATTCTTTTTCCTTTCTTCCTCTGTAGTTGTAGCAAATCTGCTTATACTGCTCATTTTCAATTCTTTTTACCGTAAGACTGATTAAGTAAAAGATGATAATGGACTATTTTGATATTGCTTTTTGATTTTCAAACAGCAAATCAAACTAGGACTATGTTCATGCATGAACTAAATCACGGACACATAAATCCATAGCTTACATCTATAGAAATCTTTATATGTGTTATATCATGGAAATCTTAATAGTAAAAACCTTTTACTGTGGTGTAATAATTTATGGCTATAATGTAGATATGTTACATCAATGTGTTGTTGATATCAACGGTTTAAATATCTTATTACCATAATGACATCTAACCCTAAACCATATTGGAAATCTTAGTAGATATCAGTGGTTTAAATAAGATATCTACCTGATTTACGGAGTTAAACCATGAAATCTACTCGTCTTCGCTGCGCTCCGACTCGTAGATTATCACTAGTTAACTCCTAGAATCAGGTAGATATCATATACGTAAACTATACAGTACTACCGTATATTGGTCAACCATCGCTTACATTACGGAATAATTTGATGAAAATATACAAAAGATACGGTATCAACTCTAAGATTGTATTCAACACTACGAGTACGAAAGTAAAATCATATTTCTCTTTGAAATGCAAATCGGGACCTTTGCTGAAGTCTTGTGTGGTCTATGAATTCACATGCTTGGGTGATCCAAGCAGCCAATATATTGGCAAAACCAAACGAAGACTCCAACAAAGGATCGAAGAGCATAGAAGTACAGATACAGCAGTTTACAAACATATCAATACATGTAATCATTGTACGTATGATATAAGTAATCAATTTCGCATAAGGTATAAAGGTAACAGTAATTATCATATAAATGTTGTAGAAGCTTTAATGATAAAAGAGTATCAACCTGAGATCAATCACACTGCAGATTACAACGGTATGTCATACCTCCAAAAGGTTTTTAAATAAATAATTGTTTTTCCTACCAGCTTAAATTCTTGCAAATTCGTGTAATGTGTTTTGTCTTGTCATTGCTTCAGAACGCTAATCAGTCAATTGCACCAGCCGATCGCTGCATCAAGTCTCATTCGTCGCCTGAAGCCGCTGTTGTGTGTAACTGTCAAGCTCGTGACCGTGACTTTTAAAACAGCTCTATATCTTCATCTGGTTTAATTCTTCGCAGGCACTCTGTAAGTAGCCACAACTTTTAACTTTGTGTGCTTGTGATTCCATTTTTAATATTTACTACACGGTATATATCATTAAGATAGCGTTACGTATTGTTTTTTCATTACCTTATTAAAAATTTTCATGCGAGCATGAACTCTTGATAAGGACCAATGAATGGTCGAAAAGCTTTGAGTCAATAAATTAGATGTGTAACAACATTGTTGTGTTGACTATTCTATGGGTACTTAAAAGTGTCAAATTACCAACCTATTTCTACAGCCTGCAAAAGCTGTACAACATTCCTGTATCGGAATGTAGAAGATTTGAAAAATTAACCGAGAAAAGACACAAGCTAAGATTAGATTTGGAATACTTTGAAAAATGCCTTTTTCTCAATGTCACACCGAAGTTTCTGCAGTTCAAAATACCGAACTTAAATGCAATTAAAAGTAATGTAGAAAATTACCACAAACTGACCCTTGAGTCACATATTAAGTATGTCAAGCGTGAAATAAAAATTAATGATCGCAAATATAATGTTTCATGACGAAGTAAAAAACATGACTAGCATTTTTCAGAGAAACGGCTACCCACAGCCTATTTCTACAGCCTGCAAAAGCTGTACAACATTCCTGTATCGGAATGTAGAAGATTTGAAAAATTAACCGAGAAAAGACACAAGCTAAGATTAGATTTGGAATACTTTGAAAAATGCCTTTTTCTCAATGTCATACCGAAGTTTCTACAGTTCAAAATACCGAACTTAGATGCAATTAAAAGTAATGTAGAAAATTATCACAAACTGACCCGTGAGTCACATATTAAGTATGTCAAGCGTGAAATAAAAATTAATGATCGCAAATATAATGTTTCATAACGAAGCAAAAAACATGACTAGCATTTTTCAGAGAAACGGCTACCCACGGAGTACAGTAGAAAAAATCGTACGTAGCTTTCTTAACAAAAAGAATACAATGATTTCCAACGGGCACAATGATACATGTACGAGAACAGAAGATGCACATGTAAACTATACAGTACTACCGTATAATGGTCAACCATCGCTTACATTACGGAATAATTTGATGAAAATATACAAAAGATACGGTATCAACTCTAAGATTGTATTCAACACTACGAGTACGAAAGTAAAATCATATTTCTCTTTGAAATGCAAATCGGGACCTTTGCTGAAGTCTTGTGTGGTCTATGAATTCACATGCTTGGGTGATCCAAGCAGCCAATATATTGGCAAAACCAAACGAAGACTCCAACAAAGGATCGAAGAGCATAGAAGTACAGATACAGCAGTTTACAAACATATCAATACATGTAATCATTGTACGTATGATATAAGTAATCAATTTCGCATGAGGTATAAAGGTAACAGTAATTATCATATAAATGTTGTAGAAGCTTTAATGATAAGAGTATCAACCTAAGATCACTCTCACTGCAGATTACAACGGTATGTCATACCTCCAAAAGGTTTTTAAATAAATAATTGTTTTTCCTACCAGCTTAAATTCTTGCAAATTCGTGTAATGTGTTTTGTCTTGTCATTGCTTCAGAACGCTAATCAGTCAATTGCACCAGCCGATCGCTGCATCAAGTCTCATTCGTCGCCTGAAGCCGCTGTTGTGTGTAACTGTCCAGCTCGTGACCGTGACTTTTAAAACAGCTCTATATCTTCATCTGGTTTAATTCTTCGCAGGCACTCTGTAAGTAGCCACAACTTTTAACTTTGTGTGCTTGTGATTCCATTTTTAATATTTAGTACACGGTATATATCATTAAGATAGCGTTGCGTATTGTTTTTTCATTACCTTATTAAAAATTTTCATGCGAGCATGAACTCTTGATAAGGACCAATGAATGGTCGAAAAGCTTTGAGTCAATAAATTAGATGTGTAACAACATTGTTGTGTTGACTATTCTATGGGTACTTAAAAGTGTCAAATTACCAACCTATTTCTACAGCCTGCAAAAGCTGTACAACATTCCTGTATCGGAATGTAGAAGATTTGAAAAATTAACCGAGAAAAGACACAAGCTAAGATTAGATTTGGAATACTTTGAAAAATGCCTTTTTCTCAATGTCACACCGAAGTTTCTACAGTTCAAAATACCGAACTTAGATGCAATTAAAAGTAATGTAGAAAATTACCACAAACTGACCCTTGAGTCACATATTAAGTATGTCAAGCGTGAAATAAAAATTAATGATCGCAAATATAATGTTTCATAACGAAGTAAAAAACATGACTAGCATTTTTCAGAGAAACGGCTACCCACAGCCTATTTCTACAGCCTGCAAAAGCTGTACAACATTCCTGTATCGGAATGTAGAAGATTTGAAAAATTAACCGAGAAAAGACACAAGCTAAGATTAGATTTGGAATACTTTGAAAAATGCCTTTTTCTCAATGTCATACCGAAGTTTCTACAGTTCAAAATACCGAACTTAGATGCAATTAAAAGTAATGTAGAAAATTATCACAAACTGACCCGTGAGTCACATATTAAGTATGTCAAGCGTGAAATAAAAATTAATGATCGCAAATATAATGTTTCATAACGAAGCAAAAAACATGACTAGCATTTTTCAGAAAGACGGCTACCCACGGAGTACAGTAGAAAAAATCGTACGTAGCTTTCTTAACAAAAAGAATACAATGATTTCCAACGGGCACAATGATACATGTACGAGAACAGAAGATGCACATGTAAACTATACAGTACTACCGTATAATGGTCAACCATCGCTTACATTACGGAATAATTTGATGAAAATATACAAAAGATACGGTATCAACTCTAAGATTGTATTCAACACTACGAGTACGAAAGTAAAATCATATTTCTCTTTGAAATGCAAATCGGGACCTTTGCTGAAGTCTTGTGTGGTCTATGAATTCACATGCTTGGGTGATCCAAGCAGCCAATATATTGGCAAAACCAAACGAAGACTCCAACAAAGGATCGAAGAGCATAGAAGTACAGATACAGCAGTTTACAAACATATCAATACATGTAATCATTGTACGTATGATAAAAGTAATCAATTTCGCATGAGGTATAAAGGTAACAGTAATTATCATATAAATGTTGTAGAAGCTTTAATGATAAAAGAGTATCAACTTAAGATCACTCACACTGCAGATTCCAACGGTATGTCATACCTCCAAAAGGTTTTTAAATAAATAATTGTTTTTCCTACTAGCTGAAATTCTTGCAAATTCGTGTAATGTGTTTTGTCTTGTCATTGCTTCAGAACGCTAATCAGTCAATTGCACCAGCCGATCGCTGCATCAAGTCTCATTCGTCGCCTGAAGCCGCTGTTGTGTGTAACTGTCCAGCTCGTGACCGTGACTTTTAAAACAGCTCTATATCTTCATCTGGTTTTATTCTTCGCAGGCACTCTGTAAGTAGCCACAACTTTTAACTTTGTGTGCTTGTGATTCCATTTTTAATATTTACTACACGGTATATATCATTAAGATAGCGTTACGTATTGTTTTTTCATTACCTTGTTAAAAATTTTCATGGGAGCATGAACTCTTGATAAGGACCAATGAATGGTCGAAAAGCTTTGAGTCAATAAATTAGATGTGTAACAACATTGTTGTGTTGACTATTCTATGGGTACTTAAAAGTGTCAAATTACCAACCTATTTCTACAGCCTGCAAAAGCTGTACAACATTCCTGTATCGGAATGTAGAAGATTTGAAAAATTAACCGAGAAAAGACACAAGCTAAGATTAGATTTGGAATACTTTGAAAAATGCCTTTTTCTCAATGTCATACCGAAGTTTCTACAGTTCAAAATACCGAACTAAGATGCAATTAAAAGTAATGTAGAAAATTACCACAAACTGACCCTTGAGTCACATATTAAGTATGTCAAGCGTGAAATAAAAATTAATGATCGCAAATATAATGTTTCATAACGAAGTAAAAAACATGACTAGCATTTTTCAGAAAGACGGCTACCCACGGAGTACAGTAGAAAAAATCGTACGTAGCTTTCTTAACAAAAAGAATACAATGATTTCCAACGGGCACAATGATACATGTACGAGAACAGAAGATGCACATGTAAACTATACAGTACTACCGTATAATGGTCAACCATCGCTTACATTACGGAATAATTTGATGAAAATATACAAAAGATACGGTATCAACTCTAAGATTGTATTCAACACTACGAGTACGAAAGTAAAATCATATTTCTCTTTGAAATGCAAATCGGGACCTTTGCTGAAGTCTTGTGTGGTCTATGAATTCACATGCTTGGGTGATCCAAGCAGCCAATATATTGGCAAAACCAAACGAAGACTCCAACAAAGGATCGAAGAGCATAGAAGTACAGATACAGCAGTTTACAAACATATCAATACATGTAATCATTGTACGTATGATATAAGTAATCAATTTCGCATGAGGTATAAAGGTAACAGTAATTATCATATAAATGTTGTAGAAGCTTTAATGATAAGAGTATCAACCTAAGATCACTCACACTGCAGATTACAACGGTATTTCATACCTCCTAAAGGTTTTTAAATAAATAATTGTTTTTCCTACCAGCTTAAATTCTTGCAAATTCGTGTAATGTGTTTTGTCTTGTCATTGCTTCAGAACGCTAATCTGTCAATTGCACCAGCCGATCGCTGCATCAAGTCTCATTCGTCGCCTGAAGCCGCTGTTGTGTGTAACTGTCCAGCTCGTGACCGTGACTTTTAAAACAGCTCTATATCTCCATCTGGTTTAATTCTTCGCAGGCACTCTGTAAGTAGCCACAACTTTTAACTTTGTGTGCTTGTGATTCCATTTTTAATATTTACTACACGGTATATATCATTAAGATAGCGTTGCGTATTGTTTTTTCATTACCTTATTAAAAATTTTCATGCGAGCATGAACTCTTGATAAGGACCAATGAATGGTCGAAAAGCTTTGAGTCAATAAATTAGATGTGTAACAACATTGTTGTGTTGACTATTCTATGGGTACTTAAAAGTGTCAAATTACCAACCTATTTCTACAGCCTGCAAAAGCTGTACAACATTCCTGTATGGGAATGTAGAAGATTTGAAAAATTAACCGAGAAAAGACACAAGCTAAGATTAGATTTGGAATACTTTGAAAAATGCCTTTTTCTCAATGTCATACCGAAGTTTCTACAGTTCAAAATACCGAACTTAGATGCAATTAAAAGTAATGTAGAAAATTACCACAAACTGACCCTTGAGTCACATATTAAGTATGTCAAGCGTGAAATAAAAATTAATGATCGCAAATATAATGTTTCATAACGAAGTAAAAAACATGACTAGCATTTTTCAGAAAGACGGCTACCCACGGAGTACAGTAGAAAAAATCGTACGTAGCTTTCTTAACAAAAAGAATACAATGATTTCCAACGGGCACAATGATACATGTACGAGAACAGCATATGCACATTTAAACCACTGACATCAGTAGGTGTCTATATCTTTGTAATGTATAATCGGTAGGAGGTTATCAGCGTTTAACTCCTGCATTTAACCTCCTGCAATCGCTATCTATGAACTGCTGGGAAATCTCAGTACTGCAAAACAAATGTAATGTAAGTAATTGTATTACTATCAACTATGACAATCTCATTCTAAATATGTGATTTTTAAGTATAGTGATCAGTCTTTACGAATATAAATGTTGAAAGAACAGTTTTGAAAATTTCCTCCAAAAGATACATTTTCTGTGGAAATTCTTTCGTTTTCATTATTGCATTGGTTATTGGTTGACATTGGTTGACATTGACGACTACATGTAGGTGCCTGAGCATCACTTTTTCTCAATGCATGGGTCACCTTTTCGTTCATCGATCCCATGTCGATGTAATTTAGATCTGCCTCTGATACATGACCAATACGCTTTTTCGCTACTTCATTTGGTAATCCTGATGCTATTATTCGCGTTTTTGCAGTTCTTCTTGTACTTGTGTTTGTAAAGTTACCTTTTGCTTTTATGCTCATCATTAGGTTCTTGACTACTTTTTCAATTTGATGAATACCTAATGGAGTTTTTTTGAACCAAGTTTCATTTTTGGGTTGTTGTATAGGTGTAAGATAAAAGGACGTTATTTCTTTGACATTTTCTCTGTAATGGACGAACTTTTTGTAGATCTTCACTGGACATCTCTCCGGGCTTTCAAAGTTTGGCAGCACATGTACGACTTTTGGCTCCATTCTGGCTTGTTTCATCCCAAATAAACGAGATTTAGAGGTGTTTTCTTTGTACTGAAGCACCTCCACGCCATCTTTTTCTATCAATCGCAATTGATCGTTTTGATCCCCAAAAGTTAAGTGTTTGTGCTCCGTATAGCAGCACGCAACCCTAGTTCAATGCTTAGAACATAAATGAGTGTGTTCTGTAGCTGTGTAGGGGAACTCGTTCCCAGCCCGTTAGGCCCGTTAGTCCATAATTTCTCTTCAGAGTTGAAAGATATTATGTCACTTCTTTTGGTTATCTTTACGTTGCCTTCCTTTGCACTTGCCTTCATCTCACCGTCTAACACTTTTCTTGATTCATTGAAGTCTTTATCGCAGAATATTGACCAATTTTGATCCATAACATTATTACAATAATGTTGCAGCATTGCAACCATCTCTTTCAGTGTTTTGGGAGGATATTTAGTTCCATCCGTTTTTCTAACCTCACATAAAACGCGAAGACATTGGTCTAATTCATAGGCGGTCATTTCATCAATATCTTTATAGACTTTTAAGCTTCCATCTAATCGACATTTCCAGAATTGTTGCCATTCTCTAAATATGCTCAGTGCCCACTTCTGTTTCTTTAATGTATTATAAGGTATCCTTTCTTCCAAATTCTTTTTCCTTTCTTCCTCTGTAGTTGTAGCAAATCTGCTTATACTGCTCATTTTCAATTCTTTTTACCGTAAGACTGATTAAGTAAAAGATGATAATGGACTATTTTGATATTGCTTTTTGATTTTCAAACAGCAAATCAAACTAGGACTATGTTCATGCATGAACTAAATCACGGACACATAAATCCATAGCTTACATCTATAGAAATCTTTATATGTGTTATATCATGGAAATCTTAATAGTAAAAACCTTTTACTGTGGTGTAATAATTTATGGCTATAATGTAGATATGTTACATCAATGTGTTGTTGATATCAACGGTTTAAATATCTTATTACCATAATGACATCTAACCCTAAACCATATTGGAAATCTTAGTAGATATCAGTGGTTTAAATAAGATATCTACCTGATTTACGGAGTTAAACCATGAAATCTACTCGTCTTCGCTGCGCTCCGACTCGTAGATTATCACTAGTTAACTCCTAGAATCAGGTAGATATCATATACGTAAACTATACAGTACTACCGTATATTGGTCAACCATCGCTTACATTACGGAATAATTTGATGAAAATATACAAAAGATACGGTATCAACTCTAAGATTGTATTCAACACTACGAGTACGAAAGTAAAATCATATTTCTCTTTGAAATGCAAATCGGGACCTTTGCTGAAGTCTTGTGTGGTCTATGAATTCACATGCTTGGGTGATCCAAGCAGCCAATATATTGGCAAAACCAAACGAAGACTCCAACAAAGGATCGAAGAGCATAGAAGTACAGATACAGCAGTTTACAAACATATCAATACATGTAATCATTGTACGTATGATATAAGTAATCAATTTCGCATAAGGTATAAAGGTAACAGTAATTATCATATAAATGTTGTAGAAGCTTTAATGATAAAAGAGTATCAACCTGAGATCAATCACACTGCAGATTACAACGGTATGTCATACCTCCAAAAGGTTTTTAAATAAATAATTGTTTTTCCTACCAGCTTAAATTCTTGCAAATTCGTGTAATGTGTTTTGTCTTGTCATTGCTTCAGAACGCTAATCAGTCAATTGCACCAGCCGATCGCTGCATCAAGTCTCATTCGTCGCCTGAAGCCGCTGTTGTGTGTAACTGTCAAGCTCGTGACCGTGACTTTTAAAACAGCTCTATATCTTCATCTGGTTTAATTCTTCGCAGGCACTCTGTAAGTAGCCACAACTTTTAACTTTGTGTGCTTGTGATTCCATTTTTAATATTTACTACACGGTATATATCATTAAGATAGCGTTACGTATTGTTTTTTCATTACCTTATTAAAAATTTTCATGCGAGCATGAACTCTTGATAAGGACCAATGAATGGTCGAAAAGCTTTGAGTCAATAAATTAGATGTGTAACAACATTGTTGTGTTGACTATTCTATGGGTACTTAAAAGTGTCAAATTACCAACCTATTTCTACAGCCTGCAAAAGCTGTACAACATTCCTGTATCGGAATGTAGAAGATTTGAAAAATTAACCGAGAAAAGACACAAGCTAAGATTAGATTTGGAATACTTTGAAAAATGCCTTTTTCTCAATGTCACACCGAAGTTTCTGCAGTTCAAAATACCGAACTTAAATGCAATTAAAAGTAATGTAGAAAATTACCACAAACTGACCCTTGAGTCACATATTAAGTATGTCAAGCGTGAAATAAAAATTAATGATCGCAAATATAATGTTTCATGACGAAGTAAAAAACATGACTAGCATTTTTCAGAGAAACGGCTACCCACGGAGTACAGTAGAAAAAATCGTACGTAGCTTTCTTAACAAAAAGAATACAATGATTTCCAACGGGCACAATGATACATGTACGAGAGCAGAAGATGCACATGTAAACTATACAGTACTACCGTATAATGGTCAACCATCGCTTACATTACGGAATAATTTGATGAAAATATACAAAAGATACGGTATCAACTCTAAGATTGTATTCAACACTACGAGTACGAAAGTAAAATCATATTTCTCTTTGAAATGCAAATCGGGACCTTTGCTGAAGTCTTGTGTGGTCTATGAATTCACATGCTTGGGTGATCCAAGCAGCCAATATATTGGCAAAACCAAACGAAGACTCCAACAAAGGATCGAAGAGCATAGAAGTACAGATACAGCAGTTTACAAACATATCAATACATGTAATCATTGTACGTATGATATAAGTAATCAATTTCGCATAAGGTATAAAGGTAACAGTAATTATCATATAAATGTTGTAGAAGCTTTAATGATAAAAGAGTATCAACCTGAGATCAATCACACTGCAGATTACAACGGTATGTCATACCTCCAAAAGGTTTTTAAATAAATAATTGTTTTTCCTACCAGCTTAAATTCTTGCAAATTCGTGTAATGTGTTTTGTCTTGTCATTGCTTCAGAACGCTAATCAGTCAATTGCACCAGCCGATCGCTGCATCAAGTCTCATTCGTCGCCTGAAGCCGCTGTTGTGTGTAACTGTCAAGCTCGTGACCGTGACTTTTAAAACAGCTCTATATCTTCATCTGGTTTAATTCTTCGCAGGCACTCTGTAAGTAGCCACAACTTTTAACTTTGTGTGCTTGTGATTCCATTTTTAATATTTACTACACGGTATATATCATTAAGATAGCGTTACGTATTGTTTTTTCATTACCTTATTAAAAATTTTCATGCGAGCATGAACTCTTGATAAGGACCAATGAATGGTCGAAAAGCTTTGAGTCAATAAATTAGATGTGTAACAACATTGTTGTGTTGACTATTCTATGGGTACTTAAAAGTGTCAAATTACCAACCTATTTCTACAGCCTGCAAAAGCTGTACAACATTCCTGTATCGGAATGTAGAAGATTTGAAAAATTAACCGAGAAAAGACACAAGCTAAGATTAGATTTGGAATACTTTGAAAAATGCCTTTTTCTCAATGTCACACCGAAGTTTCTGCAGTTCAAAATACCGAACTTAAATGCAATTAAAAGTAATGTAGAAAATTATCACAAACTGACCCTTGAGTCACATATTAAGTATGTCAAGCGTGAAATAAAAATTAATGATCGCAAATATAATGTTTCATAACGAAGTAAAAAACATGACTAGTATTTTTCAGAAAGACGGCTACCCACGGAGTACAGTAGAAAAAATCGTACGTAGCTTTCTTAACAAAAAGAATACAATGATTTCCAACGGGCACAATGATACATGTACGAGAACAGCATATGCACATTTAAACCACTGACATCAGTAGGTGTCTATATCTTTGTAATGTATAATCGGTAGGAGGTTATCAGCGTTTAACTCCTGCATTTAACCTCCTGCAATCGCTATCTATGAACTGCTGGGAAATCTCAGTACTGCAAAACAAATGTAATGTAAGTAATTGTATTACTATCAACTATGACAATCTCATTCTAAATATGTGATTTTTAAGTATAGTGATCAGTCTTTACGAATATAAATGTTGAAAGAACAGTTTTGAAAATTTCCTCCAAAAGATACATTTTCTGTGGAAATTCTTTCGTTTTCATTATTGCATTGGTTATTGGTTGACATTGGTTGACATTGACGACTACATGTAGGTGCCTGAGCATCACTTTTTCTCAATGCATGGGTCACCTTTTCGTTCATCGATCCCATGTCGATGTAATTTAGATCTGCCTCTGATACATGACCAATACGCTTTTTCGCTACTTCATTTGGTAATCCTGATGCTATTATTCGCGTTTTTGCAGTTCTTCTTGTACTTGTGTTTGTAAAGTTACCTTTTGCTTTTATGCTCATCATTAGGTTCTTGACTACTTTTTCAATTTGATGAATACCTAATGGAGTTTTTTTGAACCAAGTTTCATTTTTGGGTTGTTGTATAGGTGTAAGATAAAAGGACGTTATTTCTTTGACATTTTCTCTGTAATGGACGAACTTTTTGTAGATCTTCACTGGACATCTCTCCGGGCTTTCAAAGTTTGGCAGCACATGTACGACTTTTGGCTCCATTCTGGCTTGTTTCATCCCAAATAAACGAGATTTAGAGGTGTTTTCTTTGTACTGAAGCACCTCCACGCCATCTTTTTCTATCAATCGCAATTGATCGTTTTGATCCCCAAAAGTTAAGTGTTTGTGCTCCGTATAGCAGCACGCAACCCTAGTTCAATGCTTAGAACATAAATGAGTGTGTTCTGTAGCTGTGTAGGGGAACTCGTTCCCAGCCCGTTAGGCCCGTTAGTCCATAATTTCTCTTCAGAGTTGAAAGATATTATGTCACTTCTTTTGGTTATCTTTACGTTGCCTTCCTTTGCACTTGCCTTCATCTCACCGTCTAACACTTTTCTTGATTCATTGAAGTCTTTATCGCAGAATATTGACCAATTTTGATCCATAACATTATTACAATAATGTTGCAGCATTGCAACCATCTCTTTCAGTGTTTTGGGAGGATATTTAGTTCCATCCGTTTTTCTAACCTCACATAAAACGCGAAGACATTGGTCTAATTCATAGGCGGTCATTTCATCAATATCTTTATAGACTTTTAAGCTTCCATCTAATCGACATTTCCAGAATTGTTGCCATTCTCTAAATATGCTCAGTGCCCACTTCTGTTTCTTTAATGTATTATAAGGTATCCTTTCTTCCAAATTCTTTTTCCTTTCTTCCTCTGTAGTTGTAGCAAATCTGCTTATACTGCTCATTTTCAATTCTTTTTACCGTAAGACTGATTAAGTAAAAGATGATAATGGACTATTTTGATATTGCTTTTTGATTTTCAAACAGCAAATCAAACTAGGACTATGTTCATGCATGAACTAAATCACGGACACATAAATCCATAGCTTACATCTATAGAAATCTTTATATGTGTTATATCATGGAAATCTTAATAGTAAAAACCTTTTACTGTGGTGTAATAATTTATGGCTATAATGTAGATATGTTACATCAATGTGTTGTTGATATCAACGGTTTAAATATCTTATTACCATAATGACATCTAACCCTAAACCATATTGGAAATCTTAGTAGATATCAGTGGTTTAAATAAGATATCTACCTGATTTACGGAGTTAAACCATGAAATCTACTCGTCTTCGCTGCGCTCCGACTCGTAGATTATCACTAGTTAACTCCTAGAATCAGGTAGATATCATATACGTAAACTATACAGTACTACCGTATATTGGTCAACCATCGCTTACATTACGGAATAATTTGATGAAAATATACAAAAGATACGGTATCAACTCTAAGATTGTATTCAACACTACGAGTACGAAAGTAAAATCATATTTCTCTTTGAAATGCAAATCGGGACCTTTGCTGAAGTCTTGTGTGGTCTATGAATTCACATGCTTGGGTGATCCAAGCAGCCAATATATTGGCAAAACCAAACGAAGACTCCAACAAAGGATCGAAGAGCATAGAAGTACAGATACAGCAGTTTACAAACATATCAATACATGTAATCATTGTACGTATGATATAAGTAATCAATTTCGCATAAGGTATAAAGGTAACAGTAATTATCATATAAATGTTGTAGAAGCTTTAATGATAAAAGAGTATCAACCTGAGATCAATCACACTGCAGATTACAACGGTATGTCATACCTCCAAAAGGTTTTTAAATAAATAATTGTTTTTCCTACCAGCTTAAATTCTTGCAAATTCGTGTAATGTGTTTTGTCTTGTCATTGCTTCAGAACGCTAATCAGTCAATTGCACCAGCCGATCGCTGCATCAAGTCTCATTCGTCGCCTGAAGCCGCTGTTGTGTGTAACTGTCAAGCTCGTGACCGTGACTTTTAAAACAGCTCTATATCTTCATCTGGTTTAATTCTTCGCAGGCACTCTGTAAGTAGCCACAACTTTTAACTTTGTGTGCTTGTGATTCCATTTTTAATATTTACTACACGGTATATATCATTAAGATAGCGTTACGTATTGTTTTTTCATTACCTTATTAAAAATTTTCATGCGAGCATGAACTCTTGATAAGGACCAATGAATGGTCGAAAAGCTTTGAGTCAATAAATTAGATGTGTAACAACATTGTTGTGTTGACTATTCTATGGGTACTTAAAAGTGTCAAATTACCAACCTATTTCTACAGCCTGCAAAAGCTGTACAACATTCCTGTATCGGAATGTAGAAGATTTGAAAAATTAACCGAGAAAAGACACAAGCTAAGATTAGATTTGGAATACTTTGAAAAATGCCTTTTTCTCAATGTCACACCGAAGTTTCTGCAGTTCAAAATACCGAACTTAAATGCAATTAAAAGTAATGTAGAAAATTACCACAAACTGACCCTTGAGTCACATATTAAGTATGTCAAGCGTGAAATAAAAATTAATGATCGCAAATATAATGTTTCATGACGAAGTAAAAAACATGACTAGCATTTTTCAGAGAAACGGCTACCCACGGAGTACAGTAGAAAAAATCGTACGTAGCTTTCTTAACAAAAAGAATACAATGATTTCCAACGGGCACAATGATACATGTACGAGAACAGAAGATGCACATGTAAACTATACAGTACTACCGTATAATGGTCAACCATCGCTTACATTACGGAATAATTTGATGAAAATATACAAAAGATACGGTATCAACTCTAAGATTGTATTCAACACTACGAGTACGAAAGTAAAATCATATTTCTCTTTGAAATGCAAATCGGGACCTTTGCTGAAGTCTTGTGTGGTCTATGAATTCACATGCTTGGGTGATCCAAGCAGCCAATATATTGGCAAAACCAAACGAAGACTCCAACAAAGGATCGAAGAGCATAGAAGTACAGATACAGCAGTTTACAAACATATCAATACATGTAATCATTGTACGTATGATATAAGTAATCAATTTCGCATAAGGTATAAAGGTAACAGTAATTATCATATAAATGTTGTAGAAGCTTTAATGATAAAAGAGTATCAACCTAAGATCAATCACACTGCAGATTACAACGGTATGTCATACCTCCAAAAGGTTTTTAAATAAATAATTGTTTTTCCTACCAGCTTAAATTCTTGCAAATTCGTGTAATGTGTTTTGTCTTGTCATTGCTTCAGAACGCTAATCAGTCAATTGCACCAGCCGATCGCTGCATCAAGTCTCATTCGTCGCCTGAAGCCGCTGTTGTGTGTAACTGTCAAGCTCGTGACCGTGACTTTTAAAACAGCTCTATATCTTCATCTGGTTTAATTCTTCGCAGGCACTCTGTAAGTAGCCACAACTTTTAACTTTGTGTGCTTGTGATTCCATTTTTAATATTTTCTACACGGTATATATCATTAAGATAGCGTTACGTATTGTTTTTTCATTACCTTATTAAAAATTTTCATGCGAGCATGAACTCTTGATAAGGACCAATGAATGGTCGAAAAGCTTTGAGTCAATAAATTAGATGTGTAACAACATTGTTGTGTTGACTATTCTATGGGTACTTAAAAGTGTCAAATTACCAACCTATTTCTACAGCCTGCAAAAGCTGTACAACATTCCTGTATCGGAATGTAGAAGATTTGAAAAATTAACCGAGAAAAGACACAAGCTAAGATTAGATTTGGAATACTTTGAAAAATGCCTTTTTCTCAATGTCACACCGAAGTTTCTGCAGTTCAAAATACCGAACTTAAATGCAATTAAAAGTAATGTAGAAAATTACCACAAACTGACCCTTGAGTCACATATTAAGTATGTCAAGCGTGAAATAAAAATTAATGATCGCAAATATAATGTTTCATGACGAAGTAAAAAACATGACTAGCATTTTTCAGAGAAACGGCTACCCACGGAGTACAGTAGAAAAAATCGTACGTAGCTTTCTTAACAAAAAGAATACAATGATTTCCAACGGGCACAATGATACATGTACGAGAACAGAAGATGCACATGTAAACTATCCAGTACTACCGTATAATGGTCAACCATCGCTTACATTACGGAATAATTTGATGAAAATATACAAAAGATACGGTATCAACTCTAAGATTGTATTCAACACTACGAGTACGAAAGTAAAATCATATTTCTCTTTGAAATGCAAATCGGGACCTTTGCTGAAGTCTTGTGTGGTCTATGAATTCACATGCTTGGGTGATCCAAGCAGCCAATATATTGGCAAAACCAAACGAAGACTCCAACAAAGGATCGAAGAGCATAGAAGTACAGATACAGCAGTTTACAAACATATCAATACATGTAATCATTGTACGTATGATATAAGTAATCAATTTCGCATGAGGTATAAAGGTAACAGTAATTATCATATAAATGTTGTAGAAGCTTTAATGATAAGAGTATCAACCTAAGATCAATCACACTGCAGATTACAACGGTATGTCATACCTCCAAAAGGTTTTTAAATAAATAATTGTTTTTCCTACCAGCTTAAATTCTTGCAAATTCGTGTAATGTGTTTTGTCTTGTCATTGCTTCAGAACGCTAATCAGTCAATTGCACCAGCCGATCGCTGCATCAAGTCTCATTCGTCGCCTGAAGCCGCTGTTGTGTGTAACTGTCCAGCTCGTGACCGTGACTTTTAAAACAGCTCTATATCTTCATCTGGTTTTATTCTTCGCAGGCACTCTGTAAGTAGCCACAACTTTTAACTTTGTGTGCTTGTGATTCCATTTTTAATATTTACTACACGGTATATATCATTAAGATAGCGTTGCGTATTGTTTTTTCATTACCTTATTAAAAATTTTCATGCGAGCATGAACTCTTGATAAGGACCAATGAATGGTCGAAAAGCTTTGAGTCAATAAATTAGATGTGTAACAACATTGTTGTGTTGACTATTCTATGGGTACTTAAAAGTGTCAAATTACCAACCTATTTCTACAGCCTGCAAAAGCTGTACAACATTCCTGTATCGGAATGTAGAAGATTTGAAAAATTAACCGAGAAAAGACACAAGCTAAGATTAGATTTGGAATACTTTGAAAAATGCCTTTTTCTCAATGTCACACCGAAGTTTCTACAGTTCAAAATACCGAACTTAGATGCAATTAAAAGTAATGTAGAAAATTACCACAAACTGACCCTTGAGTCACATATTAAGTATGTCAAGCGTGAAATAAAAATTAATGATCGCAAATATAATGTTTCATAACGAAGTAAAAAACATGACTAGCATTTTTCAGAGAAACGGCTACCCACAGCCTATTTCTACAGCCTGCAAAAGCTGTACAACATTCCTGTATCGGAATGTAGAAGATTTGAAAAATTAACCGAGAAAAGACACAAGCTAAGATTAGATTTGGAATACTTTGAAAAATGCCTTTTTCTCAATGTCATACCGAAGTTTCTACAGTTCAAAATACCGAACTTAGATGCAATTAAAAGTAATGTAGAAAATTACCACAAACTGACCCTTGAGTCACATATTAAGTATGTCAAGCGTGAAATAAAAATTAATGATCGCAAATATAATGTTTCATAACGAAGTAAAAAACATGACTAGTATTTTTCAGAAAGACGGCTACCCACGGAGTACAGTAGAAAAAATCGTACGTAGCTTTCTTAACAAAAAGAATACAATGATTTCCAACGGGCACAATGATACATGTACGAGAATAGAAGATGCACATGTAAACTATACAGTACTACCGTATAATGGTCAACCATCGCTTACATTACGGAATAATTTGATGAAAATATACAAAAGATACGGTATCAACTCTAAGATTGTATTCAACACTACGAGTACGAAAGTAAAATCATATTTCTCTTTGAAATGCAAATCGGGACCTTTGCTGAAGTCTTGTGTGGTCTATGAATTCACATGCTTGGGTGATCCAAGCAGCCAATATATTGGCAAAACCAAACGAAGACTACAACAAAGGATCGAAGAGCATAGAAGTACAGATACAGCAGTTTACAAACATATCAATACATGTAATCATTGTACGTATGATATAAGTAATCAATTTCGCATGAGGTATAAAGGTAACAGTAATTATCATATAAATGTTGTTGAAGCTTTAATGATAAGAGTATCAACCTAAGATCAATCACACTGCAGATTACAACGGTATGTCATACCTCCAAAAGGTTTTTAAATAAATAATTGTTTTTCCTACCAGCTTAAATTCTTGCAAATTCGTGTAATGTGTTTTGTCTTGTCATTGCTTCAGAACGCTAATCAGTCAATTGCACCAGCCGATCGCTGCATCAAGTCTCATTCGTCGCCTGAAGCCGCTGTTGTGTGTAACTGTCCAGCTCGTGACCGTGACTTTTAAAACAGCTCTATATCTCCATCTGGTTTAATTCTTCGCAGGCACTCTGTAAGTAGCCACAACTTTTAACTTTGTGTGCTTGTGATTCCATTTTTAATATTTACTACACGGTATATATCATTAAGATAGCGTTGCGTATTGTTTTTTCATTACCTTATTAAAAATTTTCATGCGAGCATGAACTCTTGATAAGGACCAATGAATGGTCGAAAAGCTTTGAGTCAATAAATTAGATGTGTAACAACATTGTTGTGTTGACTATTCTATGGGTACTTAAAAGTGTCAAATTACCAACCTATTTCTACAGCCTGCAAAAGCTGTACAACATTCCTGTATCGGAATGTAGAAGATTTGAAAAATTAACCGAGAAAAGACACAAGCTAAGATTAGATTTGGAATACTTTGAAAAATGCCTTTTTCTCAATGTCACACCGAAGTTTCTACAGTTCAAAATACCGAACTTAGATGCAATTAAAAGTAATGTAGAAAATTACCACAAACTGACCCTTGAGTCACATATTAAGTATGTCAAGCGTGAAATAAAAATTAATGATCGCAAATATAATGTTTCATAACGAAGTAAAAAACATGACTAGCATTTTTCAGAGAAACGGCTACCCACAGCCTATTTCTACAGCCTGCAAAAGCTGTACAACATTCCTGTATCGGAATGTAGAAGATTTGAAAAATTAACCGAGAAAAGACACAAGCTAAGATTAGATTTGGAATACTTTGAAAAATGCCTTTTTCTCAATGTCATACCGAAGTTTCTACAGTTCAAAATACCGAACTTAGATGCAATTAAAAGTAATGTAGAAAATTACCACAAACTGACCCTTGAGTCACATATTAAGTATGTCAAGCGTGAAATAAAAATTAATGATCGCAAATATAATGTTTCATAACGAAGTAAAAAACATGACTAGTATTTTTCAGAAAGACGGCTACCCACGGAGTACAGTAGAAAAAATCGTACGTAGCTTTCTTAACAAAAAGAATACAATGATTTCCAACGGGCACAATGATACATGTACGAGAACAGAAGATGCACATGTAAACTATACAGTACTACCGTATAATGGTCAACCATCGCTTACATTACGGAATAATTTGATGAAAATATACAAAAGATACGGTATCAACTCTAAGATTGTATTCAACACTACGAGTACGAAAGTAAAATCATATTTCTCTTTGAAATGCAAATCGGGACCTTTGCTGAAGTCTTGTGTGGTCTATGAATTCACATGCTTGGGTGATCCAAGCAGCCAATATATTGGCAAAACCAAACGAAGACTCCAACAAAGGATCGAAGAGCATAGAAGTACAGATACAGCAGTTTACAAACATATCAATACATGTAATCATTGTACGTATGATAAAAGTAATCAATTTCGCATGAGGTATAAAGGTAACAGTAATTATCATATAAATGTTGTAGAAGCTTTAATGATAAAAGAGTATCAACTTAAGATCACTCACACTGCAGATTCCAACGGTATGTCATACCTCCAAAAGGTTTTTAAATAAATAATTGTTTTTCCTACTAGCTGAAATTCTTGCAAATTCGTGTAATGTGTTTTGTCTTGTCATTGCTTCAGAACGCTAATCAGTCAATTGCACCAGCCGATCGCTGCATCAAGTCTCATTCGTCGCCTGAAGCCGCTGTTGTGTGTAACTGTCCAGCTCGTGACCGTGACTTTTAAAACAGCTCTATATCTTCATCTGGTTTTATTCTTCGCAGGCACTCTGTAAGTAGCCACAACTTTTAACTTTGTGTGCTTGTGATTCCATTTTTAATATTTACTACACGGTATATATCATTAAGATAGCGTTGCGTATTGTTTTTTCATTACCTTGTTAAAAATTTTCATGGGAGCATGAACTCTTGATAAGGACCAATGAATGGTCGAAAAGCTTTGAGTCAATAAATTAGATGTGTAACAACATTGTTGTGTTGACTATTCTATGGGTACTTAAAAGTGTCAAATTACCAACCTATTTCTACAGCCTGCAAAAGCTGTACAACATTCCTGTATCGGAATGTAGAAGATTTGAAAAATTAACCGAGAAAAGACACAAGCTAAGATTAGATTTGGAATACTTTGAAAAATGCCTTTTTCTCAATGTCATACCGAAGTTTCTACAGTTCAAAATACCGAACTTAGATGCAATTAAAAGTAATGTAGAAAATTATCACAAACTGACCCGTGAGTCACATATTAAGTATGTCAAGCGAGAAATAAAAATTAATGATCGCAAATATAATGTTTCATAACGAAGTAAAAAACATGACTAGCATTTTTCAGAGAAACGGCTACCCACAGCCTATTTCTACAGCCTGCAAAAGCTGTACAACATTCCTGTATCGGAATGTAGAAGATTTGAAAAATTAACCGAGAAAAGACACAAGCTAAGATTAGATTTGGAATACTTTGAAAAATGCCTTTTTCTCAATGTCATACCGAAGTTTCTACAGTTCAAAATACCGAACTAAGATGCAATTAAAAGTAATGTAGAAAATTACCACAAACTGACCCTTGAGTCACATATTAAGTATGTCAAGCGTGAAATAAAAATTAATGATCGCAAATATAATGTTTCATAACGAAGTAAAAAACATGACTAGCATTTTTCAGAAAGACGGCTACCCACGGAGTACAGTAGAAAAAATCGTACGTAGCTTTCTTAACAAAAAGAATACAATGATTTCCAACGGGCACAATGATACATGTACGAGAACAGAAGATGCACATGTAAACTATACAGTACTACCGTATAATGGTCAACCATCGCTTACATTACGGAATAATTTGATGAAAATATACAAAAGATACGGTATCAACTCTAAGATTGTATTCAACACTACGAGTACGAAAGTAAAATCATATTTCTCTTTGAAATGCAAATCGGGACCTTTGCTGAAGTCTTGTGTGGTCTATGAATTCACATGCTTGGGTGATCCAAGCAGCCAATATATTGGCAAAACCAAACGAAGACTCCAACAAAGGATCGAAGAGCATAGAAGTACAGATACAGCAGTTTACAAACATATCAATACATGTAATCATTGTACGTATGATATAAGTAATCAATTTCGCATGAGGTATAAAGGTAACAGTAATTATCATATAAATGTTGTAGAAGCTTTAATGATAAGAGTATCAACCTAAGATCACTCACACTGCAGATTACAACGGTATTTCATACCTCCTAAAGGTTTTTAAATAAATAATTGTTTTTCCTACCAGCTTAAATTCTTGCAAATTCGTGTAATGTGTTTTGTCTTGTCATTGCTTCAGAACGCTAATCTGTCAATTGCACCAGCCGATCGCTGCATCAAGTCTCATTCGTCGCCTGAAGCCGCTGTTGTGTGTAACTGTCCAGCTCGTGACCGTGACTTTTAAAACAGCTCTATATCTCCATCTGGTTTAATTCTTCGCAGGCACTCTGTAAGTAGCCACAACTTTTAACTTTGTGTGCTTGTGATTCCATTTTTAATATTTACTACACGGTATATATCATTAAGATAGCGTTGCGTATTGTTTTTTCATTACCTTATTAAAAATTTTCATGCGAGCATGAACTCTTGATAAGGACCAATGAATGGTCGAAAAGCTTTGAGTCAATAAATTAGATGTGTAACAACATTGTTGTGTTGACTATTCTATGGGTACTTAAAAGTGTCAAATTACCAACCTATTTCTACAGCCTGCAAAAGCTGTACAACATTCCTGTATGGGAATGTAGAAGATTTGAAAAATTAACCGAGAAAAGACACAAGCTAAGATTAGATTTGGAATACTTTGAAAAATGCCTTTTTCTCAATGTCATACCGAAGTTTCTACAGTTCAAAATACCGAACTTAGATGCAATTAAAAGTAATGTAGAAAATTACCACAAACTGACCCTTGAGTCACATATTAAGTATGTCAAGCGTGAAATAAAAATTAATGATCGCAAATATAATGTTTCATGACGAAGTAAAAAACATGACTAGCATTTTTCAGAAAGACGGCTACCCACGGAGTACAGTAGAAAAAATCGTACGTAGCTTTCTTAACAAAAAGAATACAATGATTTCCAACGGGCACAATGATACATGTACGAGAACAGAAGATGCACATGTAAACTATACAGTACTACCGTATAATGGTCAACCATCGCTTACATTACGGAATAATTTGATGAAAATATACAAAAGATACGGTATCAACTCTAAGATTGTATTCAACACTACGAGTACGAAAGTAAAATCATATTTCTCTTTGAAATGCAAATCGGGACCTTTGCTGAAGTCTTGTGTGGTCTATGAATTCACATGCTTGGGTGATCCAAGCAGCCAATATATTGGCAAAACCAAACGAAGACTCCAACAAAGGATCGAAGAGCATAGAAGTACAGATACAACAGTTTACAAACATATCAATACATGTAATCATTGTACGTATGATATAAGTAATCAATTTCGCATGAGGTATAAAGGTAACAGTAATTATCATATAAATGTTGTAGAAGCTTTAATGATAAGAGTATCAACCTAAGATCACTCACACTGCAGATTACAACGGTATTTCATACCTCCTAAAGGTTTTTAAATAAATAATTGTTTTTCCTACCAGCTTAAATTCTTGCAAATTCGTGTAATGTGTTTTGTCTTGTCATTGCTTCAGAACGCTAATCTGTCAATTGCACCAGCCGATCGCTGCATCAAGTCTCATTCGTCGCCTGAAGCCGCTGTTGTGTGTAACTGTCCAGCTCGTGACCGTGACTTTTAAAACAGCTCTATATCTTCATCTGGTTTAATTCTTCGCAGGCACTCTGTAAGTAGCCACAACTTTTAACTTTGTGTGCTTGTGATTCCATTTTTAATATTTACTACACGGTATATATCATTAAGATAGCGTTGCGTATTGTTTTTTCATTACCTTATTAAAAATTTTCATGCGAGCATGAACTCTTGATAAGGACCAATGAATGGTCGAAAAGCTTTGAGTCAATAAATTAGATGTGTAACAACATTGTTGTGTTGACTATTCTATGGGTACTTAAAAGTGTCAAATTACCAACCTATTTCTACAGCCTGCAAAAGCTGTACAACATTCCTGTATCGGAATGTAGAAGATTTGAAAAATTAACCGAGAAAAGACACAAGCTAAGATTAGATTTGGAATACTTTGAAAAATGCCTTTTTCTCAATGTCATAACGAAGTTTCTACAGTTCAAAATACCGAACTTAGATGCAATTAAAAGTAATGTAGAAAATTACCACAAACTGACCCTTGAGTCATATATTAAGTATGTCAAGCGTGAAATAAAAATTAATGATCGCAAATATAATGTTTCATAACGAAGTAAAAAACATGACTAGCATTTTTCAGAGAAACGGCTACCCACAGCCTATTTCTACAGCCTGCAAAAGCTGTACAACATTCCTGTATCGGAATGTAGAAGATTTGAAAAATTAACCGAGAAAAGACACAAGCTAAGATTAGATTTGGAATACTTTGAAAAATGCCTTTTTCTCAATGTCATACCGAAGTTTCTACAGTTCAAAATACCGAACTTAGATGCAATTAAAAGTAATGTAGAAAATTACCACAAACTGACCCTTGAGTCACATATTAAGTATGTCAAGCGTGAAATAAAAATTAATAATCGCAAATATATTATGTTTCATAACGAAGTAAAAAACATGACTAGCATTTTTCAGAAAGACGGCTACCCACGGAGTACAGTAGAAAAAATCGTACGTAGCTTTCTTAACAAAAAGAATACAATGATTTCCAACGGGCACAATGATACATGTACGAGAACAGAAGATGCACATGTAAACTATACAGTACTACCGTATAATGGTCAACCATCGCTTACATTACGGAATAATTTGATGAAAATATACAAAAGATACGGTATCAACTCTAAGATTGTATTCAACACTACGAGTACGAAAGTAAAATCATATTTCTCTTTGAAATGCAAATCGGGACCTTTGCTGAAGTCTTGTGTGGTCTATGAATTCACATGCTTGGGTGATCCAAGCAGCCAATATATTGGCAAAACCAAACGAAGACTCCAACAAAGGATCGAAGAGCATAGAAGTACAGATACAGCAGTTTACAAACATATCAATACATGTAATCATTGTACGTATGATATAAGTAATCAATTTCGCATGAGGTATAAAGGTAACAGTAATTATCATATAAATGTTGTAGAAGCTTTAATGATAAGAGTATCAACTTAAGATCACTCACACTGCAGATTCCAACGGTATGTCATACCTCCAAAAGGTTTTTAAATAAATAATTGTTTTTCCTACTAGCTGAAATTCTTGCAAATTCGTGTAATGTGTTTTGTCTTGTCATTGCTTCAGAACGCTAATCAGTCAATTGCACCAGCCGATCGCTGCATCAAGTCTCATTCGTCGCCTGAAGCCGCTGTTGTGTGTAACTGTCCAGCTCGTGACCGTGACTTTTAAAACAGCTCTATATCTTCATCTGGTTTTATTCTTCGCAGGCACTCTGTAAGTAGCCACAACTTTTAACTTTGTGTGCTTGTGATTCCATTTTTAATATTTACTACACGGTATATATCATTAAGATAGCGTTGCGTATTGTTTTTTCATTACCTTATTAAAAATTTTCATGCGAGCATGAACTCTTGATAAGGACCAATGAATGGTCGAAAAGCTTTGAGTCAATAAATTAGATGTGTAACAACATTGTTGTGTTGACTATTCTATGGGTACTTAAAAGTGTCAAATTACCAACCTATTTCTACAGCCTGCAAAAGCTGTACAACATTCCTGTATCGGAATGTAGAAGATTTGAAAAATTAACCGAGAAAAGACACAAGCTAAGATTAGATTTGGAATACTTTGAAAAATGCCTTTTTCTCAATGTCACACCGAAGTTTCTACAGTTCAAAATACCGAACTTAGATGCAATTAAAAGTAATGTAGAAAATTACCACAAACTGACCCTTGAGTCACATATTAAGTATGTCAAGCGTGAAATAAAAATTAATGATCGCAAATATAATGTTTCATAACGAAGTAAAAAACATGACTAGCATTTTTCAGAGAAACGGCTACCCACAGCCTATTTCTACAGCCTGCAAAAGCTGTACAACATTCCTGTATCGGAATGTAGAAGATTTGAAAAATTAACCGAGAAAAGACACAAGCTAAGATTAGATTTGGAATACTTTGAAAAATGCCTTTTTCTCAATGTCATACCGAAGTTTCTACAGTTCAAAATACCGAACTTAGATGCAATTAAAAGTAATGTAGAAAATTACCACAAACTGACCCTTGAGTCACATATTAAGTATGTCAAGCGTGAAATAAAAATTAATAATCGCAAATATATTGTTTCATAACGAAGTAAAAAACATGACTAGCATTTTTCAGAAAGACGGCTACCCACGGAGTACAGTAGAAAAAATCGTACGTAGCTTTCTTAACAAAAAGAATACAATGATTTCCAACGGGCACAATGATACATGTACGAGAACAGAAGATGCACATGTAAACTATACAGTACTACCGTATAATGGTCAACCATCGCTTACATTACGGAATAATTTGATGAAAATATACAAAAGATACGGTATCAACTCTAAGATTGTATTCAACACTACGATTACGAAAGTAAAATCATATTTCTCTTTGAAATGCAAATCGGGACCTTTGCTGAAGTCTTGTGTGGTCTATGAATTCACATGCTTGGGTGATCCAAGCAGCCAATATATTGGCAAAACCAAACGAAGACTCCAACAAAGGATCGAAGAGCATAGAAGTGCAGATACAGCAGTTTACAAACATATCAATACATGTAATCATTGTACGTATGATATAAGTAATCAATTTCGCATGAGGTATAAAGGTAACAGTAATTATCATATAAATGTTGTAGAAGCTTTAATGATAAAAGAGTATCAACTTAAGATCAATCACACTGCAGATTACAACGGTATGTCATACCTCCAAAAGGTTTTTAAGTAAATAATTGTTTTTCCTACTAGCTGAAATTCTTGCAAATTCGTGTAATGTGTTTTGTTTTGTCATTGCTTCAGAACGCTAATCAGTCAATTGCACCAGCCGATCGCTGCATCAAGTCTCATTCGTCGCCTGAAGCCGCTGTTGTGTGTAACTGTCAAGCTCGTGACCGTGACTTTTAAAACAGCTCTATATCTTCATCTGGTTTTATTCTTCGCAGGCACTCTGTAAGTAGCCACAACTTTTAACTTTGTGTGCTTGTGATTCCATTTTTAATATTTACTACACGGTATATATCATTAAGATAGCGTTACGTATTGTTTTTTCATTACCTTATTAAAAATTTTCATGCGAGCATGAACTCTTGATAAGGACCAATGAATGGTCGAAAAGCTTTGAGTCAATAAATTAGATGTGTAACAACATTGTTGTGTTGACTATTCTATGGGTACTTAAAAGTGTCAAATTACCAACCTATTTCTACAGCCTGCAAAAGCTGTACAACATTCCTGTATGGGAATGTAGAAGATTTGAAAAATTAACCGAGAAAAGACACAAGCTAAGATTAGATTTGGAATACTTTGAAAAATGCCTTTTTCTCAATGTCACACCGAAGTTTCTACAGTTCAAAATACCGAACTTAGATGCAATTAAAAGTAATGTAGAAAATTACCACAAACTGACCCTTGAGTCACATATTAAGTATGTCAAGCGTGAAATAAAAATTAATGATCGCAAATATAATGTTTCATAACGAAGTAAAAAACATGACTAGCATTTTTCAGAGAAACGGCTACCCACAGCCTATTTCTACAGCCTGCAAAAGCTGTACAACATTCCTGTATCGGAATGTAGAAGATTTGAAAAATTAACCGAGAAAAGACACAAGCTAAGATTAGATTTGGAATACTTTGAAAAAAGCCTTTTTCTCAATGTCATACCGAAGTTTCTACAGTTCAAAATACCGAACTTAGATGCAATTAAAAGTAATGTAGAAAATTACCACAAACTGACCCTTGAGTCACTATTAAGTATGTCAAGCGTGAAATAAAAATTAATGATCGCAAATATAAAGTATGCAAATACTGATCGCAAATGATTAATGATCGCAAATATAAAGTATGATAATACTGGCGGAAGTTAAAAGTGAAATGAAAACTCACACAATGAGACAATTCTAAAATTTCCAAACTACGGCTGGAACAGAGATTGCCAGCACCGGACTGTATAGTCAATAAAAGCAAATACGTGCTCTCTCCTATTGAGAATGAGACACTAAGACTTGGTTTAAAAAACAGCATCATACCAAAAAAGACCGATAATTTTGGAATAAAGTACCAAATAGAAAAAACCATTACTGCGAATTGCAAAGATAATGAAGAATTATCAGTAAC